>CM037865.1:66476629-66804129 GCA_021292105.1 Anadara kagoshimensis | reverse complement strand
CAATCAAATTCAATTTGAAGTTCTGTAACAAGTGCTACTTGATATATATTAAAATATATAAAATCATCTTTTGTTCTACAACTTTTTTATAACCATGCCCTGACACCTGTTGCATATTAACATACATTTTATAATATTATATTATATAATATATATATATAATACTAGCATATAATCCCCAAAAGGCTTTAAGCTACAATACTTCTTATAAAATTACTAGTATAATACTGTTTCTGGGTTCTGACTTGTTAATCCAATAAGTTACTGCCAGCTGTTGACGGAACATTTTTTAACATAGAAATAAAAATCTTAGGCGGTGATATTACTCATATTTTTTATCAGATATATCTACAGGAAAACAATGAGAACTATAACACTAGTGAACTGTCTAAGATGATACTATAACAATGATACTATAACACATAAAGTATCTTGACAAGAGTTATAATTATATATGTGTAAATAAACATATCTAAAGGTCAAAATATGAATATAACAACAGGTTATTTTTCTAATATCATAAAAGAGAGAAAGGGTGAGAGAGAGAGAGAGAGAGAGAGAGAGAGAGAGAGAGAGAGAGAGAGAGAGAGAGAGAGAGAGAGAGAGAGAGAGAGAGAGAGAGGTAACAGAGGAAGAGAAACCCGAGGGATGGAGAGAGCCAAGGTATGGGGAGAGAGTGACAGAGGAAGTAAAAAAACCATATGGAAATATTGTAAAGGAGAAAGAGGAGAGGATTGGGCTAGTAGACAACAGACATAAAACAAATAAGAAAGAAAGAAAGAAAGAGCAATGAGATAGACTGGAAGAGAGAAAAAACATTTAAATACTACACGAGAGACAGATTGAGAAGAGTCCTAAGCTCTGACATAATGCACTAATACAGGGCTTCATAAGACATAAAACATTAAATGTGCAGTCATATCTCATACATCTCAACACCTTAAAACCTGCTGCAAGATGAATGAAAACAGATATATAGCTTCAATTGTCTGAAGATTAAAGAGGGCTCTAAGGTTCTTTACATGATACACTCATGCAGTCATTTTACAGAGAGGTAAATGAGGATATTTACATGAACAAATTGATTACCATTAAAAACACTTGTGTCTGTACCAGTTACAATGAAAAAATCCCTTCCCCTGACACTGTTAATTTAACTGGGGTCACTGTCTGTAAACTGTGTGCTTATACAGTTTCACTAAATTAAAGGTACCCAATAAGTCAGACAGATGTATCTATGTTTCTTGACCTGTACATAGTACATGTATATTATATCATGTAACAACAGTATCACTACATTGCATCCCTCCTCTCTAGTCTTTGTACAAATTTAACATTACTTAACTGTTTCATTCTATCATTAATATGATTGATATTTAATATTTCATCATGCCACTATTTTTTAAAATATAAATAAAATGTTATGTTTGTCAATATTTACATACTCATAGTCAGCAACATTTTTTTAAGATGTAACATTTTAAAAACAATTTTCAATACTTACTGCTCTAATAATTAATTAGAGTTTATTTTTTAAAATTGATATTTGATCTTCAAAAAATAAATTTTATCAGTCAGATACATTGAAAGTTGTTTTAAAATTTTAAACCTTTAAAAATATCCTGGAATATATCACAATATTTTTCACATGCACAGATTTTCTTATTAAATTATGAGATAAGAAAATATGCAATTTATTGAAATTAATTGTGTGCATTTAGTGAGAACTTAATAGATTTTATTGTAGATTAATCTTTTGCAAGTCAATTAGAGTTACCCCCCTTTCACTTCTTAGAGAAAGTTGTAAACAACTTTAATGTTGATAAAAAAAATCGCCTACCTGCATCGTTAGGGTCGTGGAATAAATCTGTAGGTCCATCAGGAAAATCTTGGTCCGCTGTAAAATCTGGAAGGTCTTCAAAATCAGAATCCTGGTCACTGACAATAGAAAATGAACGTAAAAATTGAGGTAAGGACCTTCCTGAATGCGACCCGTCTATATCGGATGCCATAAGCCGATCAGCCTCTGCCATCAATTCCTGTATAAATCTTCATGGTCATCATTTGTTTTTACAACCATTTTAGCATTAACTAGCAAATAATTAACTTCCATCCAAACTTTATCATGTAAAACACGCAACTCCACTCTGTCGTTATGAATCAATACACGCCATAAGGTGACAGATGAAGTACTTGAAGTCACGTGATTCGATAGTCGAGAGTATGAAAAACCAGTGACGGCATGTATACATCCGAAAGAAGCGTTTACCTTAGAAACAGAAACGGAATGAAAATGAGAAATGAATTAACAAGTGTTAATTAATACATACGTAAATCTGTGGTAGTTAATAGCAAGCTGATTTGTGTCGTTTCTAACACGTGATGCATTTTACATAACAAGAAGTCCACTAAATATACTGATTTTAATTCTAGAGCTTAAAATAAAACGGATATATTTAAAATATTGTGTGGGAAAGAAACAAATGAAATACAGGAAAGCAAACGGATGAGTAAGACTGGACTGGCCAATAGACGAAAAATATTATTATTATTATTATTATTATTATTATTATTATTATCACTTGAAATGGTTTTCAAAAGTACACGTACATAGGCGTAGGAGGGTTTTAATATTAGGGGGGCCAAACCGAAGCTATGTTTATGTCGTGCCGCAGGGACGACCTAGTGCCTATGGCACGAGGCGGGGAGAGTATGAGAGGGGTGCTAAACCCCGGAAAATTTTCAAAACTAAGTCCTGTCTAGACGCATTTTCAATGTATTGTGCATCGTTTTGATAGGTTTAAAATACTGTGATATCAAGGCAAGATTATATAAAATAACCGTATGACACGTTTCATAATCACCCTCTCATTGGAGATGGATATCAAAGGCTGATCCAGAATTTTAGAAAGGGGGCGTATAATATGAGATTTGAAGGCTCGAACCTTCTAGGGGGGTTCGGAGGCATGCTCCCCCGGAAAATTTTGAAAAAGTGGCGCAAAAATCCTGCATTCTGGTGCAATCTGAGCTGAACAATATGTATTATTAGCGACATAAAGGGGGTGCGTATTCCCCCTACACCCCCCGCTGAATCCGCCACTGGATATGGGGTACCCCGGAAAATTTTGACGCCCTTTTACAAGTATAATGATGAAATTGATAATTGATTGGTTACCAGATGGACATTTCCTGTTAAAGCTCTTTTCTTTCTTTCTTTCTTTCTTTTTTAGCATGATACAAAATTTCACACAAAATATTGCGGGGGCCTGGCCCCCCCTTCTCTGACATTGGGGGGGGGGGGGCCCGGCCCCCGCTCCTACGCCTATGACGTACATATACCAGATTCCAGTCAGTAAAGTAAATCAAAGTTAAGGAATGATTTTGAATCTGGGGTCTGGTACATGCATGTTTTTATTTATTTATTTATTTATTTATTTGTTTTTTTTTTAATTTTGATTTGTGAGTACATGTTCACCTTTGTCATTTCAATACGGATATTCCTTATACGGTCGTATGACATTTGCGCCGATTTTTGAAAATTCTATTTTTTCATTTGCGCCGATTATTTTTTTTTTATTTGCTGATTTACCTGTAATTACAAGTGCCGAAATGGTGAAATTACGAGAACGGACTATATAAGATGTGTTGCATACAAGTACTCAGCCAGAACAGATCTATAATCTGTATTCCGTTTTCGTCGTAGTTGTGCTTTTAGTGTGTAAATAGTTTTAGTGGATTTTATGCGTTTATAGTGCTATACTTTTATTAAGAGATGAACTTAACTTTTTAAATATCCTGCTCAAAATCCTACTTCCACCTCCAGTGGTGAGCAGGGGGGCAACAGTTGAAACCTGAGAAATAATAAAAAAAATTACCTATTTTATCTGAGATTTAACTGTAAAAAATCGGCGCAAATGAAAAATAATACAATACATAATATAATCCAAAATACAACAGGTCACTAAAAGTGCACGGTCACACAATACTGTTCTATTTGAATTGAGGTGAATATTGTTTGGTTTGAACAATGTTGAACAATATAAAACCGAATATGCATCAACAATAATTAAGTAAATACAAACTTAGCTTTTATAATCCTTCCTTGGATCGTTGGTAGCCTTAGAATATGAACTATCACGCCTGGTACACGCATTTTTAACAGGAAAACAAATCATAGAAAACCTCCACCGTAAATTGTCGGTTTTCAAAAACCTCGTATTTCTTTAACAAACTCTGGCCCTTTGCACTGCTCTATGATGTTGACTATCTTAATATCTTTTCATTTTTAAAAATTAATTCGTTATACAAGGTGTAAGCTTTTTTCCTCAACACGTGTATTTTTGCCACAATTTTCTTTAAAAAATGCAACAAATATTTTATAAACTCTTAAAATTATCAATTCCTTACTTTATTTTTATTTATAAATCTTCACTCTTGTGTATGTAATTTCTTTATTATATTCCTCTTTCACACATTTCAACCAAACGGTTTTCACTTAAATTTTTCTACTTACATTTCCCATAAGGAAAATTGCAGGCAACATTTGTCATATTCAGTGCCTGTATTAGCACTGGGTCTAGTTCTAGAACTTTGTTTGAAGTTACTAAACAAGTTTTCCGATTACTTTTAATGTAGATCTAATGTCATCTATTTGAAAAAAAAATCTAGAAAGATTTTAGTGATATGATTTTAATCAATTTCTTTTCATACCAATTCCACTTTTGTATTCTGGTAGCGATACATACTGTGAGTTATCTAGCTATTTTTGAAAGTTAAAATAACTCCACTCCATAATTATTGTTTATAAGTTTTTAATTTATAAACACCAAAATACAAAAACAGTTAAAAATACTAGAATAGTTAAACATTGTATTCTATAAACAGTACAATTTGAAGTTAATAAAAATTACAAAAACTTCAACGAACGAAGAACTACTGAACAAAATTTGCGGAGTGAAATGATAATTTAACGTAGTATGACCATCAATTTCTCTCTCTCTCTCTCTCTCTCTCTCTCTCTCTTCAGAATGTTAGAAAGTCTATGATATTTTACTTTATGTGGATTATTTTAATATAAAATATAGTGAAAAATAAAACTATAACATTTTATTTTAAATTACTTTAAATTTTATATATTAGTAGTTCGCAGCGTTACACGTCTTGCAGTTTTATCGACAAAATAAAAAACAACACCCGCTTTCTTCATAAAAATTACAGCCGACTTTCGTGTTTTTCAGCGCGAAAAAGTAAAACTTTGACGTCGATTATCTCGATTGTGACGTCAAAAAGATAGGTCCCTTTTGTCGCGACGCCAATCATTTACAAAATTATTATGTAAGGACTTGAAGTAGAAAACAAAAAACCTCAAATACTCACCTGAAACCAAAGAAAAACCAACATCCAATATACTAGATACACTCAAGCTTACCATTATTATCAACAGGTAAAATCTGTCAGTTATGTTGTGTGTATATAAAACGCTAATACACATATATTAAATATCGATAAATATTACGGATATCAAACACACACACACAAATCCGTGTATTTGTATTTATTTATATTCGATTAAAAGTTAACTGCCAGGTGATTGGTCTAAGACACTGGGTACATTATGTCAGTACCTGGGCACTTTCAGGAATATTTCATTACTCCACTAATAATAAGCTGAAATGGATTTCACGTTCAAGTATGTTACTTAAAACACTGTCAAACACAACAATAGACTGTGCGCGTATTTTTAAATTGTATTTTGTTTTTTATGTTGCTATGGTAATAAAAATTCCACTTGAGACTATTCTCACTCTTAAGTTAAATATAAAAATAAGCTGGATCTTGATTCTTAATTCCTGTATCGTATTAGGAATGAAGAAACAAACTCCCGGAACTTGCTGTACACATACAAGAGTTCCAATAGTCAACAGAGACATATTTTGTTGTCATGTGCTAAATTTTGAGTATTTCATTTTTTATAAATTCAAAAAATTTACACATGACAGATGCTAAATTGTAATACACGGTAATTTTCGAGGATCAATTAATTCTTGTATTCCACAGTGTACCCACCGATGAATAAATCTACCGTCAAAGGTAACTTGGGAACTGCGCATGTGCATTGACAAAAATTAAGAAAAGTCATCGTTATATTTAATATCACAATCATCAGTCATTCCAATCGTAACACCTTCTTCAAAGATATGCCACATTGCTAATTTTAGAGCAGTTTTGCACGCACGATTTTTAAATCAAGAAAAAAAATCTGATTTCAAAAGTACGAATACCCATTAGGTTCATGAACAAAAACATTAAAAGACGTATTATTTAAGGGTCATCTAAGTAGGAAAATTCAAGTGAAAACCATTTCGTTAAAAAGCGTGAAATAGGGGTATAATTATGAAGTTACCTACACTAGTGTGGAGATTTTTAAATAAAAATACAAAAGGAATTGATTATTTAAGAACCGTAAATTGTCGAGTTTTCAAAAACCTCGTATTTCTTTAACAAACTCTGGCCCCTTTGCACTGCTCTATGATGTTGACTATCTTAATATCTTTTCATTTTTTAAAATTAATTCGTTATACAAGGTGTAAGCTATTTTCCCCAACACGTGTATTTTTGCACAATTTTCTTTAAAAAATGCAACAAATATTTTAAAATTGCTTAAATTATCAATTCCTACTTTATTTTTATTTATAAATTTTCACACTTTTGTAGGTAATTTCATAATTATAACCCTCTTTCACGCTTTTCAACCAAATGGTTTTCACTTGAATTTTCCTACTTAAATGACCCTTAACGCGAATAAAGGCGTTATATATTACACAAAAGGCACAATGACGCGCAGGCAAAGGTATTGTAAAGCGAATAAACAGACGCAATACCCTGAATTGAATTATAACGCGAAATGAAGGGTTAATGACGTCGAAGATCAGGATTCTGCGTATGATGCGCAATGTGACGAAATCTTTACATGCTACGAGAGCATTATTCAATATTATGTAGAGTGTGTGAGTAATGGTGTTTTACGTCCCAGTCAAGAATATTTCACCTATATCGATATAATTATGTCGCCAGCTATAGGCGAAGGCGAAGGTGCAGAAATTTTGCCTGTGCGTTACGCTGATGGCATTATACAGCAGGGTTCTTTAAAAGCGTGCCAAGCCCACCGTGACACGGGACCATCCGAAAGAACCGTGACTTTTATTCCGTAATGCCGAGTGCTTGGCGAAAGAACAGTCACTACCCACTTTCAAATCTTGGGTCAGACCCGGCCGGGGATCGAACCCACGACCTCCCACTTACGGAGCGAGCACTCTACCAACTGAGCTACCGCAGTAGTTTAATATTATGTAGACATGATACAAGATATTTGCTTGCTTCATTATCCGTTTGCAATCATTTCATTTAAATACAAGTAATGCACTTCATTTTTCCCAGCTCGTCACTTTTGCAGGTAAATCTTCGTAATGGCCAAAATACATAATACAAGGAACAGCAACGGCGGAGTTACTTTTAAATTTTTGGGTGTAAATGTCGAAATTAAGACACAATAATCCTGTTTTGACCATTTAATGAATGTTACGATTATTTTGGAACGAGAAATTGTGTCATATTATAAATTTTTTGAATTTTCTGAATCAAATATTCAAAAATGTATAATTCGACGAATGAAATATTCAAAAATTTATAATATGACAACTGCATGGATTGGTCGGTTTGTTGTACAATGTTTAACGCAACCCATCAACAACGACCCACCTATTCACGACATTGCACAACTGATACACAGTATGCGTGAATAAAGCTTTCTCAAAGAAAATAGATAAGAATAAACCCACTGAATATGAATTTATGACACCTGTTCAAGGACAACGCGCAAGTTAACATGTCTTAATTATAACACGACGTAAACATATGCAGCGTGACTCATTTTAAATGCATAGGGTCCCAATGTGTGTCTTCAATGTAATTAATTTTTTGTGCCTTTTGAACCTATTTTATTTTGTGTAAAAAGTTATGGTGGCTCATAGGTCAATTGTGACTTGGTGTAAATGATTATTTTTTATGATTTAATAATGCACAATTTTGAAAAATGGTTATCATAACTTGTTACATGACACTTGAATAGATTGACAAATATTGTATATCATCAACAGTCTATTAATAATACATGTAGTAAAATCATTCATTACTGAAAAAATTAACTTATGATAAAACATGAAGTCATCGGTGTTCAGTACAGTCCGGGGTACCCTACCGGATGCGGTTAATCGATGTTGAGTGATTGATTGTTGGGCGATTGAGTGATGGAATGAATGAAGAATGATTAGTAGTCCTAAGATTTTCATGACTGAAACAAACTAAAGACAGATACATAGACCAGAGAATTCTCTGTCTAGACCCAAGATACAATAGATATTAGTTGTTATGGTAATTTATATGATCAATATAGTCAATAAAGGCATGACGTGATAAAGTTACACCGGAAGGAAGCGTTGTACTTACCACGTGGGCCTGTATTGATTTAAAACTACATACATGTACGAAAATTATATACTCTAAATAGAATGGAGTCCCTATCAATCGGTATGACTCCCTTTTGTAACTCTGGTCCTTCAATTAAATTTTTGAAAAATTATTAGGCTTTTCCATGCGAAATTAAAAGTTTAGTGAAAAAATGGAAGTTTTGTTGCGAGTTCTTCCGAAGCACCTGGGCTATTATTGCTAGACGTTGGATTGTTTTTCACAAATCATGATGATTGTCGGGGTTTAACGACTTCACAACCAGACATTCACGGTGCAGACCATATGGTTTTCGCTAAGGCAATTGTTTTTCCGATAAGAATCTGTTGATGATGTTAAATTTTAATGTGTAGTCTTTACATGAAGCACGACATCAGTAATTCTCTTGCCTTGGTTTAAGTATTCGGCCATACGTGATTCATGTCAAACATTTTGGACAAAGATAAAATTCAGCGATTTACACCACAAAATGTATTATGGAAAGTTAATGTTTTGTATCGTGTGACTATGAAGTACATTTTAACTGGCCATAAAAAGAGTCTCATAACCTTCAAATATTAATTGCATTTTCGTATTCTGGTCTCCTTTTCAGAATAAATGCAAATTTCTTTCTTAATGGGACTATTTTTGTGTTTATTTTTGAGCATATGGTACATGTATATATTAAACATTATTCACTCATCAGTATCAGAGTTTTTATTTTAATTAAGAACACCATGAGATATTTCATAGCTTTGAAACTAGATATTCACTCGCTGTATACGATCAAAGAAAGACAACTCTTACATTGCAGTGACATATGATGAGCAATGGGATAAATCCTTAATGTTTGTTTATTCATGCTTTTCACGAATAAACATAAATTTTGAACAGAATTTGCATTTGATCGACTTTTGTTGTACTAAGGTTAGAATTAATTTAAAAGTGAAATATGAAAAATAAAATGAATATAAAAAAGCCAATTTAAAGAACAGTGGCCAAAACATACCCCATGCTTTGCACATACTTTTAGTAGACCAGTTAATAAATAATCTTACCGAGTCTCGTGTTCTACCAATGGATGCTGACTTTCAGCTGACAAATTTCTGTTTCTTGCCATAAATGATCAGAATTCCAGCTTCAAATCGAGAGGAATCAGAATTTATTCCCGAGTTGTCTAGAACAACGTCATTATTATGACAAATCAATTATCTAAACAATTAAAATCTCGATGACTACATTATTAACAATACTTCTGTGGTCAATCGGTCAGTGTCTACATTTCTATCCTCACCATAAAATCACCGAGAAATAATCGTTATTTTTACAAGACTTCACATTTCAATAGTTTACACGTGTGAGGGTATTTTGACCTAAATTTTAAAGTGTACTGTTAAGAAGACTATATACGGGTGAATGATTTCAGTATTTATATTTATATTGTATACATTTATATGTAAAGTAAGACCCATCGGGTAAATAGTAACAGCATGTTTTAACTAGTTTTAAATTCCACTTCAAATTTATAATCATATAAGCCTTACTTCCCTTGAATAAAACTTCTATAGCAAAAATAATAAATAAAGGATCGTAAATGTCCTGGTAATCTATAGAACAGCCGGGAAAGGTCATGCAGTTGTATGGTGTTTTACGTCACATCAACGATCGAATTTCCGTTATTTATACTCAAACAATGTTCGCAAGGTTGTGCAAGGATGCATATATATATATACAGTCAAACCTGTCTCATAACGGTCGTCCAATGGAACCAGTTAAAGTGACCCTTATAGGCCGGTGACCTTTTTAAACAGGTTCAACTAATATGAATAAAGAACAATTAGGATACAATTCTACTAGCCTTTATAAGCAGATGGCCCTTGTATAGAGGCGGCCTTTAAGACAGGTTGGATTGTAGTTAGATATACGTCCCTGGTTTGTTTAACTGTTTTTGAATTTGAACCATTTTTGTATACGAACTTTAGAGTATGCTCGAGCTGGAGCTATCGAGATTTAGTACATCATGCCATGATAAAATATAGGATATTGATTGGGAATCTTCGCACGTAGATATATTTTGTATAGTTTCTGATTTCCCTTAGCAACACGCACCTTCCCTTGACAGCACTATACTATTGTTTTTCCATACATGTACTATACTTTCCAGAGGACCATTCGTCAGAGATACCACTCGTGTATCCAAGGAAACCGGTTACCCAAGACGTCCATTTTATTTGACGTCGTTAAAATCGAAGGTGCTGATTAGGCCTATTTTAGACCCTGTGGTATTATTAGGGTTAAAGAATTTTACACCAATGTCCATGCTGGAGATGGAGACTTTTATTTGAAAAGCACCTTCCATAGTGTCATGTGATGTACTGAATACATTTTTGTATTTTCCTTCGGCTCGGGCACAATACTCCCAACGACAATACTATAGTAGCACAGGTCCCTCAGGAAAACACAACAATGTATTTAATGTTGCAGATAAACATTGACAACCACACGCCTCAGACATACTACTGACACACCCAAGGAACATGCTGAAGAATAATATTGGATTGATTGAATGGAGTTTTGTGTCCCAGTCAAGAGTATAGCGCTTATATCGAGACGTCACCAGATAATACAAAGTGACTGAAATTTTGACTTTGATGTGCGCACTAGACAATATGCAGGGAGAATTTTAAGGACCCCATGTTTTTTTAAAGCCAGACCTCCCACGCACGGAGCGAGCAATCTACCCACTGAGCGATTGTACATGTAGTGTGATAGGAATTATCGTGATCGACATCCTTTGATTTGAAAGTTTCTGTGTGACACAATTCTTTTTAGTTTTACTACTACTACTGCTGCTGGTGTTCAAAATAAATAAATAAATAAATAAATAAATAAATAATGAATTTATTCCTATCGTATTAATGTTATCAGGTTGAGTTATTGCTCTTTGTACATATAATCTGCTGTCAGCTCACTGAACGGAACTCGACCAGGGCAAATCGACCACCAAACCACTTGACTTAAACAGTGACCGCAGTGTCATGTGCTACTTTTGAATTTTTATGAAATAATACATGACCGCAGTAACAGACAGATATTACTAGTTAGCTTTATTAAGAATGTTATTTTAATATAAACATACAAATCACATTGTAATAATTTGCATGTCAGATTATTAGTAATAAAGAAAAAGTTGTTGATGTGACGTAAAACAATAGGCAAACAACTAATCGATTTTACAATTCGGTTTATGCAATTTTTGAACACTCGCGAGCACATCCATTTTTGTGCTTGATAGGTCTTTGTCAAACTATTTCATGTTAATTTTAATTAATGTTACATGTGAAGTATATTTTCCTCTTGTGGCAAATCCCTAAAAGTGAAATCCTGACAATATGAACAGATGACGATAACCTAAACAGCTTGGTTAATTACAAGTTGTCATTGTAGAAATGACGTGTTTAGATCTCCATACCGTTAACATCTGGCTTTATCTCGGAGTACTGAGCGTCACAGGACGAAACGTTACCGCTCTACTCATAAGAAGTAGTGTTCTTCAAAGCGTGTTATTTATTCAATGTATCTTAGATTAATCATTTTCGCGCACTTCATAATCCATTTTTTAAAAATAATTTTACCCAAAATATAAATTTCCATGCATGTAATTTTAAGTGTAAACATCTTTCTTTAGTGAGATATTCATTTCTGCCAATCTGAATCTTTTTGTCTAAATAGAAATACAATTCTATTCGATGCATTTCCATGTTCTGCTGTTCTAGATACGCATATAGTGTCGCTTGTGGAATTTTACGGTACAGAGAGAATGCGAGTATAATTGTCATGTGCCACTTTTTATGAAATAATACATGACAAAATCATGTGCTACTTTTGAATGTATTATTTCATAAAAAATTCAAAAGTAGCACTTGACATAATTAAACACATGTACAATTCGAAACGTTTTGATGAATTGGAGGAAACCAAAATAGAAACCTCGTTTCAATTGTTGGTATGTGTTAAATTTTCTTGAACCTGACACGAAATTAAGAATTTTGCACTTGTAACGATAGTTTTCATAAAAATCTATCTGTTCATTATGAGGAAATATGTACATGTATTTCATTTTCATCGTTCTAATACCTAGTAAAATTTGCTCTTTAAGTTTACATGATGTCAGAAGTTACAGCGACCAAAAATAAAATCACGTCGACGTCTGATGACAGATTTTTAAAAACTTGTCACATTTGCTCATTATTAATTCAGTACAGCTTAATATTATTAATTTTAAAAATCGTCCCAGTGGGGAATAAATGCTTTTAAAAAGAAGAAAATAGCGTTAAAAGCTACATTGTGACATGATGTCGATTTTGGAGATAAACAATCAATTCTATTCATTTTGAGGTCAGATCGATGACCTTGATTGGTTTAAGGAAATCATTTTTCTCATGTTTAACTGTCTTTTAAATCTTATCTTTTGAATGATTCACTTGATTTATACTTGTTCTAATGTGACAATCTAATACATTTGCATAAAAGACGTGTAAATGCTTCTTAACATGCAATCCAAAAGTTCAATGAAGGCGGTGTGACAAAACCAAGAGAGAGAGAGAGAGAGAGAGAGTTTAAAACAGGGTTTTAAAACGGAAAAACGTTGACCCACCCCAAGGATACAACATTACCGAAACGTATCCTCCCTTTTATGCACACCCGAGTAGTGACAATTACAATGTAAAATGTGGCCCTGTGGTTGCATTGAATTTTAACAAAAAAAAAAAAAAAAAAAAAAAAAAAAAAAAAAAAAAAAAATAACAAATCGAAAATATGTACACTCCCAGGTATATTCTCTCTCTCTCTCTCTCTCTCTCTCTCTCTCTCTCTCTCTCTCTCTCAGAGTTAAAAATAAACTTTTATAATAATTTTTATATCAAATAGTAAAAAGTTGCCATCGTTGCTGTCATGTGCTGATTTTCAATTTTTATTAAATAATGCATTCAAAATCAGCACATGACATGTATTGAGTTTGAATGCATTATTTTAATAAAAATTCAAAATCACATGCTATATTTCACGGTGCATTTCTGAACACAATACACTGTATCATGAAAACAATATGAATAGAAGGACAGTAAGGTTTTTTCTTTTGTGTTTGCAATCCTGTTATTTTTGGTATGAATATTAAATGAGATATTCAAAATTTTCTTTTTTTAACTTTTATTTAACAGTACATCATATCCTATCAAAAGAAACATATACCACAAATAAAATAAATCAAAATCTAATAAACAAATAAATCTATTTTGTTTTAAATATTATTACATTGTTTAATGAAATCCATTGCGATTTTGTTATATATTTGCCAACACCATGATGCATTCAAGTTTAAAACAGTAGACGTTTTAAAATATGCTTAAATTGTTGGTTTCTGTGTATTTTTATTATTTGTTAGATCTGTTATTTTACTTTTTTCACCTTTCAGCTATAGTTATATCAATATATGAGAAATAATACAATTTCGTTTTAACCGAATTCCCGTTGTATTCTCGTTAGACATGAACACTTACTCATGTATGGGGGAAATATCATTTCAAAATTGATAAACTTCAAAATTTGGCAGATAAATATCTCTAATTTTTTAAATAATAACAGTGTTATAAAACTTCAAAAAATCGGCAGATAAATATCGCCCTTCATCCTTTTGTTTGAAGAAATTAAACAGGAAATCGTTTCACGGGACAGTGACAAGACAATATCACCCTCGGGACTACAGATAGAGTAAGATGATGGTATGTGATACCCGGAATTAAAATCTGACTATCTACCCGTGTTTATTTCGCCCGAAAGTCATCCCCTTCAGCATAATAATTAAAATCAATTATGTTTGTAATGGAAAAGGTGATGAGAGGATTGCTTTATCTTGTTACAACGGCGTGAAAATTATCAGGTTGTGGTAAAATTTAATAGAACACGTTGATGTTATGTCCAGAAACTATCATCAGAGTCAAACATGTCATCTAAACTGGACACTGGATATGGACACAGATCCGGACATATTTATTGTGAGCTGTTAAACCACAAAAATTTAAATACAACATATGTTAAGAATATTTCAGATTTAATTATTTAGTATCAAATGATAGTTTATATAAAATGTTTAAAATAACACAAAACACATTTTGGCAATATTAAAATATCACCGCACAATTGCATACTAAGTATTTTGATTAAAAAACTCTGATGAATCCTGATACAAAAATACTAAAATAGTTTTTCCGTCCTCTCCAGAGTAAGAGTTTTTGTTCATGTTGCAACCATTTACTTAGGCTTATGTGTATTCCAAGTCCAATGATGCGTAGCTGCAAGCTTAACGTGATTGCACGAAGTATCTCGATTTTATTAACTTTCCTAAACTATTCAATATAAATACAATGACGCGAAGCTCTTATCACCAAAAGTCCAAACAAATCCTAATGTGAGATTTTCTTATCGAACCCGTTCCACCAACCCGCACCCCTCAGCAAATTGAAGAAGAAAAATGACGGACCCAAAAATTGGATACATACAGTGTATACAATCAGTTCCTTAACATGTATGGCATGTCAAACGTTGCAATATTTAATCTTTTACAATTGAATTCAATAAATACAATTTTTTATTCATAAACAGTTAGTATTTGAATTTTAAAATACATTTCAAAATAAAAAAACAAACATACTAATCCATGTCCGAAAAAATATCCATTTAGCATTTAAACATGTTTACAAAACATCAGTTCTAAAGTTCTGCAATTGTGAAATGAAATCAAATTATTCAGGATGATATCTGTCTAATCTTATTTTGTCATGACCCGGCATTTTGTATCATTTTTTGAAAAATAATATATAAACTTTCTATTATTCTTATTTTGATAAGACCAAACATGATTTTAAAATAGTTTTCGAATTGGAATAAATAGTTAAAAAAAACCTACGGTGAATCACTCAGAAAACGTCAACTTAATCATATATTGTACGACAGATCAAATCCGACAGTAGTATTTAACCCTTCTTTAAGTAGAGATTCAAGTTATATTTTTCTTTCCAATAACTTTAACAATTTTCAATATTCTTCGCCATATTTCTTTCTATTCCGTTAAGAAAGGATCGTAGTTAAGTAAACATTAGCGGTAATTTTGTTGTCATGTCAAGATGAGGCGTATGAAATGGCCCTCTGGGTCCGATGGTTATCTTCAAGATCTGCGAGGATTAAAATTCTGTATTCAAATGGGTTGTCCTACCGGGTAATTGACCAAGGGATTTACAACCAATCATATTCGAGTTAGTGCTTAAAAGAGAGTAAAGTTTGAGCAAATTTCAAAATCAAATCAGTTTATCATTAATTGCTTTTCCACCATCAATTGCAAGCTTGTACTGTTGGAATTTCACCGCATCTGAACCAAACAGTTGCATTGGTTTTAGCGCCTTTCTGGTACCATTCAGGGACATTGCTGGAATTTAAGTCGTTACTTCGAACACCTTTTTTCTGGACTCTTTGAAAGTGTTATTGCGAAAAACGTTTTAGAAATATTGCTTGCTTTGTTTTTAATTCTGATAACCATGGCAGATAGAGAAATTTGTGTCGATTCCATAGAAGCTGATGTTGATGATAGTGGCAATATTTCAGACTTGAATGTCTCTAGTACCATGAACACCTCATTGAGTCCTAGGGGTGAAGATACCGGAGAGTACCGCTACAAATCTCGCCTATCAGAGGATATTCGACTGCGTATCAACAGCAGGGAGCGAGAACGTATGCACGACCTTAATGCTGCGTTAGATGGACTTAGACAAGTGATTCCTTATTCTCACGGACCAACAGTTAAAAAGCTATCAAAGATGTCTACTTTACTATTAGCGAGGAATTACATTGTCATGTTAAGCAAATCTCTGGAAGAGATGAGGAAACTTGTTCAGGATTTATCAGCGCGTAATAAACCAGGAGGTTTGTTAATTGGAGGCGTGACATCATCGGGTTTTACTTACCATACTCCGAGTTCTGGCTTTTCTCCACAGAGGTATTCACCTTATAAAGTACCATCGTATGTGACTTATACAGAACCACTTAACACGGCTGTTGGACATGATGTAAGAATTCCACATGTCCCGTTGACAGACAAAACAAATACAACCAGTGTTCTTAAAACTACTCCGCATAAGTTTTCAATGTCATCAATTTTAGAGGATTCGGGACCCGTAACATCAACGCCTACCAAATTGCAAGTGCCGATATTTTTGGACAATAAAACACACTCTTCTCCGGGACAATTTTGTGCGTGTTTTGATTGTCACATGGGTACGTCACAAAAACAGGAATTGTGGAAATATTAACTAGTATGTGTAGGAGAATGGGTATATAGTAAGATATTTCATAATTTTGGTCATTGACAATCAAGTTCTGCGTGTTATGAAATGGACATTTTCTTATCACTTGAATATTTCTTTCAGATTATTAAAAACTTGTGACATGGCAATATTACTGCGGCGAACTACGTGATAAAAAGATGTTGTGTAAAATGTACCATAGCTTTAATTGTTTCATCATCTGTACTTTTTTCTTTCACTTTCACATTTGTACTTTTCTTGTCTCTTTTTCCTCTCTATTCTTATATTGTTATTTTCCCTCTCTATTTTTATATTGTTTATATATTTTTATATAGATGATACATGATATACGTTTTATTTTGTATAACAGTTAGATATATATATAGTTATCTATTTTTTACAAATATAAAACTTTATGTTGTACTCTGTCGTTATTGTTTTGTTTTACGTGTACGTTGCTCGGTAAAAAAAATGAAGAATTCTCCGCGAACTAAACTAGAGATATATGTATGTGCATAGAAATCAGTAGACTAATTTGACGTCAAACATGCCAAAATATTCTGATTCGGACTTTTTTCTAAAAAACTTCGACAGTCTATAGAAATATTTATTATTGAATATTTCATTTGTTTCTGGAAATCTTGAAGATGATAAAATTCGCCGAAAACCACACATTTGTTCAAATGTTCCGGCGCTCAATGTTTTATTTTTTAATTTTAAGACTTGTTTATTTTACTTATATCGAGACGTCATTAGCTATAAGAGAAGTTGCAGAATTTTATACTTTTGGTATATGCCTGTTGCAATAATAATCGTTTTGTTTATTGTCATAACTTTTAAATTTTTTGAACGAAATGTTAAAACATGACGTTTCCATATCGTATTTTTATTTTTAAATATTTCGTTCACGAAATTAAAGAACTATAACATAAAAAACCAGACCCCATCTTGATTTCAAGTGATAACCCTCAAGGAGCTGCGTTATTACAATGAAATAAGTTTTATTACCACAAATTTGGTTAGGTATTACACTTTGCTTTTCATGCGTTTTTCTTTAGTTTCAAGTCTTGCTTGCGCATGGAATGGTGTTCTGTATATACACATTTAAGGAATATATGAGTATGTCGACGTATGGTTTCCTGAAAGACTGCTAAATCATACGGTTACAGACTATTGGTATCTGCAGCAGATTTAGTTGTAGCAATCAAAAACAAGCATACCAATTCATGTTCAAACCAAACTCCCAAAGCAAAGTAAAATGTTTAAAGCTTGCAATTTACTTCCATCAGGTAAATGGGACCGTGTGCTCCAGAGTGCTCCGGAAGAGTAAGCACCTCCTGTTTAGCTAGCTACACCCGCCACTTGTGTAATCAAAATTTTGAATAAAAGGAACATGCGCTATGGGAAGTCAAATATATCCATGGTATTTTGGATAGATATCTTATAATATTGTGATGACAGCCATAAAACTTTTTGAGGGCCTTGGTAAGCCCATGTCTGCAGTATGTTTGCGTCAACAGTTTATTTGTAAGCAGCTTGCTTCGTTGTAAAAAGTACCCGTAATGGGAATAGCAAACTATTCTTCCTACTCATATGCTATAAATGATACATGTATGCAAATCAGTTTGCTTGTAGAAAGCAGATGCATGGTTTTGTTTATCTTGACAAAAGTGTATGGATCAAGAGATTTTGGTGCTTTTTGTCACATAAACTTTGTTACTGCTATTACATGCTCACCAATCATGAACACTTATTTCTGACATTAGATATCACATTATGGGTGTAGATATATTTCTGAAACAAGTACTTGTGACAAATTCGATGGAAGTTAATCGGAGATTAACTTAATCTCTTCTATTACTTGAGTTTCATCCATCGCCATAGAGCTAAGTTAGAAGTTAGTCATGGTTTCTTTGCAAGACACTCTGCACACACAGTTCAGTGAAAGTCTTGCTGTTTGTTCAGCATTTGACGCTTCTGTCGTTTCGCCGAGCGAAGTGACGTCTAGATAAATATGTTTCTTGGTCCGGTGTAATTGCAATATAGCCATTGGTCCAAGTGCATTTATAAAATGCATGAAAAATTGTAATGTTTCTTGGTCTTCCAGGACGCAGTTATTGCAGCAATAGAAAAAATAGCATAACTATTCAGTGGAGTGAAGTAACTACGTTTTACGTCCCTGTTATAATTATTTCACTTACAACAAGGCGATTGGTTCAGGGATGGGGGGTGCACGAAGAGGAAACCATCGACCTTCCGGTAATTCATTCTCGCTCATGATCTGTTGTGAGTGGAATTTAAACAGTTTAGATCATTTGGCTCCTTTATGTTTGTCTTTGTAAGTAAATGTTGGACGTGGTCGATTCAAACACTTGAAATATAGGATCCTCTTACCAAATGTTGGAAATAGGCATAGTGACTGTTCTTTTGCTAATCATTCGCCATACAAAGTGGCATTCATAGCTGCCGTAACCGGGTTTATCGTGAATGCTTGTTAGGAACAAGGTCAGGACCAACATTGATTGATTTAGGTGTTGGAGTATGGGTTGGATAGATTGAATCAAGCTGATGGTGTCTAGATATAAGTAGAATAATCCTTAGTTAACTTAATACCTTTTTCAGTCAACATTTTTGTATGAAAATGTATCATCGTTATTTTATATCAAAACGGAAGTAGTGATTTTGATTTAACGGGGGTGTTTCAACGTGTTTGACCATCTAAACGGGTAATCAAACCCTGGACTGAGAGACCACAAAATAACGAACGGTCTAAGTACTCAATATCACTATACAACTTCATTTTGAATGAAGATTTGAGTTCCTTGACTACGGCGTGGATCTAGTTGTCATAAGATATATTAGCTCATCGCCCGGTCCAGGGATCGAACCCACGACCTTCGAATCATGAGTCCAACGCCTTAACCACTAGGCCACGCGCTTCCAACGACTCTCATTGCCTAGGTTCAACTCTCACTCGGGCAGATTCTAGTGCGAGAAAGTTCGTGAGTTCGCTAGCCGGCGGGTACTTCGGTTCCCTCCTCAATCACAGAAATGACCGCCTAGATATAAGTGAAATGGGAATCTTGAATGGTACTTTATTAGCTCAAAGTAGTTACTACTGATTGTAATGTATACGTTCGTCCAAAGTCGAGAGTATTTTATAATCAGTTGTTCCTTCATGCGTTTGACCTTCCCTCTGTATCGTCTTGTTTGACTGTATCTATTATTTAGGTGTCTTTGTTGAATTAGCTGTTGCCAAGTTTTCAGTTTTTCTCTTTTATACTTATATAATTAGCAAATACTTTTAATAAACATGATAAGCTAACTAAGCTTTGGACAACTGAAACGCATTTTGTGCACTTTTCCGGTCGCTTCTATATTTCATACATTTCAAGTGTCAGTTGACGCGTTCTTCTTTCACAGAAGAAAGTCATTTTCGAAGATAAAATGAAGATCCATTTCAAAATCCCGCCAAACTTGCACCTTGAAGTTTTAACGGAAATATGTTCCGGTTTCACAATCATTCATTAGCCAAGATTTTCTTTAACTTAAATCTGGCAAAAAAATCAAATCTTTATCAATTTGATAATTTCAGGAAGTTAAGGTGTCATTTTTAAGATCACTTCTAGATTAAAACATTTGCATTTAGTTTTTACAAAAATATCCATCAATAGTTCCAAAACGAAATTACCAAAATTGGCTAAATTTATGTTAAGGAAAATCTTAGCTAATGAATGACTGTGAAACCGGAACAGTTGTTAGCAAACTCCTTGCTACGCGCATGCATAACTATACATAAACTTTCTGTAACACCTTCAGATAGCGTCTCGATATAAGTTAAATAATCTTAACTTATGGGTCAATTCTCATTTATTTTTCAGTAAATGGGAAGTGAATATGTAGTCCAATGGATGTCACGTGAAATTCTAACATTTTTGAAATAATAAACGAGATCTCAATTTATTATTTCAGAAAATTATCAATATGTTGTTGTGAAAAATAAAAACAAAAGCAAGAAAACATAGATTATATTGATATCGTTTTATGTATGGTCGTCAATCTTATAAATAAAATATGTATACTCTTCAAATTTACAATTTTTACATTATTTACACATTAAAGAAATGAAAGATAGAAAGACGAGAAAGAAAGAAAAAATATGATAGTCACAACACTCAAATATATCACAATAATAATTATAATGGTCCATCCGTGATAAAGTCCAATTAAATATCACCGCGTCTTGTATTTTGTAAAAATATAGATTTTAGTCAAATTGAAAGTTTAAACACATTTTTGTTCTGTCATATTTAAACCTTCGCACAAGTTGAAATACTACTATCCATAGTGTGACGAAATAATGCATAGTCTAATATATCGAAATACACAATTTTAGCACAATACTAAATCAATTTAATTTTTACTTTGTTGCATCAATGTGGTCAATTTGTCGAGGCGATATTTCTGAAAAGTCCGGATGTGTCCATTTTTAAAATTAAAACAATTTCCAGTTTGATGCTGGAACACCTGGTCTCCGACACTGAAAACACGTGCACAAATGTCCAATAGAAGAACGTGAACAGATATCTACATATGGTGGCACTTGTGGTTTATCTGGTGTTGAAGTCGTTAATGGCCCGGAATCCTCCAAAATTGATGACATCGAAAACTTCAATGGCGCACTAGTGGTTGTGTTTGTTCTATCAACCAATGGCTTATGAGGTGACACGTTTTCCAAAAGTGGAACACCAGCAGGAATACCTGTGCTCTTTATATCCATTGATCTTGTTGGTAATCTGTTTTCCGGAAGTTGTACATCATTAGCAATCGTTGTGTTGGTCCTGTCGACAAGTGGCAATGGTGGAACTCGAACATCCGGAACTGTGGTTGTTGCCAGTGGAGACGGTAATGACTCAACATAGTGTGCACGAGGCACCTTGTATGGAGAGTAACGATGACCGGAATAGCTAGAGTAAGGCGAGTAAGAGTGTCCGCTAGTGTCCGTTTTCAAACTTAGACCAGAATATGGGTGTCCAGCAATTTCAGATGATTTCGAACTAGCACCTATGTAAGAAAGTCCAGAAATGTCCGATTTCAAACTAGCACCTGTGTAAGAATGTCCAGAAATGTCCGATTTCAAACTAGCACCTGTGTAAGAATGTCCAGAAATATCAGATTTCAAACTAGCACCTGAAGCCACTCTGGAATTATTTGCTGATAAGTCATGTACTAACTGTTTCATTTCTTCCATAGATTTTTGTAACATCAATATATAGTTCCTTGCCAACAATAATGTCGACATTTTAGACAGTTTCTTAACAGACGGTCCTTTAGAATACGGAATCACTTCTCTTAATCCATCCAATGCTGCATTCAAACTGTGCATACGTTCTCGCTCTCTGCTGTTGATACGCAGCCTGATGTCATCTGGAATGCGTGATTTTGAGCGGTACTCTCCTGGGCTGATCTTAGAATTTGGAGACACATTCCAGGCTTCGTAAGATAATTCTAAGTCCGACACATTTCCACTATCATTGTTCTCAGATTCAATTACATCAACATTAATGTACATGTCCTGATCTGCCATTATGACTTGTTGTTTTACACTCAAAGACTTAATAATCCAACAATGTAGATGGTGCAATACCAATTTGACTGCTTGATGCTTTAGTTAGCTCAAAGCTTACTGAAGATCATCGGGTTCCAACCCCTTATAAATGACCATCTGATGGGTCTCGCCTTTGTATTGGTCAAGAGTTCTTCCGGTCGATTACCGAGGGGGCGTGCCCTGCTAACGGATTTTTTAATTTTTAACAAAAGAGTGATAATCCTTACCCCAGGGCGTTTTATCTATTTCTTGGTGTGAATATTCTTACTGATAATATTATTTGATATTTGGTGAATTTAATAAAATAAATAAATAAATAAATAAATAAACACGTGAAAGTATTCAAATTTCGCTTAAATTTTATTATTGTATTTTTTTCATATTTTTCTTTTGTTATTATCATTTGCCTTTATTTCTTTTGTTTCTTTTGCTTTGTTTGACAAATTCATGGTGAATAAATTGAATCTAAATTTATCAAGAGATATGTTCGAGAAAATATTTTTAAAAGGTACAGCTGAAATAGTTTCGAAATATTCATTCTTCTAAAACTCCCACATTTATCAATACCATATATGAATTTTTATTATTGTTTGGTGAAAAAATTTCTAATTTTTTTCAGTTCTTGCAAATCAAGATTTGTTTTTCAGTGTTAAATGCAGATGAAAATATTAATTTTTAAAAATGGGCACACGACAGTTGTAATTGTCATTGTAATGTTCGTGTTGTATTTGTTATTGTGTATTTGTTTCTGTCGCCGTTTAAAATCAAATCAAATTGCACTATTTCTGTTAATATGAACCAATGTGAAATTTTACCGATAAATGCATGTTTTAATTGTGCCAGAAAATTACATGAACGTTGATACAATTTTCTCCAAAATGTGTTTAAGTTGGCAACGTTTAATGCTGTAACATTGTCTCAGTTTGAAATGGACAAAAACTTCAAAATGATAGGGTTATTGAAAAACTGAAATATACGATGCGTTGTTTGGAATGTTAAACTCCGTGAAAACGACAACATATAGTAAAGAAATATTATTATTATTATTATTATTATTATTATTATTATTATTATTATGTATATGTTGGTGATGCAATTTACAGGCTTCTTGATATTGTCTGATTAAATAACGTATTTCTTATAAGAAACATTATATACTGTACGGCATGTTAAATTTACAATTTTGCTAGGTTTTTTTATGTTATAAAAAATAGTTCATCATGTGCGCGTGTGCATCTGCACGTGTGTATTGTATAATATCCATTGACTACTGAGATGCACATGCTCTTCATCTGAATGTTTCTATAATTTTGTTTATCTTTTTTTTCAAATTCATATTTACTTTATTGATAATTTTTATGTGTTTTAGCATGATTTGCTTAAGTTATTCATCCAATGCTACAGTTGTAAAAGTGTCTGTATAAAATTTGTAACTTGAACAACCAGTTTGCATAAAAGAAACTTTGTCACATACTATTGCTAAAACATATTATTGCATCCCCAGTGACATTAATTCGAGTTTTTTTTACTTAGCAGATATAGATTGCAATTGAAGTAATATTTTTATTGTCAAATCCATCAGTTTTAGAAATTAAAACACGTTAAAGTGTGAACTTGACACGGGTGACCCTTGAGGTTAAATTTAAAATTTAACAAATTGTAAATATGTCTGCGTACGACGATGCCGGGGGTATCTGTATTTTTGTTAAAAAATAAATAAATCTTTTAAAAATGTGTTACCATGCCACGAGTTAACCAGAGGTTAAATTTGAATTTTAACAAATTGAAAATATGTACACTTGCAGGCATAATCTCTCTCTCTCTCTCTCTCTCTCTACTTTGACTCACTCCATTCATGGCTTTCTCTTCCCCGTCCCCCTCTCTCTTACATGACAAAATGTTGCCATTTAAAGCAGCATGCATTTATCATTACACGTTTGTGATAATTCAGATTTACCATAAACTGTTACAGTATCGTTTGTGCATAAAATCATTTCTCAATATTGTGGGTGTTGCTTCAGCAGTTTAACGTTTTGGTTTTTATTCGTGTTGTGTTAAACAGATATACATGTAGTTGATCTAAATCTTCGTAAACAAATGCACCGGGAAACCAGATCGCCTTCCGTATATCTGTGTTTTTGGTACTTGTTTCCATTTTAGGTTGTATTCGTATGTGCTAATTTTACAGAGCATATAACACCGTTTTAAAAAAAGAATTGTTTCCATTTCTAAAGTTTATTTGGTTAAAAAGTATTATAAATACGATTTTATTTCATGTTTAACAAAGTGTATTTTCATATTTTCATTATCTTTGGAAAATAAATATTTGCTAAATAAAAAGAAATTCTTTATGTATTTACCCATGATATTAATTCAAATGTTCTTGGTTATAAATTGCAATATTGAAGTACAATTGTTATTGTATCAACACTAGTTTTAGAAATCGAAAGTCCAGAACGTGTGAACTTGACACGGGTCATCCCTGGGGTTGAATTTTGATTTTAACAAATTGCAAACACGGGTATCATGCCAGGGGTAAATGTATGTTTTATAAGAAAACTTTTTTAATTTTGAAAAAAGTGTTAACATGATACGAGTGACCCCGAGGTTGAAATTGAATTTTAACAATTTGAAAAATATGTACACTTGCAGGCATGCTCCTCTCTCTCTCTCTCTCTCTCTCTCTCTCTCTCCTTTTCTCTCGGAGTTTAAATTTGAATTTTAACAAATTGAAAATATAAACACTCGCAGGCATACTTTGTCTTCCTCTCCTTTTCTCAACATTACATGTTTGTCAGTGTAAATAATCGTTACACAGTGGAGTGTAGTGGAGTGGAGTATTGGAGTTTTACGTCCATATCAAGATTCTTTCACTTGTGTAGTTGGTCTGAATCTTCGTGCACAATTGCACCAAACACACCAGATCACAGTTTCACAATTATTGCTGAACAAAGATTTTTGGTATTTGAAATGTGTATAATTTTGTTAGTTTTCAGGTATTCATGACTTTAAGAAGTCATTTTGAAAATCATGCTAAGCTTATTACATCTATATTTTAATTTGTGTAACACTTAATTTGTAGTACATGTACTATAAAATATTGTTAAAAGTTGTCAGATTTAAGATAAGAAAAATCTTTATCAAAGAATAATTGTGAAACTGGAGTCCGTTGTTGTCTAAAATCCCTTCTGTGTGTCTGTATTTATAGGTATGTTTGTCCTGTTGGAGGGGTGGGTGATTGCTTATTGACAAATAGATGTTGCAAGAAGACTATGTATACCTAATTTTAAACTTTGAATTATCTACTGGTAAAGTTTTTTTTCAAAAGCAATACATGTACATGATTTTATTTGATGCTAACAATTGGAATTTTTTTATCACCTAAACTCATTTCGCATTGAAAATAAATAATTGCTAAATTTTGTATGTCATTAACAATACTATGTAGCATCTAAATGTGAAATATTTTTGTGAAATTATTTGGAAGATGAAATAAAAAATACCAATACCAAAAAATAATTGCTAAATTAAAGAAATTCCTCATACATTAACCCATGATATTAATTCAGTTTTTCCTGTTTACAAATTGCAATATAGAATTAAAATTGTTATTGTATAGACACTAGTTTTAGAAATTAAAAGTTAAGAACGTGTTAACTTGACACGGGTCATCCCTGGGGTTGAATTTGATTTTAACAAATTGCAAACACGGGTATCATGCCAGAGGTAGCTGTATGTTTTTTAAGAAAACTTTTTTAATTTTGAAACAAAATGTGTTAAGATGACACGAGTGACCCCGAGGTTGATATTGAATTTTTACAAATTGAAAAATATGTACACTTGGAGGCATGCTCTCTCTCTCTCTCTCTCTCTCTCTCTCTCTCTCTCTCTCTCTCTCTCTCAATTTTTCGTTCATTTTATTTCATCCACACCACTGAAGGGGGTTCATAAGATTATCCAGCAACAGACACAAACATGCGATCGAAGTTGACCAAGCGATACGTTACAACAGTCAACCAAAATGCAACCATTTCAACATTCCTATATTTGAAGTGAAAATTGAAATTACATCTGGTAAAATAAAATGTTTAGCAACAAGTTTATTTGCACTTGAACAGTATATATTTAAGGTTTTAGTGATTCATATAGTGATGTCAGACATAATCCTCGGCATCTATTCTTTACCCCGGGTTCTTTTTAACATTTTTTACTCTTTCGTAAATTAAATGTCCTACCTATTTTTAATTCTGACATATTTAATACTTTTATGAGAATCCAAACATGTTGTTGTCACGGCTAAGAGAAAAAAAAAGAAAATATAAGAATATCGAAAATATTAGTAAACATATTCGGGAAAGCAACTGTAACAAAAAATGGTGTGTTTACATTAAGCAACATGTTCGACTAGAAAGAACTTTGTCACGATGTCAAATATTGACGTTAAGATGGGTTAAATAATCCTTATATTTCTTGCATGTATCGGATATAGATTGATAGTGATATCTTTCTTGTAAAAAACATCAGTTTTGGGAACGGTAAGACAAAGACACCCGTGAACTTGACATGGGTGACCTCTTGGTTTGGATTTGAAATTTAACAAATAATTAAATGTCCAGACATAGGAATACCAGGAATTTATATCTAACATCTCTGTTTTAGATTACAGAGTCTGGTCCTTAAGTTCTATTTTGAGTTCTTCAAATTGAAAATATGTATATTTGCAGACGATGACGATGAAAACGACGACGACGACAATGATAATGACGATTTCTTTAACCTTACAATGATTTTATAATAGCATTGCATAATCAAACATTCTTCTTACAATAGTAATTTTCATAATCATTACAAAAGAAACACGATCGATGCCGGTTCGATCTTATTTAGAACAAAAATCATGATATACACAAGTATAAGCATTCTGCAATACCGCTTATTTTTATATTTCAAATTTCGGAATGCTTAAAGGCTTTTGAAACGTTCAACAGAGAGAGAGAGAGAGAGAGAGAGAGAGAGAGAGAGAGAGCATGCCTGCAAGTGTACATATTTTCAATTTGTTAAAATTCAAATTACTCGTGGCATGTTAACACATTTTTAGAAAATTTATTTATTTTTAACAAAAACACAAAGTACCCCCGGCATGGCCCTACGTAGACATATTTACAATTTGTTAAATTTTAAATTCAACCCCAAGGGTCACCCGTGTCAAGTTCACACTTTCATATGTTTTAATTTCTAAAACTGGTGGTTTTGACAATAAAAATATTACTTCAATTGCAATCTATATATGCTAAGAAAAAAATTGAATAAAAGAGTCACTTGAAATACAGTAATGTGTTTTAACCATTAAATGTGACAAAGTTCTTTTATGCAAACAGGTTGTTCAAGTAATTTTTATAGTGTCTATACAGACACTTTTACAACTGGACCAAATTCTACATGCCTCCAAGTGTACATATTTTCAAATCTTACCTAGCGTTGCCGGGATGATATTTTTAAAAATTAAAATTTTCTTAAAACCAAAGAAATGGTATGAAGATATTTTCTAACAAGTAAGGAATCCACCGGGTTTTCGTTAAGTGATAATATTTACAAATTCAAATTACATGTACTCAACTTACGTTTGTTGAACATAAAGTATTCAGTTCAATTGCATTTTAATGAAAAACTATACATGTCAGTAATATGACGTTTTACAACAGCGTGTGACAAAATTCTTTGTCTTCAACAAACAGTCATGGCACAATTTAGATCTTATACTTTTATAAATCTTTCTTGCCTAGGAACCGTGACTCTTTAACATTTCGAAAAGCTTTTCAAAAAGCGAAATTAAACAGCTGTTTGTTCCTATACACAGTGGGTGTCAGCGTTATATTGCAAAATGGCTGCATATGAAAACATCCTGAAATGTTAAAATATACATTGTGTACATGTACCTTTTTCATAAAATATACATACAAAAATACCAGACTTTCAAGAAGCGAACTGCTGTTTGAGAACGAGTAAAAGGTGGAATAGACATCATCAGTCTAACAGCTACATAAACTGGAAGTAACATTATTGATATTGACAATGGCAATAGATATCAAGATATAGAAATAAATAGTAGACAAAACGGAAACAAATAAAATCATTGGAATCTGTTTAACCATATAAAACAATAAAGACACTACATTGAAAGATACACAATGGCAATCTATATAATTATCCATAACAATTAGGCCCTTCTTTGTGTATTCACATCATATTTTATTATTTTTATGGTGATTTCCAATATTCATGCTTAAAATTATAAAGTGCGACCATATTATTGTTATAAAAATGCACATACATGTATGAGAGAGATAGATAGATAGATAGATAGAGAGAGAGAGAGAGAGAGAGAGAGAGAGAGAGAGAGAGAGAGAGAGAGAGAGAATTATATCTTGTTTCTTGAACAGTTTTGATGAAAACTGAAAGAACTAAACCAATTTGAATACAACCTTATTTTTTCAATCTAATTAGTTGTTACTTTGAAGGAAGAGGAAATGGGTATGCATAATACTGTCATACATATACCACTTTTTGAATTTAATCATAAAATACATTGAAAAAGTGGTACAAGTATATGACAATAACGACTTTTTGATCGTATTTTATGATTAAATTCAAAAAGTGGTATACGACAATGCGTAATTTTAATTAAAAATACAGAATAAATAAATAGATAGATAAATAAAAAATAAATAAATAAATAAAAATTCCGGAATCAAGTCGGAAACTGTAACTTCCGGACAAAATTGTCCCTAAAGGGTCATAATAGCGAGAATGATTGAGATCATAAAGTCATTTACAAGGTGTAAAGACATCACACTTAAGTTGTTACAAAAAAATAGTCCAGCGGGCAAAACCGTCGCGGGTTCGGACACCCTGGGGTTTAATTCACGACTAATGAAGTGATTTTTTCGCCGTGTAAGTTACTTTGATACAGTCGATAGTTAAGTTTATAAACACTAATGAGGATTATCACGATTATCTGATCAAGCACGAGTTCTCTGAGTACTTTGATGTTGGGTTACTTTACCGTTATCTATGAAAATTATAATTAAACATTATCGTAAATTTTCATCTGGTTTTTCTTTTCACACTTAAAAATGAACGGATACTTTTCCTTTTCGGTACGGAATTGCCGGCGACTTTCATCAGATTGTGACGGAGATAATATA
Source organism: Anadara kagoshimensis (assembly GCA_021292105.1). Taxonomy (NCBI): domain Eukaryota; kingdom Metazoa; phylum Mollusca; class Bivalvia; order Arcoida; family Arcidae; genus Anadara; species Anadara kagoshimensis. The sequence continues at coordinate 66,774,460 of CM037865.1, read as the reverse complement.
TTTTGTAATTTTACTTGTTAAAACATTTCCTGTTTCATGAATTCCTTGCGCGATATTGTAAAAAGTAAATATCAAGTTTTAAATGTGAAAAAGTTAAGATTAATTCTAAATAAACACACGGGGGAAAAGTTTTGAACATTTACCAGCTATAGGGAATAATAATATTTTTTATAAACCTTGATCGTTTTCAATCTCTCCAAAGACAGCTACGGCAATTGCGACAGCAACCTAAAATGTATTGAATTGTAACAAGACACAAACTAAACACAAATCATACCACTGAAACTTATAAAATTGAAATTTAAATACGTTGTAACAAATTCAAGAAATTCAGCCAATGCAGCCATGAATCGAATATGCCGTAACAAATAAAAGTCAGCACGTAACACGTGCAGCATTTCGGATTTTCAGACGTACTTATCAAGTCCATAAATATAAAACTTGAAAATATTTTATAATAAATCAATACATGTAAATAAAAATAAATAAATAAATATTGTTTTTTGAAAAATGGGCATCGCAGCTCATGTTAAAAAAAATTAAAACGGGTCAGAATGGCAAAACAGATAAATGACAGCTTTTAATTTCCCTGTTATTATTCTGTATGGAAAGTAAAGTTACAATCAGTATTTATTTTGTATGACAGTTATTTTGTGTTTAAATGTTCTGTTGATGTGTATCAGTAATCCCTGGCTATTTGTTACAAATACCCGCCAGATGTTTGAACACGTAATACAAGGCTTAGTGGTATAAAACCGTCAATTTATGGTTATTTAAAAGATAGAAAAATTGTTTGTGACCTGTCATCTAATTGTTAAGACATAACATGTGACGCTTTGGTCAGTGATGACACTGATCCTGCAGTTCTGGACACACACAGCATGGACAGGGGCTATTATAAATATGTCGCACGGACAGGCCGGACAAGATAACGATAACATTATCATTAAAATGGTGATCTTGTTTTGTATATCCATCATGTAATAGGCGTGGTTTTACTGTTTAAGGAATTTTTTGTTGTCGATGAAACTGGATTTGTAGCATTTCAAAGAATACTATCTTGTCATATATCAGCTTAGCTACATTTGCAGTGACGAGATAACGTCGTGATAAGATCGATTACGAATCCGGCGGACGACAGTGTGTTAAATTGTGATCCAAACCATTTACAGTTTTTGATTTTAGACAATAGCTGTCAACTTCCATCGTGACAAAATCCGCCAATTAAAAGCATTGATACAATATAGCATTCTGGACCAATATCTTGGGGCTTTATATAATTAATATGGTTAAATGAGTTTCCATTCGGATAAATATGACCATGCTGTTAAATTCATTCCAAACTAATGGGGAAAGATTAAATCGAAGTTAAATAAATGAATTTAAACCTATAATAACAATGGACCGGTGGGGACAAGGTGACTAAATCAAACACATATTTTCTGTTACGTATGGGAATCATATCACAGACTCAGTGAGTTAGTCATTTATTGTTATGCTTACGACAACAATAACAGTGGCTTTGCCGTGTGCAGATGGTAAACATGTAAATGTACACAAACACACGCGCAAGATGCTGAACCGTTGAACATTGTCGACAAGTTACTGAGGTGTAAAGTCAAAATCACACACGCAAATTATCGAAAAAAGCAACCTAGTGCGATTTGTTGTATCTACTACATGTCTGATAATATGCCTTTAGGTAGGTATGCTAAAACGCCAACATCAGCGCATTAATTGATCTTCTGCAAAACATATTCTCAAATCTAGCGCATTCATCAACCGTTGTGCATTCCAATTATACCTCTATAACTTGAAAACACCATACATTAGAACAGAACCGAGTTTCAGACAGAAAAAGCAATATACAAATGCAACAAAAAATAAAACCATGTAAATTTTAATACAAAACACAAAGCAAGCGCGTTCATATTTACGATAAAATATTCATATATGATTATATTGTGTTTATTATTTTTTCACACTTCTGTTTAATGCTTAGTGTCATGTGTCCCTTTACCAAAATAGCCAAGTACTAGTAATTCTTTGTCTGAAAAAGGAAACCAAATAAGGTCATATCTGTAACAATTGTGTGATCAAAAAATTCTAACAACCATTTACTGTGCTCGAAAATGTAAATAATATATTTATAGTTCTCGGAATAAAATATTAAAAGTGCCAAATTTAAGTCATCTTAGAAAGTATTCCTTCTTAATTTCGATTGAAAAACTTAAAAATGACAGAATCCATTCTGTGAATAATAATTTTTCCAATTACTTACATACAATTTAATAGGTAAGGAGTTTTACCGTTATCTTGAAAACTTTTATCTACCCCCTCCCCCACAAATATGTCACGTATCACAACAGATGGTGATAAAATGGGGGTAGAATAAAACAATAAATCAGGCGAAATTTAATCAGAGCGGATGTCATTAAATCAATGAACTTGTATTTAAACTTTAATTATATACTTAACCAGGACAGTTTATCATTATTAACAGCGCGAACATCCCCTATGTATAAAGATATACATGTACATACCCTCAGCCATGATACAATAAAACTACGATGTTTATTTTATTGCAATAATGATTATTGAGTCAGAGTTTAAGAACCTTCAAAAGCACGCACACTACATGAGATGAGATCCGTCAATACTATTTAACATGGAGTTTAAGTTACATTTTGTTAGAACAATTTTAGGATTAACATGTCTAACATTTTTGATGGATTATGTATCTGGATTCAGAGCTGACACAGGTATCGTGTTTTTCTTCCTCACATCTTCTGCTTTTAAGACAATTCTCTTATTATTTGTAGTGGAAGCGCGTGGCCTAGTGGTTAAGGCGTTGGACTCATGATTCGAAGGTCGTGGGTTCGATCCCTGGACCGGGCGATGTGTTGTGTCCTTGAGCAAGACACTTAATTTCACGTTGTGAAATTTCACTCAGGTGAAAAATAAATGAGTACCAGCAAAATGCTGGGGGTTAACCCTGCGATGGACCGGCGTCCCATTCAGGGGAGAGTCTTGTACTCTCAGTCGCTTAACGCCACAGAAACCGGGATAAGCTCCGGCCTGATGGGCTTTAATGGTTCGGGACAGACTTTAACTTTAACTCTCATTGTTTGTACACATGATTTTACACGTATCTCTATATCATCCAAATATTTTGGATATAAACAACTCATCTTCTGGTTAGTATTGAGTGAAGGTTTTGTCATATACCATTTTTTCATGCATTGAATGTTAAATTTTAAGAATAGCAAACCACAATGCTATTAAGTTTTACTAGTTTTGTGGACTAAATTAAAAGTGAAATTTTAACACCAATCTAGTGATATTAATGTAAAGTGTTAAAGTATGCAACGAGGTCAAATGCAATGCAGAAAAAATAAAATTGTATATGCTGTCAATTTGTAGAGTGAACAGAAAATGTATCATGCCATGAGTTATTTTTAAAAAAGTTTTAATATACCTGTAACACTTTTTTGAACGATTTGCCATCCCTACAAAATAAAAACGATGTTCTTTATTGCAAAAGCCACCGACTCTTGTTTCAAAATCATTTTTAACTTAAATCTGGCAACTTTTGATTATGTTTAATTATATCGCAAAGTCTCAACAACATAAGAATATGGATGTGTCATAAACCATTTTTTGAATTTAATCATAAAATACATTCAAGAAATTTTATATGACAATTTGACAATACCCATTTTTGAATGTATTTTGTGTTAAATTAAAAAAAAATGGTATATAGTGACAGATGCAATAAGCTGAGAATGGTCTTTAAAATGACACCTTAAATTCGTGAATGTCTTGAAAACTAACAAAATCATTTAGATTTAAAAGCTAGATTGACTGAATGATTTTAGAGTTGGGACATGGTCATTAAGTTTCCTTTTTTGCTTATATATTGCAATTCTGTTTAGTTCCAAGGCTGGCAGCATCCAGATGATACCGTATGGAGTGCATTTATGAGCATTGAAAATTTTATATTAACTTACCAGAAGTAAATTTCTAATAAAAACTTACATAATAAACTGTCCATAGTGTTACACAGTGTTATACATTGTATATATATGGTTTGAAATTAATATGTAATGGTAATGCAACGATTGTCTACTTTTAAAGGTATTGTGCACACTAAATGTGGCCGAGTTGACATCCCATTTATCATCGAATGCAATCCAGGAGAAATCATTTACATACGGAAGACCATCATAACAGAATTTGGCGTCAACTCGGACAGTACCTGTTTTCAACCGGACTACAATCCTTACTGTCACGTGTTTGTTAACCATACTGATATAGAGTTTAATGGTAAGCAGATAGCCGGGTTTACGTTTTGGAAGGAACTACTGAGAAATTATGACCATGTGTATGGAAATTGTCGTCAGACATCAACATCAGAGACAGTACAGATAACCTACCAATGTTTTACAGGTGAAAATTAAGACAAAAATAATTGTAGTAAATGTACATGTGTTTTGTATTCTGTAGATGTTCTGTGAAATACGTTGTGGTGTAAACATGTCCAAATCACATCCCTAAAGCAAAAAATAAAACTTTTAAACTGACAAATTAGGTTACACACATGAACTTCCATAAGGAAAGTGAGGTCGGGTGCTCCTTTTTGTTTACACCTTTGTCTCATATATTTAGGTATTTTTTCCAGGTATTGCAATAGACATAAGCAATACACGATTTATAACAAGGGGGCTTGTTCTTGTTGTCAGATAGTCCAACAACCACATGTAGTTTTATACTATTGTCATATACCATTTTTTAAATTTAATTATTAAATACATTCAAAAAATGATATATGGCATTGTACCTATTATTTACTGGTTTTACTAAAATTCCACCCATCGTGTATGCCCTTTCTAGTAATATATGTACTTTGGTTTTATTCGATTACTAATTAAAGTCAGAGACTCTTTATGTCAAGTAGCAGGATTAAACATATTATTATTTCAGTTAAATTTATGTAAATATTATCAATTTTATTTTATAGTCACCAGTATGCAAAATATTTGTCAAAATAAGAATTTAGAGACACAAGGTGAGGGACACATTGTCAGTCCAAACTTTCCACGTCCGGTAAACGAACAACACGAGAGCTGCAGCTGCGAGATAAGTACGAGGTACCCGGATGAAGTCAAGCTAACAGTCATTATGATAAACCCTACAGCAACGTCCATGTGGAGTCTTCGGTTAACCGCTGATGACAGAGGTAAATATGTGCTGATGACAGAGGTAAATATGTGCTCGAATACTAGCAGGTTCTTCCGTATGACTAACTTACTGTCAGAGAAGAAAGATGGTCGTGGTTAGGGTCCCACAAACGTATTTCAACTCTACAATTTTGACATCTCTGGTACCAAACAAAGTGACAGTAGTATCAAGTCCGATTGATTTTCTTTAGTATGTATGTGTGAATGGCGATCGTTTATTTGGTCTTGTGTCAGTGTACAATCATCATCAGTACATTGTATGTGCGTAAGCTTATATCTGTTTCTTTCGACTATCTAAACAATTTCACTACCGATTGTGTTGGTATTGTCCTGTAAAGCACTCACTTGCACCTTGTAGGGTACCAGACAACTTAGTCAGTTTAATTATGAAACATATTACAAATTTGCATAGTGAGAAACAGAACATATAATTATGATACATGTATATTTCAGGATGGTCACACGACATTGCCAGAAATGTGATGTATACAACACACCTAAATCACTTAAGTGGACAATCAGTAACCTTGGACTATTTCAGCAGAAGAGATACAACATATGAACCTGTCTACATGCCCGGTAAACCAGCTGGGTTCTGGATGAAGGTGGAATGTAATTATACTTTTTATAGTTAGCTTTATTATAAACAGCTTCCTTAGTGAGATACATGCATTGAAATTTAACCAATTCTCAAAATAATTATAACAGGAGCTTTTGCGATGTGTAACTTTGACAAATTGCTTTTTAAGACATTTGGAGTTGTGCCTTTAAAAAGTAATTTAACATATGAAACATTTCTAGGTGACAATTTACTTGACGCAACGTACACAAACACTTTGTGTTTGTATTGTCCAATACACACACACACACACACACACACACACACACACACACACACAGGGGGTGATGGAGTTTAACGCCCGAGTCAAAATTCTTCCACTTCTATCTAGGCGATCACTTCTTAGATTTGTCATGTGCTACTTTTGAATTTTTATGAAATAATATAAGTCAAAAGTAGCACATGACAATTAAGACAGATTATTAAGAAAACTGGAAAACCCAGAGAAAACCACTGACATTCTGCAAGCTAATTGAGAAATAAACGTGCACTAGGATCTACACAAGCGGGATTAGCCATAGGCTATAATAGGCATTGTTATCCACCAGCTGGTATTTAAATTCGGCCATCAAGGTCCATTTTACAAGGGAGAAGGTAAGAAAGTCCTGTAACTGGAATTGTTGAGCAACGCAATAAAGCTTACAAATTAGTTGTCGAAATAGGTAACATGATCACGTATTTCTCGGAAAAGCTTTAAAATTATTCAAAATCCAAACCTTGGCAATTTTGCCTTAAAATTTTATGATTTCTTCAAAAATGTTGTTTTTTTTAAATTTGTTATAGCTATGTATGGCAACTCGGTGCTTAGTCTTCGATGTTTTAGTTCCAAGACGTCAGAACATGGAGTGAAAGGGACATTGTCATCAGGTAATTGTATTGTAGGGAGGGTCTGAGTTCGTGCGTTTTGTGTATGTATTTCATGTTTATTTTATTTAAAATTTAACGTTCAATAAATAAAAAACATCATATTTATAAACACGTAAATATACTAGTACTCTTGATTCAACTGATTTCAGTTTGATAAGGAGATAAATAAACTTTGTAACATATTAATCCCAGCCAATGCTTATCACGGCCCTCAAAAGTTTGAAGATAATCATCACAAGTATGGTGCTTTTGTATCCAAAATTATCTAGGTTATATTTGGCGTATCATAGTTTCATGTCTTTCTTCTCAGCTACGTAGACAGCAAGTGCTTACCTTCTGGAGCACCCGACCTGGATTCCCTTTTGAACGTTTGCCTGTTTAACTAATTAATTTGCCAGTTTTCAAAGTGTTTACTTTGGTGTTAGGATTGTATTTTAAATATGGACCGATATATTTGTGAACAGTGGACGCTGTTTTATATGTGATAGTCTAATAAACACGTTTATTGAATGAATTAGTGTTTTTTTTATTTTAGGTGCGGTATTCGGCATCATATGTTGTATAGTTGGAGTGTTTTTTATTTTCCTGATGTTTGTTGGGTATTTTGTATACTACTGGTAAGTTCAGCTATTCTCTTGTTCACAATATACCTGGGGCCTTTTCCGAGTAACCATAAGAAACGTGGCAAATTTAACTACCGAAGTAGCGATGAGAAGAAAGTCCTGTAAGTTAGGTATTTCACTATATACCACTGTCGGGGTAGTTGACATGTGTAGAATTTTGTAAAATGTTTGTGGTAAAAATGAAAAAAAAAATCTACAAATGTTATTTGTAGACCATGTGTCGATTCAAGGGCAACGCATAGATGTGTTGTTTTACCACAAATATATTTATTTTACCTTCTTCAAGCATGAATAATCACTTGTTAGAAAATACATTTACGCATGTTAACACGTATGTGGTTTCCGTAAAGACCATCGAACTGTTGATAACATGTTCATATTGAAAACTCTAATAAACAAATACAAGTGTGCTAAGAAAAAACTCTTTGCATTTTTTGTTGATTTTTCCAAAGCATTTGACAGAGTCTGGAGAGAAGGTCTTTTGTTTAAACTTCATAGATATGGTATCAATGGTAAAATTTATTCGCTTATTAAGAGCATGTACAGTAATGTAACATACGCAGTTAAAACCAAATCTGGTCTATCAGAAAAAATTCAATCAAATGTAGGAGTAAAACAAGGCTGCCCATGCAGCCCAACACTCTTTAATTTATTTCTAAATGATATAGGTTCCTACTTTACCCTAAATCAATACACACCGAAACTCTCAGACTCATATGTATCACATTTATTATTTGCTGATGATTTGGTAATATTTTCAACAACAAGTTCTGGTCTGCAGCAAAATATAAATGCCCTAAATCAATATTGCAATGATTGGAAGTTGACTATTAATACTGGTAAAAGCAAAATAATTGCCTTTGGAACTTCATTTAACTCTGCATTAAAATTTAAATTCAAGTTTGGTAAGGAAGAGATGGAAATTGTAAAATCATATACTTATCTTGGTCTAGTTTTCTCTTCCAATGGAAATTTTAAAGAGGGGGTTTTACTTCTAAGAACTAAAGGACTGCGCGCATGGTATAATTTAAAACATAAACTAAGTACATCTGATTATCTCTCTGTTAGCACACTAGTTAAAACGTTAAATTCAATTATTAAACCAATAATTCTGTATGCCTCGGAGGTATGGGGCACTCAAATCTGCAATATAGGGAACGATAATATATTTCAAAATTGGAATAACAATGTCTGTGATGAAACCTTGGTAAAAATCTGTAAATCGATCCTACAGCTACCTAGGAAATGCTCCAATGTCGGCCCCCTGGCAGAACTTGGTACATATCCTCTCTCGTTAAATATATTTATAAATACTATTAACTATTGGAACAGACTAGTTAACTCAGATAGTCATAGACTGATACATAAAGCATATCTGGAGGACTTATCAATCTCTCAAATAAATAATAAACTATCTACTTATTTCAAAATTAATACTCTTCAAAAGAAACTAAACATAGATAGCCACACAGTCCAAAATGTGACAATCGAAAAAGCACTTAAAACAGAATTCTTACAACAGTACACAGTACAAACTTCGGATGCACACACTAAATCAAATAAACTTAGAACATATTATAAGTTCAATCCCTGCATGGAATACGCGCCATACTTGGCTATTAGAAATAATTCCCATCGCACATCATTTACTAAATTAAGACTCAGCGCACATGATCTCGAGATAGAGCGCGGGAGGTATAAAGGTTTACCAATTTTAGAACGCACATGCAAGTTGTGCACAGGGGATCATATAGAAGATGAGCTTCATCTCTTATTATCCTGTTCGGCATATGCCGCCTACCGAAAAAACATATTTACTATTTTATCTCATGTCTTCCCAGACATCTTAAAATTTAACTTCTCTGAACTATCTACATTCATGTTCAATCCCCCTGAAAGACACTCTGCCCTTATTGCAAGATTTGTACATAATTGTTTCTCACTTAGACAAAATATCTTAAAATGCCATTAACTGTTTGTGTTCTTATTTGTATGTATATGTAACTATTATACTTGTATTGACTGTACACGGCCCCTAGAGGGTGTATTTGTACAATAAAGTATTTGTATTTGTATTATGTATACAATGCTGATGCTAGCGGTGTCTAGTTGCTTACTATGATATATACATAAATGTGTATTGAAGATTCTACGGTGACCTCTGACGCATAAACACTTTTAAGAATCTTTTTCTAATAATAAGAGGTTTCACTAATTCAATTTGCAAAAAATCAACATAAACTTAAATATGTTTTCCGTTCTATTCAGAAGTATTTGAAGGTGACATCGATAGCTGTGTATGCTTTTGACGAGGCCTGATACGGTGACATTTAGCCAATAGCGATTTGTTTTTAATGCTATTTTAGTACTGTTATTTTTATTCACTATTTGCTTGCCATGTACAAGGGAATACAGCTGCACTGTAATCTCCGACAGTTCCGTAAAATAAATGTAGTCTTGATATAGAATGAAACGAAATGCTCTTCACTTCAAAATGTTAGTTTCTTATATTATTTTATAGTTTATCATATACTATTACTTGATATATTTCAGGCGCAAACAATTATACTGTAAGCCCAAACCAACAGGCTCAGCATCCAACAGTTCTCTTTCTGGACATACAAATGTGGCATTATCGATCGAAGAATCTGTAAATCACGAAGCACCGAAAAGTTCCAAAAAATTACAAACACTGGAAAAAATACTGAAATTGGATACTGATTTCGAATTTATCAAAACAACGGTCGATGGAAAAATGCGCTACAGTACTTTACCATATAGAAAGAAACAACCATTTGATAGGACTCAAAGATTCATGAGTTGTCGTATTGTGACGGCAGACGTTCACAAACATGACATTCCACGCATGTGCCCTAGTGGAAGTGTACTTTCCGTTTCCGCCGAGACTAGAACTTCAAAAGAATCCATTGTTCCAGAGAGGGACAGTGGGGGTTATATTTCCTTTGATTTGACAGATTTCGACGATCCACAATTGTGCTCAAGTAGAAATATCTCGGTTGTTTTACCAGAGACTTGTACAACACAGGAAAACATTATACAAGAAGAGACGGCAAATCAAAGAGAAGATAATACATGTAGTACTTTTGACATGTTTGATTTTGATGTTTTATATTTAGCTGGGGCTACAGACGCGGAGATTGACGTATAATAAAGAAACAACCTTCACAGTTTTCAGTAGTAGTAACTGAAGTAGTGTGATCATATACTTCATGTCATTATCAGACCCAATTTGAAACATTGGAAGGTAAAATTATTGATGACCAAGGTTAAAATCGTTGCTTTACCTCGGAATCATGAATAGCGTAAACGGAATGACGCATAAAGACATACATGTACGTGGAGGTATCAGATTTCTAAGACTGTTCAGATACTAAGCTTTTATTTTAGAAATCGATCTAATTAAATTAGAACATTTTAACATTGTTACTTTAGAGTTTTACATTGCTTGAAGATTCTTGCAACTGTTCACAAACAGCAAGATAATTTAGCAGTCGTATAGTTTTTAATTCTGTTAAATATAATTATTGCATAATTTGAAGTTTTCTCACTATTGAAAACTCTAATTTGAAAAGCCTTATTCAGGCATAAGCAGTCTTGATATTCTGAGAGAAGCAAAATATGGTATATTAGATACCCGATGGTCGAGTGTAAAAAGTCTAAGTTGAATTTTTTTCTGAAATTATAATTGTGTCATATACCATCTTTTAAATTTTAATCAAAAACTACATTCACATATGGCACTTGGATGGACATTTTCGGAAATTATTTTCATAGAAAAACCGTTTACAGACAATTGCATGTCTAATATGAAAGGCAAATTAATGACTTAATAAATAGATAGGTTAATGATAATCTATGTCGTGATGGAATTCATTCACGTAATACGTGTTAACTGGTCTGTTATTTCAACTGATGATGTGGCCATTTCTTGATGTGGTCTTAATCTACAACAGTTTCTTATTTTTATGTAAGGTCTAATTATAAGATTGTTGGGTAATATAAATCAACCCATCTGTTTTGCGGTTTGCATTTTAAGTTAAAATTGAATTAGTCGGTCTAAATGTTGGTAAATAGCGAAATCGTAAACATTTTGAACATCGATTTCCGTAATGCAGCATTTTTTTTCTTGAATAAGACCCAATTTTGCTGTCAATTTTTATTACATAAATACAAAGTGTTTTCAATGTTTCGTTGTATTTTGGCGTGGAAGTATGTTTAGTTTTTTTGACTGTTTTTGTAATGCAAGAGTTACACCCCCTTTTTCGGGTGGCTATTTTGTTCCCCATGTTTGATATGCAATAGATTTCTTTGAAAACCACAAGAAAATGTGAACATTCTTCCCAATAATAGTGAAATAATTCATACCCGATTTTAGGGTTGGAAAGAAGCGTCTAAAAGATAGAAAAGTAAGAATAATATTACATTGTAATAATAATTAAAAAAAATCTATTTTTAAATACCAAATAATAATAGTTCCGCACAACACTTCAGAGGGTGTTACAACGTTTAGATTTGCTGCATTGGTTCACTATTTTGATTTAATAAAAATAAATCTCTCAATAATTGATTTTTTTATTTACTGCAAAATGCAAGATACTTAGTTAAAAAAGAATCCCGAGGGTTTGGTGTTTGTCAAGGAAAGGTCGATATCAAAACAGCCTGCTTTGAGATTTCTAGCATTGGTGTCAATAAGTTCCACGTGAACATGGTAATCGCCCTGGAAAATTACAAAAAATAATTTGTTGAAATTTCCAAAACAAATTAAAATAGTTAGGATTATGATTAAAAATTGCAAGTCATATTTACAACGACTATATCTCTCGGTCGATATATTCGCGAAATGAATGCGTTTCCGCGAAAATCACACCGCAACAAAATATAATCTTCATACCTGGGTAATTTGTTCCGGGTTCTAGACCGCAAAAAATAAAACAACGCGAATACATTGATCAGCGTAAAACAACGTAATGAAAACATAATTACATATAGTATTTTGAAACAAACATACTTATCCACACCAGTAAAAACTTTAAAACTGACAAATTAGGTTAAACACGCTAACTTCCACCAGGGAAGTTAGGTCGGGTGCTCATTTAGGTAAAGAATATGTAATATACAGTCACTGTATTCTATCACGGTTTGTATTCGTTAATTATACAATACATACACTAGTGTAACTGTCGAAAGTTTAACACTGAGCTAACGAAAATGCGCCAGAGCTAGGATGTCTCGTGACCATGATATCGGTACCAGTGACCATTCGTTAGCCTAGTGATAAACATTCGACAGGTTTGTACTGTAGCTTAGTATCAAGATTTCGTGACTACAAGGAGATAGCTATTGTAAAGAAACAATTTTTGATCATGATCAATCGATAAAGTCACACTAGATTCGATTTTATTTTCTTAAAAAATTAAAAAGATATGTTAGATACCCAAATTTAAACAATGAGTCAAATCTGTAAATTAAACGTTTTTTTGGTCTTTAAATGAAAAATGAAGAAAAATTGGAAAAGGGAATATTATAGACTTACCGACGCTAACCAGGACCATACACCATCAATCTTTGGTACGCTGAATAAATGTGGCGGTAAAGTGTAAGATCCGGCGGTGATTGGACATTTACACGGCAAATGAAGTCCAGCCAGCTCCGATCTATCACAATCGTGTGTACTATTTCCGTCAGAGTAACCAATCAAATCACAGAAATCGTACGAACTAAAATGGACACAAACATATATAGCTAACATCGGTTATTTAAAACCCTACTGTTTGAACTACTGTGACAGTGAATTACGCTTTATTTATATAGAAATTAAAATAATCGATTTTTCATTTACTTGTACCTAGTCGTAACAGGAAGTCTGTATGCGTTATGGTGATTTAACATGTTGAAAATTCTGTTGTGCATATGGTGTAAAATGTCACCAATAACACCACTTCCAGTGTAAACATTGCCATTAACAACATGTAAAATTCCCATAGCGCCAACATTTTCCCTTCTACAGAAATACTTTTTGACAATCTCGGATGCGCATACAAGTTTTGAATTACGACTAGGCACAAGTATGTGAACTATATCAAACATTGTATTTCTATGGAAATAAAGTGTAAATCACCGCCATAAACAGTGATTTGGACACTGAATAAATTACTTTATTGGATAATCAAATAGATGGCTGTAATTCAGTTCAATACGTGAGCTTCTTCCAGGGAAATGAGACTTGGTGCTCTGGAAGGATAAGCACTTCCTGTTTAACTAGCTGCATCCGCCACGTCAATGGTGGATTGTTCTATAATTGACATAGTCTATTTATATAATGCTCAATTTTGTTTTGTTCAAAATATTCCATAAATGTCTTTTGCAAGAATAAATGATGATGTTTACATATTTAGCAACCGTAGTTGCAAAGGTGTTAAGAACACGTGCCTGCATATTAATTAAATTTTACCGACCATATATATCGTGATGATACAAGTTATAAAATATTTGTCTTAGAAAAATGAAAAACTATACCCTGACTAACGTTTTGAAAATTGTCGACGCTGGGTTTTTGAATAAACTATATACATACCAACTACCAACTTTGGAAACACATGGCATCTTTGTTTTGATTCCAAGTAGAATTTTGTCTATTTCTACGTTCATTTTAAGGCCATGACTGGTGATATCTTTGTTTATCTGGATATGTCCCCCCACTGTTAAATTACCAGGTAACTTTACAGGATCTGGTTCCAATGATATATTGTCGATTGAGGCATATTGAGTTGTACGTTCAGCTGCACCTACAGAAAACAATTCTTTTATTTCTAAATACAGCAAAATGTATATGTAATTTTGCTTTACATGTTGTGATTATGGTTGTTAGTTTTTTCTGCACAATCTAGGCATAAATTGGTAAATTGACTAAAAGCTTTGCTCGTCTGTTGATATTAGCTTTAAAGGGGTTGGATACAAAACAAGGTCCGATGACGTACACTTCATTTGCAAAACATGCAAACCATGCAATTGGTCGTGCATTTAACTGTTTACTTCGTTAACAGGGCGTTTTTATTCAACATTTTACTTCTGGGTAGAAACTGCGATTGTGAGAATTTATACATGATCAAAAGCTTAATGTTCGTTAGAATATTTCCATACTGTAAGAAACATTAGCGGTAGCCTTGGAAACTTTAATGAAATTTCGCGGTTTTGGCCTTTTGAACTTTTTCACGGTAAGAAAATGTCACGGTTCCGAGTAAAGAGAAAGTGAACCAAGGAAAATAAATAATTTTCTCTGGGAAGTAATATGTCACCGTGAAAATCGCGAATATTTCTTCCTCACTAATGTTTCCTCTTTTACAGTATTTACAATGAAATACAAATATATCAATTACAATCTAAAACAAATAATATATTATATGAAAAAGATATTTAGTACTTTAATCTACACCAATAAAACAAAACACTTTTTCTAAAACGATGTCAGATCTTAAAATAGTCCAAACATACTGTAAAACAATCGATGAAACTAGAAATATTCAGGATATTCCACCAGAGCAACTTTCACCAATATTATGCAGATTCTTCATCGCAAAACTGATGGGTCAGAATATGAACGAACTAGTCTTAGATCCATGATGGCCAATTTTGACCGGCAACTGAAACGTCAATAGCCCATACCTCATTGTTACTAGTCCCCTTTATGCACAAGTCCGGGAGGTAATCAAATACAAAGAAAAACAATTGAAGCCCGATGGTAAAGGAAATTTGTCACATCACGGCGATGCAGTCACCGATGATGAAATTGAAATCCTATGGCAAACTGGTCAGTTCGATACTGGAACACCATATTGTGTATTACAAACACTGTGGTTCTATAACACAGTTTGTTTTGGTCTTCGTGGTGCTACTGAACACCGTGCCATGTGTTGGTTAGATATAACTTTAAAACAAGAGCCGAATGGCCTTGTATATTTAGAATTTGAAGAACGTCAAACGAAAACCAGAACAGGAGAAAATCCAAGAAATATAAGGGTTATTAAACCGAAATTGTGGGTAAATTTGGAAAATAAAAATAGATGTCCAATCCATGCTTATGAATTTTATTCTTTGAGTCGTCCTACATCGTACTGTAAACCTACAGATCCATTATACATTGCAACATCAACTAAAAACTCACCTTCTTTAATGGAGACATTGTTCAAGTAGTAAATAAGCTTAACTCCATAATGAAAAGAGCCATTAAAGGTGCCGGTATTGAGACTGACAAGCACTTGTCAAATCATAGTGTAAGGTAATACCTGGTGCAAAAACTAAATGACAATAGCATTCCTACAAATCAAATAATGCAAATCTGGTCTCCGTAATATCCATTAACAATTACTCCCAGATAAATACCGATCAACACAAAGAAATTTCCAGAATATTCCATGGACAGCCAGCACAAACTAGATTAAATCCACACACTCATCTGGTACAGCCTCAATGATTTCAAAGCTTTGCGCTTTTGCAACAGTCATCATTCAATAATCAACAGCAATGCATTTACAAAGCGGATTCCACATTTTTGCAGGACCAGCCACCGGAGGAAACATTCAAATCTACATT
Organism: Anadara kagoshimensis; assembly: GCA_021292105.1. Lineage (NCBI taxonomy): Eukaryota > Metazoa > Mollusca > Bivalvia > Arcoida > Arcidae > Anadara > Anadara kagoshimensis. Next base: position 66,758,501 of record CM037865.1, on the reverse strand, counting down.
AATCAAAACAAATCACCAGTTTCTAAAAACGGGCCAGAATAATAATGGATAGCGATTCCGAGTAACACGTGTCTGTAAATCCTTGTCAAGCTAGGTTGTTGACATTTCCAAAATTCCCAAAATGCACACGATATGACGTCACACAATTGCCCTAGTTCACAATTGTTTGTTTCATTTGGATGTGTATGTTGATTCTAAATTAAGCTGATAATTTTGTACTTTTCTTTTAAAAAGAAGATACATTGTATTTAAATTGAAAATGTTTGTTTTGTTTCTGTATCCTGCGGACAGACTATTGTTTACTTTTAATATTTCAGCAGGAATACTTTTGGCGCTTGTACAGTTACGTGAACTTGTTGTGTTTCGGTCAATCAGCTGTTTTCTTATAATGAGAAAACAAGTTTTAAATCTGCGAAAAACCTGTTTTTATGGGATTATATAATAAATAGAATCTTGCATGAGTGTTTATGTAATATTGAATTAATTAACCTCGTTGAATAATGTTTATGCAACTCGCCAAGGCTCGTTGAATAAAAGTTATTCAACTCGTTTAATAAATTCAATATTACATAAACACTCATGCAATATCCTCTTTGTATTGCACGGCAACTTCTCTACAACCTAGTTTGTCCAGTCTAATCGTTCCTATCTGTAGTTTTAATTCATTTCACAATATTGTTGATAAGTTTGATGTCTCTGTGTCCAGGATTTCCCTGAATATATTTGACGTCCCATAGTTCTATGTTTCTTTCACACAATTTTGATTACAAACGTGACGGTTGTAGCAAGCTAAACATGAGGTGCTTACCCTTCCGGAGCACCTGGCCTCACTTCCCTGGTGGAAGTTCACGTTTGTAACCTACCTGTCAGTTTCAAAATTTTATACTTTGCTTTCGGAGTGTGATTCGGACATAGATTAGTGTTTGTTTTTTTATTAGAAGTACATTGAGAGAAACCTGCTTTATAACTTTCCTTGTATGGATGTTCGTGAAATTTGAGAACCCAATACACATTCTTCCTCGTTACGATTGATACCAAAAGACTCAATAACTCCCCAATGACTGGAAATAACTTTATCTTTGGTAATATTAGATCGGGTATATTTAGGGTAATCCGATATACTATCTAAACCATGCTCGTTAACAAGTCATTCAAGGTAGAATCTCTTACAAATGAGAATGATATATCATATGGGACAACAACATACTTGTTACGTATGCCTGTGAGGATTGTCGAAATGTCTGGATTCCTGACTACTGAAGACGGTTTAGTACTCATAGACCGTTTTGTTTTACAATCATTGTTTTGATACAAAATCTTACAACCTTTACACAGTAGGATAGGATCACATCTTTAAATTTATCCAAACGTTTTGCAAACTCTTTAACAGAATCGATATTGAAATTCAGTCTTGACTTTGCTTTGATATTGTGATTTATAAGAGATGGATTAGTGCTTTGTGTTTGATTATGTAAGCCATTTAATTGTATTGTTATTTTATGTTAAAAATAAACAGGATGGCAATATCCATTTATTTCATAAATATCAATTGAACTATTAGCTAATTACTTTAAAATATTAAGAGTTAAATTAAAGGAAGACATTGCAAAAATGATGAACATGACAATATGTAACGGAATAGCAAGTTTCATACATGAAAGATTTGTTGTCCCAACCCAATTATATAAAAAAATGTTGTTTACATATTACGTATTAAATTTATGTTGATTTTACAGTACTAATCGACGGTCGTTTCGGAATACAATTCTCCATCGGTAGAACTTGGACTAAAATTGTGAAACCAAACTTATTTTCAAGGGGTTGAAAAAGGATCAAAATAACTAGCAGCAAATTTAGACAATAGTATATTTAATTTATTTTTCAAAGGTTATTATAGTTGTATAAAAAACCATGTAAATTGCGAAATTGCAAAAGTAATATGTACATGTGTATAATAACCAATGAAGGGGTTGCTGCTCTTAAAATATCAAGATTTTTCCCTTGTGACGGATAAGGTCTTGGGCACTTTCATTTTTTTGTTTACTACACAGAGTAAAATTTTTTTGTCAAATGTTTTATAGTGCAGTAAAACCCTTTGTGTCTCAAATACAAATGAAAGCACATCACATGCAGGATACTTTCGAATACCTAAAGCCGTATGCGGTATATATACAGTATAGCATCGAACGACCATACCATCTGGAACGATGATACATAAATACATATGTAAACATATGTGTGTTGATGACAGTGTATTATTTTAACATTTTTTAAAAAATCAAACTCATACGTACTTAAACAGTTGGTAAACTTTAGTTTTGTTGGTGTAGTTTGCGCAGGAAGCTTGATTGGAAATAAGAATGCTGACACTTGTGTCAATACCACGACAAACAAGAAACAGAAAATAACCATATTTCTTTACACGTCTAAAACTGAAGTGTGAAAGTTCGATAAAAATAGTTCCGAATTTGATATCGGCAGATGGAACAATTCACATTACATAACACCATAAACATATCATTACGATGCATGATAGAAATAGTCCATCGTAATTAGAAATAATTAAAATATATAATAGAGGTTATCATGTACAAATAATGTTATTTATCCCGACTTTGTTACATATACATCATTTCCATGCACCATTTGCTTCCACTTGCCTCCATATCGGGCATGTCAGCGTTGGTCTACGGCACTCCATGTCATTTCAAATAATGATAGGATTTTGATATATCTCTTGAAACCCAGTTTAAATCTATACAATCACGTAGCCACTTTGATTAACGCTTAATTTAAACCTTGTTGAAACTGAATGCATTTAAAGCTAACGGGAACTAATTGATAATTCAAAATCAAATGGTTTCCTTTACCCTTGGAGGAATTTAGGTGAAGGTTGTTAATAGTAATTATTATACCTCATTAGAAAAATACGATGCTATCTGTAATTTGATTGGATCGTTGGATCATGTGATCAGGGTGGAGAAAACATCGTGTATCCCTCTGAAAACATCATATCCCACCTCTTCGGAACACACCGTGACGTTACAATGGTATGACGTCATCGATGAAGAATCGGTCTTGACGTTCTAGCGTTTGCCTCCGATGAGTTCCGATAGGAGAAAAAACAATGAATCGGCGAAGGATTGATGTTTTCAGACTGTCTTTTTTAAAATATTTTCTTTCTTTCTTTCTTTCTTATTGTCATGGTTATCTTTCGGTATAATAAACAATTTATTGCCTTTGTGTGAGGGAGATATGAACATTTGTTCACCCTTAACAAGTCACATTTCCCTCGGGCTTCGCTCTCGGGAAATATGACTCGTTGCGGGTGAACAAATGTTCATATCTCCCTCACACAAAGGCAATAAATGTATAATATACCATTTATACAATATGCATCAACAGTGATAATATAAAAACCTGTAGAAAGTTTAACAATAAGCTAACTAAAATGAGCCAAAAGCTTTGATATCGACAGACCAAGTTATAGATGGCAAAATAGACATAAAAAGATAAAAAGCTGTTGGAAAGCTGTCGAGATACAGCTAACGAAGGGTCAAGTTAAACGATCGATCTGGCACTAATTCGACAGGACTGTTCTTTTTATGAAACCAGTGCCGGTATCTATTACCATTGGTCTTTGTTTATAATCATGTTTTGTATTTGTATTCTTCGTTCGTTTTTGTTTTGTTTCTGATTTCATTAATTATAGCCAAGTGCATGTTTTTCAACTTCAAATTACAAATATATTCAACTACTAACGCTTTAGAAATACCAAAAGCAACCGAGAAGTCAGATATGTTGTATTATTTTTGACAATACTTTTTCGGACTTCTCTGACTTTTACGTTGTGCAAGTGATTAAATTTAGGAACCTGCTATTATTTGACTTTTTGCATCATCGAAAATGGTCGTTTGTAAAACCAAACAAAAGATACGTTACCTCAAAAGTAGGCTACAAATCTTAAATTTCGTCATGTTAATTCACATGCTTGGATGCGATCAAAAATAACATTTTTATAAAAAAATTTCCACTGGGAATGTGTCCAATTTTTAGAATAACGCGACGAAAATCCCAATAATTTGATTCTACATTCAATGAAAAAAGTTATTATATACAAGACATTACAAGTGGTAGCATAGTACATGTGTGGGTTTTGTATTCTTGTATTTACCACGATTTACCTGCTTCGTTAATTTAATTCTCTAAATAAATAAAAACAAATCTATTTCTTAATTACTTTTACTGCAAACGACAAATAAACAATTGAACAATTAACCAAATAGAAATCCTTGGTTTTTGTTCGTCATGGAAACGTCGATATCAAAACAGGCTACTCTGAGATTTCCGGCATTGGAATCGATGAATTCCACATGTACATGATATGAACCCTGAAAAAATAATAATTATCGTAGCAATAACTGTTGGTTAAATTGTTGAAAAACGTACAAGAGTAATTACATTCACTGATGTCATTCCGTATTTGGAATACAAAGAAAATAATTTTTTTGTGTTCATTATTGGAAATTTGTATTTGCTAGTTACTGCTAACGAAGATTTAAGATAATGCCAATAATAAATCTTCATACAAATGTGACAAAAGGAAATTACAAAGCTCGGAGAATAAATAATAATATTTTACCTCACCAAAAATTCTTAAACTTTCATTTGCCGATTTTTAATCACGTGGTATGAAAAAATTCACAATGCTTGCATTGCCATGGAATATTGCAATGCTCACCGCTAGACACGTAAAATCACGGGAACTGCCGAGTTATTATACCCCCTCATTTATGATTAAAGGCGCCTAAACTATTTTATGCAATTTAATGCATTTAAAAAGAGAATTTTCAGACTTTTTCGGTATAATAAAGTAAATTGAGCCCTTGGTTGAGGGAAATATAGAGGATTGTTTTCCCTTGAAAACTTTTGAGATGTTCCCTAGGGGAGACAATCCCGGTCCATATTTTCCTCAACCAAGGGCACTTTTTATATAATATTCTGTTGTTTCATTGCCCTCTAAAACAGAAGGCTACACGTCTTTTTACTTACCGATGCTAAAAATGACCATAAACCATCAATCTTTGGTACGTTGAATAAATGTGGCGGTAAAGTGTAGGATCCGGCGGTAATTGGACATTTACATGGCAAACCAAGACCAACCAGTTCTGTCGTATCGCAGTCGTGTATATTACTTCCGTTTGTATAACCAATTAAATCACAGAGGTCATACGTGCTGAATGATTAATAAATTAAATTAATATATAATCTAAACAAACATACTAACTAATGTTCAAACAAAACCCCAAAGCAAAGTGAAAACTTTGAAGATGCCAAACTAGGTTTAACACGTGAACTTCCACCAGGGACGTGCGACTGGGTGATCCAGACGGGTATGCATTTAGCTAGTTACACCTGCCACATGTGTAATAAAAATCGGGAATGAACGGAATATAGAAATTTTGAAAAAAGAGACATCATCTTTATGATCAAAATTGTGATGGCCATATTTTTTTTGACTTTGGTAAGCCTAGGCCTGCCATATCCCTACGTCAACATTTCATTAACCAGTAACTTCCTTCATCTTACAAAGTTCCCGTAGTCAGCAACATAGCGTAAATACAACAAAAGTAGAAGAAGCAGGTATATTGTTGTTACATAGAATAATTGAAGTCATTGAAGTCATTACGTTTGTAATACAGTTGTGATGATTATACAAATTGTATACTAGTAATACAACAGTTAGCTAATAAGGAAATAACGCAAATTTAGCATGTTTAGAATTCCTTTTGCATTAACATGTGCCCATAGACTAGTGCTTATCATGCGTCTATAGCTTCAACCAAAGACATCCGTGTGTTTGAAAATTATAGGATATTTACGGCTATGGAACATTTTAAATAAATCATATTATTTCAATGGGGAAGTTGAAAAATTGCTGAAAATATAACTCTACGTAATGTTTCACAGACCCATCAAAATAATTTTCCAAAACTTAAAATTAATATACAAATGACAATAAGCCTTAGCACGTGACCTTCGCAACTTTTTTTCTTCGAATAAACACTTTGTACTTACCAACTACCAACATTTGAAACACATGGCACTCTTGTTTGCTGTCCGAGTAAAACTTTGTAAATGTTGACGTTCATTTTTAGGCCATGGCTATTTACGTCTTTGTTTACTTGGATGTGTCCACCAACTGTTAAATCTCCTGGTAACACTACGGGATCTGGGCTCAGTGATACATGATCTATCGACGCATATTCAGTTCTATGTTCAGTTGCACCTGAAATGTTAAATTACTTTTTATATTCAGGTAAAAGTGCATCATCATCATCATCATCATCATCATCATCATCATCATCATCATCATCATCATCATCATCATCACCACCGCCACCACCACCACCATCATCATCATCATTAGTAACAAGATCACCATTTGATGCAACAAAATAAATGTTGTACATATAACAAACTAAATGCTTTACGTATAGAGTTTTTTTTATCTTAGTATTGAATTTTAATTATGACATACATCGTAGCAAATATATATAATACCAGTTTTAATTTACAGCACTATACGGTCGTTTCAGAATACAATTCCTCATCAGTAGTGCTTGGGCCAAAATTATGAATGTAAAATTGTTTTCAATATGTTGAAAAGATAGCCAAGGGACCAAAATATATTTTATAAAATTTAGGTAAGGAAATACTTTGCATGAAGGAGTATACCTTAGTTTTTGAGGAATTTCAAAAGCATGTTCATCATTATCGTATTTATTTGCAAGTCTTGCTTATTATGTTCATTAAAGATAACGATGACTTTAGGTGTTAAGTGCTTATGTATAGAAAAACAACATTGAGTAATCAGTCTGACCTTTAATTTAAATATTTATCATTAAAGAGATATTAAACACTGACGTGTACTGTGTATATATTCGGCAAATCATAACAGTCTATGTATTAGCTATAGGTTGATCATCCTTTATGAATATCCGTAATGAAAGGTTAAGGGGACAGATTAATTTTGTTTGCCTATACTAACTCCTAAGTCAATTATATATTATGTCGTTGTTCATTAGACATTCTAGTATAAACCAAAAACATAATAGACATTCCCGCATGAAGGGCAGATGCAAATTGAAATTTCATCAAAACTTTTTTTTTTGTGATTGGTGTAGAACATACAACCTATTCTAAACTCACACTGTTTAATGCTTCAATTGTGATAAATAACCGATTTTTCAATATATATATATTCAGAATTAAAATTCACATATGTTTCGTTAAATGGTGACACTCGTTAACAAAAAAGGTGTTTCAAAACGTGGTTTGTTCTGCAAAACACAAAGAGTTTTACTACCATAATGAAAATCAATTTATTTTATTAAAGGATGTTTTATGTTGTTGTGCCTCAAACCAAACTTAGTTCATATAATTATATATATAAGAAGCGGTTTTGGGTAAAATAGATTTCGGTCGTCTGTAAAAATTAAGTGAAAAGTAACAGTATTACCTTCCAATTATTCATATGTTGACAAATACAAAGGTTTATTTTGTTGACATTTTTTCTAGCCCATCTTTATGCGGGTTTACAGTCTTTGTTACTGGTTTTAGAGTAGTTTTTTTCCGAGGACCGCCTTTTATATTGCTGTTTGAAAACGTATTTTTTAAAATGCAATCTTTACGAGATGAGGTAAAACGTCTCAATGACGTCTATCTTTTGAAACGATCACGGGACGGGGCTCGTACTCAAACAGAATTAGAGAATATAGTTTGATACATTTAAAAAAAAAACAATTATTGTTCAAAATCGATATTTTGAAAACAAACGGTGGAGAATAAAATTAATTATTGTCTATATTTTTATCAAATAATGATATTAAAAATTGAATTAAACTTTTGCAGAGTTACGAGTATATTATGTTATTTCAATTTATGCATTTTTGACGTAATTTTGTAAGCAAGTTGGATTTTTTAACTTGCCATATCTTCGTGTTAGCTTGATTATGTAACGATTTAAATTATGATATTATACTTGTTTCTTTAGAAATATATATTATCTTTGTAAAACTTACATTTTTCGTATATTCAATTTAAATTGTACATCATAAACGAGAATAATAGAAAAATAATAAAATCGGAAATATGATTTTTTTAAAAAGAAAAGATTTAATAAAAACCATTTAGTAAGAAAAGGAACATAAATTTTTAAAAAATTGACGTCATTGTATTAATTGGTAACTTCTATAATTACCAAAAGCATACTTACTTAAACAACTGGTAAATTTAAGTTTAGGTGAAGATAAAAAAGCTGAGGCTTGTGTAAGTACAACGGCAAACAACACACAGAAAAGAGCCATGTTTCTGTTCTTTCTGGTATTTCAGATGGACACTTTTAAAGTGGCGAAGTTTGGAAGTTCAAAAGTAAAAGTCACTGATAAGTTATCTGAAGGTGTGATCAGATAGGACCATTACCGTGACAAAACGCGCCATACATCGTACGATGCTTACTTTGTTTAAAGTTCAATATTTCATATTCTTCAATGATAGAAAGGTTATGACGTCATTTAAAAAGAATCAGCAATGATTTACACTTATATATATATATATATATATATATATATATATATATTATATTATATATATCTTTTAATTTGAGGATGTTTAGGTATTTCACGTTATGTGTTGCTAAATCATTGTGCTACTCTGAACAGGTGCACGGATGCGTTTTTTTGTACTATATGGCAAACATGCATCAGTAATCAATACATTTTGTTTGATGCATCTTGTACTTGCTATGGGCGAGTATATTTTGTAAGAATATTTTTTATAAAAAATTGTTTTTAGTATACTTTATTTTTATTTCTAAATAAGTTTGAATAAGCTTTTATTAATTTTTAAATTTTAAATAAATTTTTAATATAAAATAGGAGAGATGCATTTTAATAGAAGACGTAAGAAATTTAGTAATCGTCAATAATAGTCAAAACCCGGCCATGATCTATAACTTTGGTCTGGCTAGTACGATAGTACGACACCTGCCCTTTTTCACATTAACAAGCTCAGGTCTGTTTGGTGTTGTGTTAAATTTATAGAATTTAAACCTTGAACTAAACGAACAAGTATGTCACTGTACAAAGGGAATTTGTTCAGAAAAATGTTTAATTATGTAGAATGCAATAACATTTAACGTCCATGTCAAAATTCTGAGATTTCAAAACTGAAATTTTTGACATCATGAATATTGACAAGCTTGTTAAACTCGAGGTGGACAATACATTCTCACTTAAATCAGCACTGTCTTGACACTCAGCTTTATCGTGATGTTGTAAATTTTGGAAATAAGCAAAAAGTCGTCAATAACTATGTTTCTATTTTTACTCTACACAATTATTACCTATTGAGTTTGTGATATCCTCGGGGAAACATGAATTAATTAATGTTAGATTGCAGAATATACACTTTTAACTTATCGGAGTGAAAAAAGTTCAAACAAAAAATACAAACCCACAAATTAAGTCCAACAAGAAATTAAAAGGTATTTGTGGCAAAATGTTTACTTAACATCATTCACCTTAAAATACACACAAGGCAACAAAAAAAAAAAAAAAAAAAAAAAAAAAAAATATTGGTGTAGATCAAGTACTAAGAATTGGAATGTACTTATGGTATTTAATGTTCAAGTCAAGATTCTGAGATTTAGAAATTGATATTTTTACACTCGTTAAACTTCTTGAATGCTGAAAATATTTTTTTAAAACTAGGAGTTAACACATGCATTATCACTGAAATCAGCACCGTCTTCACATTGCACTTCGCCATTTTGTGGTAAATGTTCGAAATAATAAAAAAGTCCTCAATGACTATGTGTCCATTTTTACTCTAGGCTTCGTTTTAACCTTTTATGAAATGTTTTTGGATTTAATTTCCTAAGACGTTATGCCCTATTTCACACTTATTAGTTCAGGTATGTTTTGTGTTATGTTGAAACCTTGAACTAAAAGAACAAGTATGTCACACTACAAAGAAGAATGGTTCTGAAAAATGTGGCATTAATAATGATATGGTTTAGACAAGAACCACACCTGAACATATGTAATCTATACAATTGTCACTGCTAGTTGTCGTCTAGAACTGCCATTGTACTACTGGTGAGTAATTTCTCTCCGAAACGACGGTCGTCTAATGTTGCAAAATAAATTCATATTAAGAAAACATAACAAATATGTATTATAATGTTGGATATGCAGAATATACACTTTGAACATATTGAAGTAAAAATACCCCCCCCCCAAAAAAATAAATAAAAAAAACCGACCAGAGTAGTTTCAACAAAAAATTAAAAGATATTTTTTGTAGCAAATAGAAACATTACAAATGTTTACTTAACACCATTCACTTTAAAATGCACACAAAGCAACAAATTAAATAAACATATTGGTGAAGTTAAAGTAGTAACAAGTGAAATGTAGGTTTTCTGTACAACTCATACCCATGCCAAGGCAACTCGTACCCAAGATAAACTCGTACCAAAGAAAACTCAGACCAAAACCGAGACGATTCGTACCCAGAAAAGCAATTTAAAGAAAATTAACGTCCGTTTTTGTCATGTTTAATATCTAATTAAATATGGAATTAAAAAATGTTTTCCAGCAATACCAAAAAGGGGGGAAAAATTCGATAAAATTAATTCGAAGATAAAAAATGTGTATAGTTTAGATTTAAAAAAATATGTTAATGTTCTTTATTTTGTTTCTTGGGAACGAATTGTTTCGGGTTGGTTACGAAGAAAACGCATGGGCACGAGTTGTCTTCGTATGGGTACGAGTTGTTCTGAATATGAGTTGTCTTGATACCGAACGTAGTAAAGGTATTTAATGTCTAAGTTTCTCAGATTTTGGAACTGATATTTCTTTACACTCGTTAAACTTTTTGAATACTGACATGCTTTTTAAGACTCCGGATTAACACTTGCCTTATGAAATTATTACTGTCTTTACATTCTACTGCATCATGGTGTTGTAAAAAAGTCCCCAATAACTATGTGTCCAATTTTACTTTTTCTAGGCTTTTCAAACCTCAAATCGATTTTTTTCCTAAAAAACATTAGTTTGGTTACCTTTGGCGATATCCGGCATTTTCCCTTTTCGGTTAGCTTGTACTTGAACTTTGCTAAAACATTATTTCGCGTCTTCCGTCACTTTCATTTTGATTAATTAAATGCAATGTTTGTAAATATTCTATTCATTTCTTTTTCATTCATCGTCGAATAAAGGTTTGCCGTCCTTCTTGTATCTTCGTTATTTCAAGTTCCATTTACAATTTAAAGATTTTCAATATCTGGTAATCTGCCTTATAGTTATAACTTATTTTGTGTCAGGTTCGTTGTGGCGTGAACTTGGCAACTATATTTTCAAGAACAAATTTTTTTAGTTTGAAATTTGCTATATATTTAAACAATATTTAACATTTTGACGCATTAGAAATAGTCCATAAAAAGTGAAACCAACTTAACTTCCAAAGTATTGATTGAAAATTGATGTCCCGTATGTCTTATGTACTATGTAAAAAATACCGATCAGGAAACGATTCTAAGTTGAGTTTGATTGTATTTTTATCATATTTACGAACAACTTCTAAATCATTTTAGTCTGACACAAGTCCGAATGACTAGACTAAACTGGCTTTCAGATGTTTATAATTGCCTCGTATTGAAAATAAATACATGTACATCTTATATGTTGCAACTTATATCTGTATTTCATCCTGCAACATAACTATGAGCATACGCATTGTCAACTCGGAGTAAGTGACGCTGGATAGAGGGGTTTAGAAATATTAGCGGAGTGAATATTATACATTCAATATTAGAATTGATTCTTGATATAAATTGTACAGACATTATACTAATTAAACAATAAAAACCCAATGCTGTTCAGTTAACTTTGTTCAAATAAAAACTTCACAAAGCGTAAAACAAAATCGTTATATCAGTGTCTCAATCTACTCGCGGCACCAAAGAACGACGTTAAACATACTTACCCATTTAATGAGAAAATGCAATGAATACATATAATAAAAAAGACGTTCTGAAAAAAGTTGTGATGGACCAAGATTACAGCTGATAATGTAAACCATATTGCATAACATTTCTGGTTTGATTGGAGATATTCATCAAGTCAGTCAGTGCGGCGTCTTCAATACAACTAAATACATGAATCATTTCAGGCATGCCACTAAAAAAATGGAAGACGAGGTAAGTTTTTTTTCTGCATCGTTGTGTCGTATATACCATATGTTACGTTAGGGCAGATGCTTTCTGAGCTTTAAATAAAAAACAAACATACTAATTCATGTCCGAACCACAATCCAGAAGCAAAGTAAAACTTTCGAACTGACAAGTTAGGTTACACAAGTGAACTTCCACCAGGGAAGTGAGACCAGGTGCTCCGAAAAGGTAAGCACTTCCTGTTTAACTAGCTACACCCGTAAATATGTGAGAATTTATTGCATTTTTATTTCTAATTAAGAAAATCGTTTAGACATTAAGACAACTACAGTAATTTTTATTCACTAGCTATTCCCCTAACCGCCAAGGCCTAAGGACACATAATATTTATTATCAAATGCACTTTCTAGTATTGTGTATATTTACGATTTGTAGGGACATCTTAAATGGGCATCTCCAATATATAAAAACCAGGGATGATAAGCATTTGGAATTATCTAATTTGTATCCGTTTAGTTCAAACCTTTTTACTTAAATAAACATATTTTTACACAACGCTTAGTTTGCATTCGGTGAGGCACAATGAGTACTTAAAATCAACATATGACAGTTATGTTAATTAATGCACCTTTATACTGAGAACAGAGGCTTGTAAAATTGATTTCCTTATTCTATTTTAATTTTATTTTATAAGACATTATCAATTATTTGGTCAGGAATTCACAATTATCTTCCCAGATAAGTGGGTTAACTACTAGAGATGTTTGGAAAATCGTATGATTCTTTAACTTACGATAACTTAATGACCCTTATGTACTACTAGCTTCTACCTTGGCAGGGAGTCAAAAACGGCGGTGACAGAAATTAATATGCATTTACTGAAGTTCATCAACTCTTAAGCAGGATTGCTGCTCTAGTTTAACCCTCCTTTAGTTTATGAAATTACCAAATTTGCGAAAACAAATACCTCATAATGTTATTTATATTGGCCCTACATAATCTACATTGTGTTTAAAAAAACAAACATACCAATGCATGTCCAAATCACATAACAAAGTAACACACGTGATCTTCCACCAGGTAAGTAAGACTGTTTGTTCCGGCAGGGCAAGTACCAAGCTCCGAAACAGCGCCCACCTCCTAGCTCCGTATGTCGCGAGGTAGACGCTGCAGACAGCCCTCGACCAAATTTCAAGAATCTTGAAATTTCGGGAAATGTCTCGTTACCAATTATTGCAAAAAGTTTACTATTTCTGTATCTTACGCAATTGATAATTTTTTCGGGTTCTTTTAACCTTCGAATTTTAATGAACACCAAAAATTCTATTTAGTGATTTGAATTGTATGAAATTGGTTATGTTTTAAAGGGATTATTTTTTCTTCCGCAAATGCAGTGAAATAGTGAAATGCGAAACTAAACTGCAAAAGAAACTGCTATATAATGGATGCCATCAAGTAGTGCGCTGAACAAATTCGCCTTGAAATCGGAACACCTACAGACAATAAATGAAAATGGAGAAATCTAATCTTCCTGTTGGATAATGAACGAGTATGGCCTTTCAATAATGCATGTTTTATATGGTATTTATAGTTTATACAACTGCCACGGTATTTGTTGCACTCCTTACGTAGACCGAATTATTACTGTAGTCAACGCACCTTTTATCGTATCGATATGGGGCCGTGGGGTTCGGTCTATCCTCTATGAGCCTGCTATATCTTGCAACCCAGTCCCATTGGACTATCAATGTGCTCCCTCCATTAAATTGCCATCGGTTCATGGAACTGAAGGGGATTTAAAAGACTTTTTATTTGTAAAATAAATTTATATTTCCTACAAAACTTGATGTTTTGTCTAATGGAGGACGGATTCATTACAGAATTAAAATAAAAAAATATCCATAGTATATATTATAGATATTTTTTTTTAAAAATTTTATAATGAATCTGGTCCCTATGGATCATCTGCTGTATTCATACTGGCTCATCAACATCTGCATAGACTTACAATGGCTATTCAAAGCTATGCTGTATTCATACTGGCCCGTCAACATCTGTGTAGACTTACAATGGCCTTTCAAAGCTGTGCTGTATTTATACTGGCCATTCAAAGTTATACTGTATTCATACTGGCCTGCCAACATCTGCATAGTCTTACAATAACTATTCAAAGCTATGCTGTATTCATACTAGCCCGTCAACATCTGTGTAGGCTCACAATGGCCTTTAAAAGCTATGCTGAATTCATACTGGCCCGTCAACATCTGTGTAGGTTTACAATGGCCTTTAAAAGCTATGCTGTATTCATACTGGCCCATCAACATCTGTGTAGGCTCACAATGGCCTTTAAAAGCTATGCTGTATTCATACTGGCCCGTCAACATCTGTGTAGGCTTACAATGGCCTTTGAAAACTATGCTGTATTCATACTGGCCCGTCAACTTCTGTGTAGACTTATAATGGCCATTCAAATCTATGCTGTATTCATACAGGCCTGTCAACAGCTGTGTAGGCCAAAAATGGCCTTTCAAAGCTATGCTGTATTCATACTGGCCCGTCAACATCTGCATAGACTTACAATGGCTATTCAAAGTTATGCTGTATTCATACTGGCCCGTCAACATCTGTGTAGACTTACAATGGCCTTTCAAATCTATGCTGTATTCAAACTTGCCACTCAACATCTGCATAGACTTACAATGGCTATTCAAAGCTATGCTGTATTCATACTGGCCCCTCCACATCTGTGAAGACTTACAATGGCCTTTAAAAGCTATGTTGTATTCATACTGGCCCATCAACATCTGTGTAGACTTACAATGGCCATCCAATGCTAAATTGTACACATACTTGTAGACTTAACTGGTTTGTCAAAGCCAAGGTATACTTAATCTGTAATGACCATCAGTTTTTACATAGGCTTGCCAGCCATTTTTATGTAGACTTATACTGGACAGTTAATATCTACAACATGTATTACAGACTTTTTTGGTATGTCAGTATGTACATTACATAAAATGCACCCTTATTGGTACATACATGTACTTGTGCATAAAGATGTAAACATGTGTCAACTTTTCATGGTATTTATATACTGTGTACATGTTTTATTACATGATGATGTCTGAACACTTGTGGTATTTGAACAGTATATAAAATGAATAAAACTTAGCTGTGGAAGTAAAACATACACCTGGTAATATTTTGCATGAAATTACCACTAGAGATAGTACAGTAGTTCCTTAGGCAGGGCATTTTCTCTGTAAATTGGTTATGGGTTTGAACACAGAGTGCAAGACCAGTTACTTTTGCCTGATACATGCACTGTGCATAAATCCAGATATGAAAATCCTGAAAAATGGTCTTGAGACTGCTGTTATAAAAATCCCACACTTAGTTAAGATATACAGAATCCCCACTCAAATTAAAATTATTTGAAAAGCATGTTCATTTTAATTCAAATGGAAATTACTGGTTTCAGTGGTTTGGCTATGTGCAATGTAAAATTGTTGATCATAATATGGGATGCAGTAACTTTCACCATAGAATTATTGATGAAATGTCATTTCATTCCCTAAGTCTTTTTTGTGTTTAGCATAATTCAGGTGTTGAATATGCTTGTAAAGACAAACTATTAGTGGATATGGGAACTGATAACTTCACAAATGTTTGCATGTATAACTATTGCAGTTGTAAGGTTTATTTATTTGAATGGTATGTTACACTCCTGTCAAGAATTTTTTAGTTATATTGAGACAGCAGGTTCAGAAATTATGGACAAGTGAACTGATAAACCCTCACACTAGACTGTTCTGCACACTATGGATATGTCCTGGGTTAAAACTTAGGTGGTTACAGGCCACCAAGGCCCCAGGGAGGGGGGGGGGGGCTGTAATGTATGAAGTAAGAAAGTAGGTCACTGTGACCAATCTTTCATGTCTGTCTGTTTCTTTAAGCTTTATGAATTTTGATCATAGAGTAAGACAGTTTAAATTTGGTTGGTATGTATAATTGTTGGAGTTGTAACACATGGAGTATGATAATAGGTCACAGTGACTTACTTTGTCATGGTTGAATGAGTTTTCCTTTAATGCCCTCATACATTGTATCTGTATATAACTTTTAGAGCTTAAAGGTATGAAGTATTGAAGTAGGTCACTGTGATCTAAATTTCATCTTTTAATGAATGTTTTTATAACTTTTTGACTTTTTTACAAATAAGATTTCACACTTAAAATGTGTACAACAGGTGTGACCCATCTAAAGGTAATTTTTAGCTCATCTGTGGCTCAGATGAGCTATTGCCATGTATCTTCGTCCGTCGTGCATTGTGTGTAAACTTTTCACATTTCAATCAACTCCTCCAAAACTACTGAGCCAAATTGGATGATATTTGGCAGTAATGATGTCTAAGTGAGGGACTTTCAGATTTGCACAAATAAAGCAATTGTGTCCCCTGGATGCCCTATTAAAAGGGTAAAATTGTAAAAATCTTTAAAAACCATCTCCTCTGAACTTAAAAGAGGTATAGCTTAGATATTTCATGTAAAACATACTTAGGACACCTGGTTTCAGATTTGCACAAATTGTAGCTGTAGGGGCCAAAATGGGAAAAAAAGGGAAATTTCCTAATAATGTATTTGTCATTATATCTTAAAAACTATAAACTTTTTGTATAGACATGGATATTAGAATATTGTAGGCATTTGCACAACAATCATTTTGATATACATGTATGAATGAAGGTCATAAGTTCAAAGGTCAAGGTCATAGATGCAAAACGAAGACAGAAAGGTTAATTATCTCAAAAACTGTAAACTTTTTGTATAGGCACATAGGAATTCTCTTCAGTTAATGTCATTGACCATTGAACCTCTGCATGGGATATGTACTCGGCCTCAGGTGAGCATGAAAGATGGGCCTCTTTTTGATGAAATTATGGGCTGTTGACTTAGAAAATTTCTTTGAAATGGCAGCTTTCTGGACTTTTCTAATTGCTGGCAAATACAGTGCACAATCTAGAAGGGACCCTTGTGCCATTAGCCCTAAAATAACTTTGTTCTACAAAAATGCTCTTGTTGGGCCAACTCTGGTCCATCTTTTTAGTTTTAGGTGAGATTTCAATTAATCCACTTTAACCTCTTTCTTTGTTTTCATTTTCTTTGACTATACTGATCTTTACACCAAGTATGTTATAATGTTGACCCAATTTTATTTTTAAAATATGACCCTTGTTTTTAAAGACCTGGACCAGGATGACCCCAACAATAACATTACTAGATTGAACATTGCAGATATTAAACTTATATTTGGTATGTGAGTTTACCATCATCAGTAACAGATAAAGTTTGAGTTTAATTCAGTTTTCTGGACTTCTAATTACTGCAGATATTGAATGTATATTTGGTATGCGAGTCTACCATCATGAGTTACATATAAAATTTGAGTTTCATTCTGGTTCAGTGATTTTGATGAAATTATGGGCTATGGACTTTTATTTATTTTGGATGTGAATCTTACATCTTATAAAATATGGAATTGCAATTTGACTTGTGCACCCTGGTGCCAATGCATCAATATTGGATCTGCAAGTCTTGTTTAAAACCTTTGTACAACATGGATAAAAAGCTTGATGAAAGTAAACAAAAATATATATAAAACATCACTTATGTTTACTACAAGCCCAACTGTTCTGTGATGTCATTTATTAATGTAACAGTACGCTGACGCCAAGTTAACCTGTTAGTTGATGACTCGCCTTTAATCAACAAAGAGTACAGCAAGAAGTTTTGAATTTAAAAATGACCTAGTTTCAGTCACCACAATCTATGATCACTTCAGTGGTTCAGTGGCAGTGTCCGTCTTGAGAAAGGGAGGTTGTGGATTTGAACCCTGGTCATGTCATACATAGGACTATCAAAATTGTATCTGCTTTCTTAATGGTGCTCGATATTAAGAGAACAGAGTATTGACTGGTCAACCTGTTGTCAGGATAATGTGACTAGGGGAGTGGAATGCTTGTCTGTGGTGTCCTGACTGTGATCTAGCACCTTATTTAAAGTTTCCCTGAGTGTGTACTAGCACAAGGCAGATCATAACATACACTTGCAGTCTTACACATCTCCACATGCTTGAACTTGTTCTTAGATTAATCCTTAGACAAAAATAAACTTGCTTTGTTTGCAAATAGCAGAAAAAATGCCCATGCAACTTAATACAACATTACAACATCAGCAACCTGTGAGTTCAATTTATATGCAAATGTTTTAAAATGCCATATAGCATATCAGCACCAGTGTTGTTACAGTGGAGTAATAGAGTAAATTACATCCCAGTCAAGATGTTTTCACTTATATTGAGACAACAAGTTCTGGAATGGTAGGGAAAACTGCAGTTCCTCTAGGGAAAACCATCAATACAGAAAAATGGGATTACCAAGAGAGCAGAGGTGTGTACGTAATCTGTATGCTAGTGTATTATATAACGTGACTGCCTAGACCACAAAATGACTTGAAAGTGAGTAGTGACTTTCGAAAGCACTCAGCATTACAAAATGAGTCACGGTTCTTTCAGATGGGAACTTAAAAGAAACGAGGGCCCGTGTCACGGTGGGCTTGGCTCCCTAAAGAACCCTGCTGTATAATGCCATCGGCGCAACGCACAGGCAAAATTTCTGCACTTTCGCCTATAGCTGGCGACGTCTCGATATAAGTGAAATATTCTTGACTGGGACGTTTATCATTACTTAACTCACTCTTTCGGTGACCCTAAGCGGGTTAAAGCTTCAATTCAAAAATTATTTATTTTTTTAGTCCCTGATGAGTATTTATCGTCCAAGGGAAAAAGGTAAAATAAACTGTTGGATCAGTTATCGAAATGTCTAAATTAATTGAAGATATAAATTTGGTTAACAGTATATTGGGTTTCGCCTCTATTTCTTATTTTTTGGTTATTTCTGATAAAATTTCAGATGCACCGTAACTGGCATAAGACAAAATTATGTAGCGATTCTCTCCGTTAAGCTATTTGTTGTTTCTATCTGCAATGCTACATTAATATCATATGGATTATATAATAGACGGGTTGGGATAATGGCAAACTGCTAGAAAAGTTAAGAAACTGTTTACTTTCTCTGCAATTTGGCTCCGGATAAATTTGAAGACGACCTTACAGGGCGCCGCCATTTTGTATCGAATGTACACAGGGTATCGCGTATTGATCTGTGAAAATAGTACCGCAATCTAAACTTCAGAAATGTTCCGAAGGGCTGTCTGCAGCGGTCATAAAAGAGATACGAATGTTGGCCGCTGTTCGGAGCTTGGGCAAGTACCTCATGTTCAGCTAGCTGCACCCGTCACGTATATAATCAACATTGAGAATGAAAAGAATATGGAACTATGGGATGTCAAATATGTCCAGGGTAATTTTGGACATAGAGACATGATTTTGGGGATGACGGTCATAAAACATTTTGAGGTCTCGATCAGCCTTGGCTTGCAAGTCCATACGTCCAAAATGTATTTGTGAGCACCTTGCTTCGTTGTATACAGTTCTTATAGTGGGAACAAGTTCTACCATAGCGTATGAATTGTGAACAAAATACACCATAAGCAGGAAATACAGGTTTATTGCAACACTTGAAAGGAAGTTAAGAAAAAAAAAGTCACCACAATTCATCAATAAAGACAACTCAGTTACAAAAAACAGTTTATTGGTCACCATGACACTACTTTTTACCAAAAATACAAGAAAAACCGGAACATGCGTGGTCCAATGTAAACTCAAGATCGTAACATCCGGTTTGTACGCCATTTTCAAGAACAGTAGCATGTACATGGTAATCTCCCTGTAATAAAAGAAAATAGATAAATACACACGAATTCATAATCATACACAAACACGCACTTCTATCTTAAAATCACATAAAATTGAAAATGGCAAAATAAGTTACAAAAGTGAACTTCCACTAGGGAAGTGAGGCCGTGTGCCCTAGAAAGATATCTACCTTCCATGTAGCTAGTTACAACCGCCATGTGCGAAATGAGTCAATGATTGCGAGAGACAATTGGGTTTTATGCTTAAATTCACAAATATTATTATGGCTATTTTCCACCGTGCCGTTTCCTTTTGGAGTTAATGAAAGTATTTTCAAAGAATATGTTCTAACGTTTTGGCACGAAAAACCATTTACCTCGGTATTCATAAATTTACAATTTACAGAATATTTGCTATCTAAGTACGTACAAAGAACCAAAAGTTCTACGTGCTTATATTGAAGACGGGCGTCAATGCAGGTATATTTACATAGTCTGACAGTTACTTCCATATGGATTAAGAATATATTTTTGTTCGTTTAAATGATTTTTTAATAATTAGGGATTATTGAGATAATAAAGTTGTTAATACATCCAATACCAAAAAATCTTGTAAATCTACACGAAATTAGAGTAAACTAGAAAAACTGTAAGCCACAAGCTCACAAAAAATACCCCCTCCAAAAAATCCATCGGATCAAATTTTTAAATAGGAGTTGCACATCTACATTATATCACAACGATTGTGTGAAAGTTTCATGAAAATCCATTGAAGGGTTTAGGAGGTGTTGCGGATAAGAGATAGGTACCCTAAGCTGTAACGGAAGGACGGACACCCCTTTCACTATATACCCCCCACTTTTTAAGCGGGGGGGGGGGGGGGGGGGGGGTAAAAAGCAGAAAAGAACGGAAGAATAACTCCTGCGCAGACATCTATATTATACAGTATGTTGTTTTTTGTTGAAGCATGCCATTTGGCTATCACCTTTTTTCGTCCGTATTTAATCCGCGATTTCACATAAAACTACAGTACAGACCTGTCGATAGTTTAACACTGAGCTAACGGAAAGGTTCAAAGCTCGGCTGCCGAGTGGCAGAAATATGGATAGCTAGCTGCCAATATATATATATATATCAACTACCGAAAAGCTGTCACAGTTCATCTATCTAGCTAAGGGCCGAGACGAGCCGCTAAATGGCGCTAATTCGTAAGCCTAGTCTTGAACTGTCGACAGGTATGTACTGTATTTACTTACTGATGCAAACAATGTCCATATTCCTGCCAGTTGTGGGATTTCGAACACGGATGGATGAAGGTTGTATGTTCCAGCCATTATTGGACATGTACATGGAATATTGTTGTCAGTAAGCTGTGGGGGACATGTTGTTACACCATTCACAACAAATGTATCACTCAGTAGTTTACACAGATCATAGTTACTGACAATAAATAATTAAGACGAGTCTTCAGTAAAAGTAAAACAAGAAAACAGAAAATGATAATTAATAAACATGTTCTTGGCAACGACCAACACACACACACACACACACACACACACACACACACACACACTTTTATACTTTTTTGTTATTTAATAGATGTAATATCTTAACTGATATTAATAGGGTTCGTCGCTGCACGTGATACCTTCTAGCGTGTCTGTGAAACGCTTGTTTCCAATGGACATGGAATCGCACAATATGACGCTTTCCCGTAAAAACGACGTTATTCCGGGAATTTGTAACGTTGACGTTTTCCAAAATGTTAAGAGGTTTTGATCACGTGGTACGGCGGCGAACCCCATTATAATGTGAACATTGGGTACTGAAACTGAAATTATGCGAAATGCCAATTGATTAATCAAGTACGTGATACTCTTTAAAGAGAAAATGCTGAAACGGTTAGAATTATTCTGTTCCCTATATCGACAACAAACAATTAACCACTCATTAACAGTTCAGATGCATATTTTCCTGGTGTTAATGGTATCAAAGGACATAATGTTTCTGTATGATAACCACAGATCTTAAGCTATATAGGTTTAATTAGTTATTCACATTTCAAAAACCTCTTATGAATCAAATCGGACGCCTTATATTAAAATACATCTAGGCGTTTAGAGCAAAAGTTAATGAGAAATCAGATATGTGGAGTAACTCCCCTTTAAACTCCGGTTACTTTTTGTCTTAATTTATTAAAAATAATAAAATGATGACATAAAACACAAAAACTTACCAAGTTCCTACATTAGACACACATGGTATTGTGGTGTATCCTAAAATTGGAACATGACGCTTGATCTTGACATGTAACTCTGTGTTAGCGGTAACATTGTGGTAGAGATGTGCCTGTCCATTGACGGTCAGTTTACCAGGGATTACTACAGGGTATGGGTTTAGGTGAGCTGCGTCAACATGACCGACTTCTATTGTTCTGTCGTCTGAAATATCGAAATTAAAAAAAATTAATGTACCATTGTTTTCAACTAATATAGACGGTTGTTTTAGAATATTTGAAATACCTGCCCTGTAAAATGATTAGCATAAGCATGTTGTATTGTATGCAGTGTTAGTCTTGTGGCCGTTTATATCTACATCTTAAATTAAACCGGAGATTATAAGCAAGTGGTTTAATGATTTTAACTCATTAGACATTTTCTGGAACGTCTTATTTGTACATTCAATGGATTTACATTTCCTTTAGAAAATGTTTGTATAACGAAAGTGTTATCATCAGCCTATTATATGTATGCTAGAAGTGAACAAGTCTTTTATTTTAAATTCAACTTTGGTACTTGATAACATCCGCAAGCAGAAATCACATCAAGAGAAAAACTGTACGTGTGTGCAGTGTGGAGTCTCTGGTGGGCAGTAAAAACAAATAAACAAACGAGTATATGCACTATATACAGATTACTGGTTGTTTATAGTGCTTCAGTGGCTGCGATCTGTCTAGATCTGGTGCATCTACAACCCCATTCGGCAACTGGTTCCAGTATATTGTTGCTCTTGGGAAAATGAGTGCCGGTATGCATCAATGGATGCTTCACTTCAAGTGTAATGTTTTCTGGTTTATTGGTTCATGTCAAAAGTCGATAATGAGAAAATTTTTGGACATGTTTTCTGTTTAAACCTTTCTGTGCCGTGCTGTTTTGTACAGGATATGATGCAATACATATTTCTTCATTCACAATATTTTGTTTTTTATCTAACACGAATAAGAAGCAAAAAAGCGCACAATTAATTTTAATTTTAGTTATTTTTGAATAGTGTCTGTAAAAAAAATGTATTTAATATGTATTTCATAACATCTAAACACATATTTATATATAAACGTTTTTGACATTCGTCTGGGAAACATAAAAAAATAAACTTATGCCCTTTTCCATTGGCCATTCATTACTATTTGTACTAACTCTGCTGGCTGTATAAAAGTATCATATAGATACATTCTTTAGTTTCATTATCTTTCACTTATACGTTTTTCTTGTTAAGACATCTCCGCTTTCACAGGCAATCCGTGAACATTGCTGACAGTATAATCCTCATCTCCACAAAATTTTAACCTTCTCGCAAGCATATCTCGTAAAAACTCGTAAAAATTAAGTTTAATAAGTTTGATGTTCAACTAGAAATGTCAGGCATAGAAACATTTTTTCTTATACAGAACATTCATTATGTTGATCTAGGATTCGGTCTCATTAGGGATCTATTTTCCTAGCTCTGTTAAGTTTTTCAGTTTATTCTCCGAGCGTATGAGTACGGGTTTAGATAACAGTGTTAAAACGCCAGGGTCAGACTTTTAAAATCTGAAATTACTCTGAAGCAGATAAATCATAAAACACATATGGACGCCATTTGACATAAGCAAATGTTATCAAATATGTATTTGTATTATTACTAACGTTGTGTGCTACCGTTTTCGCAAGGAATATATATTAATTTACTTACTGCAGTCGGAGTACCTGAATCTAATAGAACAAAGGCACCCAGATATGGCACAAAGCATTAAAATGACGTACTTCAACATGGTTGACATGGAGTCGAACTGAATTCTGGCTGTAGAAAGTGCGTCTTGATTTCGGGACAGCTGTCGATCTCAAGCATGTGTAACCTCGATTATTGCAGATTTTAAACTTATCGCGATCTTAATAATCTAGATTCTAGGTCTAGGTATTAGTGCATGCATTTACGGTTCTCATTCAGTATAATTATGTCTATTGAATAAACGTTTCGCCGGCCATGCCTATTATGTTTCGCCATCACAGGTACCAAAGCAGTGTCGACGTCACGGCAACTAATGACGTACTAGTGTCAGTGACGTCATTAACGCCACGATTCGGAGTTTTCATTTTTTGCGTGTAATTCAAGCATGCATGCCGGTCCTTTGTCAAAACATTGTGTGCGTGGCCGGCGATCCGTCAATTCAAGCATTGAAAGACTGAAAGAAATTGAAATTTGCAATATGTAAAAAACATGGTGCATTTTATTATTACTATTTTTTAAATTTATTTGGCAGGAATTTAGACTGTTTTGGCGGGAATATCCACAAATACTTGTAAGCAAGATTTTTCTTTCAAAGACACGGGGTTTTACATATTATAGTTATTTTAAAACGAGAAATACGTTGGGTTATAAACAAAATATTCACAATTTATGTTGGAATTGCCACTTGCAAAATCTTGAAAGTTATTTTTTATATTTATGTCATGTGTTACTTTTGACTTTTTATGAAATAATACATTCAAAAGTAGCATATGACAATACATTTACAATATTAATATTTGATATTTCTTCTCAGAATTTGCAACAGGACAATTATGTTATTACAATACTGGTTTTTATTTGTCAACCGCTGGTTCTACCAGTGAGCGGCTTAGCGCCATTGATCCCTTCAGAGCGTTATCTACGCCTTCTTCATGTCACACATTCCGTCAAAGGGTTCAGCCCCGCCTTCTACACAGTCATCGCAAAAAAGTTTTCTAACTTGCGCGACTTGACGAGCGGTTGACAGCTGAAATGTAAGGATTATTTTTGTCAATATGTTTTTGTAAAAAGAAAATCAGCGATTGCTAATACATTTATGTAAATTTTGGTATAATGATTGAATAAAAAAAATGACTTAAAAATGAAATAGATGCATCTGGGAATTTGGGATGTAATTTTTTATATCGTTTCGCACAAACGTTTGATCATGTGGCACGATGGTAAATATAAAAGTCATTGATACTTATTTTCGAGTCTTGGCTAGACCCGGTCGGGGTCCTGTCTTTTAAGATTTTTTTTACATCGGTGCGGTGCAAGCACTCTTAGTAATTATGCAATGATTTAAGATTAGAACTGCCTCTATCTTGTTAGTTTACGATGTTATATTTTTCTATTTAAAATGCATTACGTTTTATTAAAGATGCATACTTATCACTGTTAAGTTTGACAGTCGTAAAAATAGATTTTCAAACGTTCAAAATAAGGGATGGTTATGGTTATACAAAAATACTAAAATTAAATTAAAGCTTGCTAGTTTGTGTTTTATGTCGTCACCTTTTAGATTATAGAGCTTTATTGAGATAGTACCTTGTTTATTTCATATTGCCAATTTTACGTAGAATTCCTTTTTGTAATGTTTCGCCGATTTTTTATTTGTGTGCAAATGTTATGCAAAGTATTTTAAATCTAATGGAAATGAAAGTGGGTTGTACATACTGGTAGATATAGAACGATCTTAAAATTTAAGCACACAAAACTGGTTTTACTTTGTAATTTTTGGATCCCGATATTTTTCAGATCCTGATCCAGACCGTAGCCTGATATGTAGTTAGTTTGTTTGTAGTTTATTATATAGAGTGCTTGGATTCGGAGGTTCAAACACTGTATTTGCATTTCCCGATGATAATTAATGTTTATATTCTTATGATAAAAAGTGACCTTGACTACTTGTTATATACTGCTTTTATTACCCGTTATACATCATTTTATCAGATTCATTGTAAAGAATAGGTGAAAATATGCAATTGGATCTGAATTTCTCTCTATCTTGTTTTTGGGACGGTTTGCTACCTAAAACTAAAGGTATATTCAGGAGAAAAACTGGTTAATAAAACATTGCGCTCATAGGTTATGGGCTATTTATGTAGTAAGCTAAAACCATTCATTGAAATAATAACATAACTGGCAATAAAATCGCCTATTTGAGTTTGTCGCTTCAGAATTTTGAAAAATGTGAACGCTATCAATCTTAATTTGACTGACTTTCTACAAGCGTACTGTTGGAATTATGTCGGGCAATAAGAATGTTATTAGGTTCAAAGTCACTGATAAGATATACATATGTATGTCAAGACTATATTATATTAAGGAGTTACAATCAGATCACGCCACATCAGGCCACATGAATGAAAGAAGCAAAACCGACATATTTAAATTATTCTGCTTTGGACCTGATTAATTCCCTCAAAAACTACCAAAATATCTCTACAATTGGTGTCAAGTGGTCATAACATGCGGCACTGTAAACGCTCATCAAATCTGTTTCTGTTAAACTCAAAATTTGAAAACATACTTGTTTGCATATTTATTGTACCTGTATATGTGGTAAATAAAATTGTGAACTTAATTTAAATTTAAGTGATGTCATGGTTATAATTATCACATATTATATTGAAATTCACACAATATAGAAGTATAGACTAAATCGCATACGTGTGATTGGTTTACATATGGGAATCAATCTCACCTGCCACCGACTGATGTTTATCATAGATATTTTGATTAAACGGGTGTCGGGTGAAGCTAGCTAAACAGGAAGTGCCTACCTGAGTACCAAGTCTCACTTCCCTGGTTAAAGTTCATGTGTTTAACTAATTTGCCAGCTACGAACTTTTTACTTTGTTTTGGGATTTTGGTTTGAGTATGGATTGGTATGTTTGTTTTTGACAGAACAGCTGAGTGCAAAAACAAATATTTCTCATCGATGCTAACTAACATTGACTTCTAATTCCACCTTTTACATCCAATATGACAATAAGTATGTAAGTCATGTTTTGTGACCAATGTTAATTTGCTATTTTCTAATACAAAAAAATAGGATACTAAGAAACTGCGTCTAATGACATAACTAAACGATTGATCATTGACACGTAGCCGACATCAACGTCTGTTCTCTCAGCGCTAGCTTCAAAAGGAGGGGGTTCATATTCGGGATTTTCAACTAGACTTTTCAATCCCATTGAATCCACCAGCTTAATTAACCCACGTCTGCTTCTTGGAATGTGTTTTTGTAAGTTGTATTGAAGCATAACTTCACACAAAATGCGATCAATATGTTACGACCAAATAAAAGCAAGTGACGATGTTATCGAGAAATCACTTCATACTGACGAAAAATGTGTACTATTGTAAATATGAAAGTATAATGTACTTCTTAAATAAATATATGAACGAATTATAAAGTTGGAACTGATCAAGCTGTAAGTCGTGACCTTTTGATCTTTAAACTATAAAACTGATAAAGGTTCATAAACAGTATTATGATTATTTTATTATCTATAAAATACAAGGACACAGACAACCTTCTTTAGTCTATTATCTTCTCATAATATTACACAGAAACCCTGTACAGTATGGGTTTTGTATTGTAAGACCATACTGATAACATCCGATCTGCTGGTTGTTGGTTGTATCCGTAAGTGTAAATCTGATTTGATAGTCACCCTGCAAAATAAAAGTATAAACTTAAGATTTAAAACGGTAAAAACATTTTTCAATGCTCATTAATGTAACTTTTAAATAAAAAAGGGACACAAATCTTAAAAATGCATATGCCAACCGTCAAATGCATATGTTGAGAACACTAGTCAAACCCTTTAACTTATCCTGGCTTGTTTGAATATTTTCGTTACTTCAATCATAGTTATTACTCAAAAAATTATTCCCATAATTCCAAATTACATGTATCGAATTATTTCAATCCAAATAACCAATCGACCACGAAATCTTAAAACGCTTAATTACAAAGGTATGCATCGGTATGATTGTGGTTAATTCTAATTAAAGTGGTGCCAGGGGATCACCATCACTGTCACATTTCATGTTTTGTTTTTCAAAAGAACACTTACCACTACAAGCCAAGACCACATTCCCGTTGCAGTCGGAATTCTAAACTGTGAATGCTGAAGAGTATAAGTACCAGCAAGGATTGGACAAGTACAACCGATGTTACTGTTTGTAAGTTGCCATGGACAGTTTGTTGTTCCGGTTCTCTTAAAGGCTTGATCCAGAAGTCCACATAAATCATATTCACTTAAATGTAAATAAATAAATTTGTGAAACTTATCTTTAAAAGTAGTAGAA
This sequence comes from Anadara kagoshimensis, assembly GCA_021292105.1. NCBI lineage: Eukaryota > Metazoa > Mollusca > Bivalvia > Arcoida > Arcidae > Anadara > Anadara kagoshimensis. Next base: position 66,730,100 of record CM037865.1, on the reverse strand, counting down.
AAATGAAATATAATTAAATACATGATTTGCAGGTTTACGTTTGACTTTTTTCATTATTTGGAACTAAAATGCTGCTTCTGTGCCTTGTAAATTCGAAGAGCGAAAAGATGAGACGATACAAGTCAGTCAGATATAAAAAGTTTATTTCAATAATTTTAAACACATACGCGCTAGTTTTATAAAAGAAAATACTAAAAATGCATTTGTATATTAGTGCACTTTTAAATTGAAACACAAATTAGCATAATCGGTATATCTTACCAGCTTCCTATCATGGAGTAGCAGGGGATCTCCAAGTGTGTCTGGTAATAACCACCCCACAATGATATGGTCCGTGTTATCTGTACTCCAAGTTTGATTCCTTCTGTCATGTTCCGCATCACCTGGAACTCGATCGCTGCAGTCAAGGTACCCGGCATTTCAACAGGGTACGGACTAACACTGGCACTGTTTACGATAATAGCATCGTTACGCCCACTATCTGTAAAGAAGGTATATAAACAATATATCCATGAAATGGTACTATATTGCAGATAAGTGTCTTGCACTCAAAGAAATCAAGACCCCGAAAAGAGCGTAAGGCACTACATATTATTTCCGTGTTAATTTTTGTAGCCCAGCGGCGCTTGGACCAACATTTTGAAACCACTTTTATATGCATAAACACATTAATTATCAAAACCCTGATACAATTTTTATAGAACTACCGATTTTAGATGAACAGCTTATTAGTTAGAACGGAAGGCAGTAGAATATAGTAAAAGGTTTACGTCCAAACCAAATTCGCTTTATATCGAGGCGGTTAGTTCAGGGATAGTGAAGTTTACAGAAACCACTAACCTACGACAGAGAACTGACAAACTTTCTCAGTTTGATCAGATTGAGTGGGATTCTAGTCTAGGCAATTTGAGGCGCTGTCCTTTGTAAGCCGGCGCTTTAGACCACTTAAGTACCGAGATTTAATATGACGGTATGAGGCATACTTGTAGCGATATAATAGAAGGGTTTGTATACATTTCCAGTATCCAGACCAAACGTTCAACTATTCCACGAATGTTATCAGGAACAATCTAGATTTCATTTTTGTGTTAATAAGTAATAGAATTTAAACTGTCTGATTGTCGTGATTTGGGAGAATAACTACGGGTTGATAATGTATGTACCATTAAAACATCGTCTTTGGAACATGGTTACAATGTTAAATATGAACTAAAAACCATGTTAGTTATTGAAAACTTTGTCGACTATTGTTAAAATTAACTGTAATTTAAAATAAAACAAACATTATACTTACTGCAATTAAAATATGTGAATCTTTGATAACCGAAACATCCACAGAGAACAGACACAAAAAGTAACGTTTTGAAAACACCGAAAAACATCTTGGAGACTATTTCAATATAAGTGTACCAACATTAAAAGTCAAGAAAAATGTTTTACTTGATGTTTCCTGATCACATCATATGTTATAAATTTACACACTAAAGTAAAATCCGTTTTAATTCACGGGATTTGATACTACAAAATAAAGTACTTTTTCTGTGAAATGTGTTTTCAATTACTTTAACAAGAAATTTAATTTAAGGTTTATCAAACAAGGATGCTGAGTTCAAGGTCATTGACTTATATTATACCAGGTTGGGCAAGCAACGATATGCGCACATCATTTCATTTATTGTTATATACGGGGAGTTATTTGTGTCATTACGTGTGCCGTGGACCAAACGCTCATTATATCACGTAACTATTAAAAGCATAATGAATTGTTGAGCTAATGGTGGTAATTCCCATTAACTAAATATTTTAGATCTAAATTTCCCACATCTGTCTTTTTGTGGTATAAATTTATAACAGTTCGAAAAAACCTTCTTTTGCATTTTACTTATCAAACGAACTTGAATAAACGAGCACCAATCGTATTAAGTTACGATATATTACCTTGACCTGTACTCCAAATTAATTAGAAGTACCATCATGCAATGTTGACTGCTTTAGCCTCGGTTAAGACCGACTGGCTTCTTTCGCCAATGTTCATATACATGTCTTTGAGATACAAACTAGCGATCGTAAAAAGCCCAGAAAGAGAATGCATATTGTTGTCACCAGATCTGCACATGTGTATTGTCTCAAACTCAATACTTAAGAGGTTACAATGTTTTATCTTGTGTTTATTCTAAAATTAGATACGCCCTGTACCGAAATTTTGAAGATAAGATTAAAGTTTGAAATAAACATGCAATAACAAATTAATATAAAACCAATTAAATGTTCATAATAAACATATATTTATTTGTCTTAAAACATACATATAAGTGACAACCCAAGGTCACAAATATCTCTGATATGTTGAGAGGTCATTGGAAATTCAATCGTTATCTCTGTCAACTAACAACAAAAATATTCCCACACTACTACGACAAATTTAAAATGGGTACTAAGGTTAAATTAATTTTGTATTTCATTAGTTTCTGTGTATTTCAATTGGTAAGTGCAAAAAAGGAATACACGGTTACCACAAAGGTCGGTGATATCATCGGACATACGTCAAAGGCATCTTTTAATGGATCTTCTGCAGGGGTGCTGAATTTTTTGGGTATACCTTATGCCCTCCCCCCAGTCGGAGATTTGCGGTTTAGTAAGCCTCGTCGTTATCCCAACTTTCAGCTTCCATTTAACGCATCAGAACTGGGACCTGGATGTCCACAAAATGCGTTTTTGAGCTCAACATGGATACCAGGTCCAACTATATTCGACGAAGATTGCTTATTTTTAAACATCTTTGTACCATTCAAAGACAACGACGGTATGCACCCGAATATTTCTAGTTTTTCCTATCCAGTAATGATTTGGATCCATGGAGGAGCGTATTTAATTGGACAGTCAAGTATGTACTCTGGTGACATCATTTCCGGTTTCAAAGACGTCATTGTTGTGACGCTAAACTACCGACTGGGGGCACTCGGATTTTTAACAACTGGTGATAACAATGCTCCGGGCAACAATGGACTCTGGGACCAACATCTTGCTATTAAGTGGGTCCATGAAAATATTGGCTATTTTGGAGGTGACCCTAATAAGATAACACTTTTTGGAAATTCAGCAGGAGCATCAAGTGTAATTTTTCATTCAATGAATCCTGGTAACAAAGGATTAATAAAAAGGGTTATATCCCAAAGCGGGTCACCGATGTCTGCATGGGCGTATGTGAAGAAAGAAAAGGCTATAGAACTGACAAAGCGTTTTGCTACTAAAATGAATTGCTCCATACTAACTGCTTATGATATGATTGCTTGTCTTAGAAACAGGTCATACGAGGACATTGTACAATACTCAAAAGTAGGGACAACGATTGAAACCTTGTTTCGAGCAGAATGGGTTCCGTTTGCAGATGGTGACTTTATCGAGCAATTTCCACCAAATAGTCTTAGGAACCCCCTTTCAATACCTAAAAATAGAACAGAGATGTTTTCAGAGATAGATATTATGGTCGGAGTATCTAGCGGGGATGGTGGATTTATAGCACAATTTTCTTACATCCCCTTCATTGAAAGTGTTGTTAAGGCAACAAATGAAAGCGGAAGTGACGTTCTTCAAAAATCGTTCATGCCAGTTGTCATCCATGACCAATACAATCTAAGATCTGATGTCCTACGAGACGCATTTAATTACGTATATTCAACACAGGATCATCCACACGACGAATATAAACACTCCCATATGGCGCAAGATATTTCGACAGACATTAACTTTGCAATGCCGGCCACATTCACAGTTATGGACCATAATCTGCTGAGTCATGGCAACAATAATACCTATCTCTTCAGATTTTCACATCTCTCTTCCTTTAACCACGACAGACCACAGTGGCTTATTGGGGCCAACCACGGGGATGAATTGCCTTATGTTTTTGGATTCCCGGTCGAAATGGTACAGGGCTTTGGGTATATCGATAATAAAACACCAGAGGAGATTGAACTGTCGTCTGCGATAATGACATACTGGACTAATTTTGCAAAAACAGGGTATGCACATTATGTAATAATTACGTGTATATAAAAAGGGGAAAGTTAACAGAATAGTTTTTAAAGCTATAATAGATAAGAACGTATTCCATGCCTTAACTTAGTTTAATATTCAAATATTATTTATTGTACTATCAACAGAATAAGTTATTTTTTTTTTGCTAACTTAGCACGAATTTCTTTTTCCAATGTTACATAAGAAAAATAAGAAAATTAATATTATTACCTCCTAAAAATCTTCCCGTGTACATTTTTTCATTTACATGTGCTTTCGCTTACCTGTTATCAGAATACGACAATCATTTGTTGACAAAATTTATAATTTAAAATTCAAACATTATAAATAAATCTGGCACGTCTTTAAAAGCGAAATTCATCACCGGTCTTCAAAATTGTTTTTCAAATTAGTGCATTTAAGTTGTTGCTGTCATATAATAGTAAGAGAAAGAGGGGTTTTTAAATAATTCTTTTTTATCTATTTTAGCGACCCAAACAAACCAAAAGTAGGTTCTTCTCTACAACATTGGCCAGCATACAACAGAGACACAGAAGCATACATCGATCTTGAAATACCTCTTACAGTAAGGAACCGGATGTTTTTGTCACGTGAAACTCTCTGGACAGATTTGGCGCCAAAATTGATAAAAGATATTTCGCAAGGTTTGTTTTCAACCTCTTCCTACCAATGTAAACCACCATACCACGGCTGGTTACACTTAGAGGCGGACGTAGCAAACAACATAATACTATGTCTTGCAACATTATGTAGTGTACTTCTGTTATTGTTGTTAAGTACATGTAAAGTTAAGTTTCAAAATTATAGAGACAATGCTTCATTCGAAGAAAGTTATGTCAATAACATGGCTAATATGGCACTTAAAATCAATAGAAAGGTATATGCTCAGATCTCTATCTACAAAGACAGAAAAACAGTGGAATGAACAGTAACTGCCACTAATATGGCCAGTAGAAAAAGACTGAGTATATGAAATTGGTATAAAGACTGATGTTCCCTGTTTGAGAGTATAAAATTATAAACAGCAATTGTGTGTAGCTTTAAAAGAAAACCGAGCAACAAAAATGCATCTGAAATGTTAAACATAATATATGTAGTATATATATATGGTTAATTTATCTAAAACATATTCCCGATTCCTCAGTTGTAGAGTAACTTGTATAAATATTGTTACGTATGTTAGTAATACAGCGTTATAATAGATTACACAATGTATTTAACATATTTATATCTTATTTTAAAGTCGTAAACCCTGCTGTTGGCCAGTGTATACATCAGTGCCCGAGAGGTTGCTCCTGTGTGACTTTTTCGAACTCTAGTGGTTGTTGGTGTCCGGACCAGAAAAATGGTAGGCTTATCAAGGCCCTCAAAAAGTTTTATGGCCGTCATCACAGTATTGTTGATAAATTTGATGTCTCTGTGTCCAGAATTGCCTTGGATATATTTGACGTCTCATAGTTCCATGTTCCTTTCACACAAATTTGATAACACACGTGACGGGTGTAGCTAGCTAAACAGGAGGTGCTTACCCTTCCGGAGCACCCGGCCTCACTTCCCTGGTGGAAGTTCACGTGTCTAACCTGACTTGTCAGTTCCAAAGTTTTTACTTTGCTTCTGGATTGTGATTCGGAAATGGATAAGTATGTTTGTTTTTGTTGATTACACAAATCATGTCTTTTAATAAAACACAAACATGCTGATAAATGTTCAAACGAAAATCCCAAATGCGAAGCAAAGACGCTAAAATGTTATAAATTTAGTTAAACACTAACACCTCCAGCGGTAAAGTTAGGACGGGTGTTCCAGAAGGGTAAAGACCTCTTGTCAAGCTAGCTACACCCCAAACTCCAAACAACGCCTTCCTTCTAGCTCGGTATAAAAGAGATACATGTATGAATGTTGGTCGCTGTTAGGAGCTTGGCGGCTTTACTCATCATCTGTGAATGATTTCGGCAGATTTATAAACATGAATGTAGTTCCATGTATCATTGCAAATTATTAATCTTTATTCGAGCATGACAAAATTAATGAAACTGTTCCTTATTTATTTATTGACATTAATATTAAACGCGTTCTTTATTTTATGACATTATAGACATTCAATGTATACTAATTTCACATTTGTTTTCCAGAATACACTACACAACGAACATTACAACCCCCACCACAAACCCCGTGTCAGGACAGCAGTGGTATCGACTGTGATTATCTAGCGTTTACTGGTATTTGTACAAATAATGACAAACATACAAGAAATTTGTGTCCAAAAACATGTAATATATGTCATTAAAATATATAGGTGATTTTGTTATACTTTCTGTAGTTTATAATTTTTAATAGTTACATGAAAACAAATTGTCTACTAACCATTTGTAATATTCTAAAAACAAATACAGAGAGTGTGGAGTATTAAAGCCATATCACACCTATATCATACTAAAAACTTGCATACAAATTAACTTATTGTACTACTACTGTAGCTCTGTTGATAGAGTGTTCATATGTGGGAGGCCAGGGTTCGAAACGCGACCGGGTCTGATCAAGCCTTGCAAAAAGGTTGTGACTGTTAGTGCCAAGCACTCGGCATTAAAAATTAAAGTCACGGGGTCCTTCGGACGAGACTCTAAAAACCGATGCCACGTGTAACGGTAGGCACAACACAGTAAAGAACCTTCCATTTATACTCTCTTTAGTTCACTGCAAAGATAAAATTCTGCCACTTCAATCCCAACCATTTGTGATATTCTGATACAACGATTACTGTTAATTTTCGACCAAATTACATTTGTATTATTCCAGATGCAAAATATAAAATAGAAATTTGCAGTTGTGGAATATTACAGAAACCAAAAATAAAACACAATAGACGGTATTTCAAAGATACATGCATTTACAATGATATTATTTGCAGATATATAGATGACGTTCTGTCTCTTAACAATCCTAAATTTGGAGAATATGTAAATGTCATCTATCCTAGTGAGCTTGAAATAAAAGACACGACTGATTCCTCAAGTTCTGCTTCATATTTAGACTTATACCTGAATTATGACGCACACGAGAGGCTACATTTGAAACTTTATGACAAACGTGATGACTTCAATTTTTCTATTGTCAATTTTCCCTTTTTATGCAGCAATATACCTGCTTCGCCTGCTTAGGGTGTATTTATTTTCCAATTAATAATCTATGGTAGAGCTTGTACCCACTACGGGGACTTTGTACAACGAAGTAGGCTGCTTGCAAATAAATTGTTGACTCAGAGATATTACAAGCCTAGGCTTATCAAGGCCCTCAAAAAGTTTTATGGTCGTCATCACAGTATTGTTGATAAGTTTGATGTCTCTGTGTCCAGGATTGCCCTGCATATATTTGACGTCTCATAGTTCCATGTTCCTTTCACACAATTTTGATTACACACGTGGCGGGTGTAGCTAGCTAAACAGGAGGTGCTTACCTTTCCGGAGCACCGGCCTCACTTCCCTGGTGGAAGTTCACGTGTTTAACCTAACTTATCAGTTCCAAAGTTTTTACTTTGCTTCTGAAATGTGATTCGGACATGGATTAGTATGTTTCTTTTTGATTTGCCTTATATGAAACACCTTATTTATATCCCCCGACGTGGCAAAGATTGACATGATTGGTTAAGTAGGCAGAACTTCACGTCTGTTAAACCAAAAGTGTTCCAGAAAAATTATTTCTCCCACCGCCAATAGTAGATAACCAAGGAATTTAAATGTCATCTTAACAGACATGCTTCAGTTTTTCGTGCCTTTGAAAGATTGTAAATATAATATATTTTTTACCATGAGGTTATGGAGAACATGAGAATAGCGCAAATTTAACATGAAATGTTTCGCACTTAAAGCGCCATTCTCGTGCTCTTCATAACCTCATTGTAGAATAAAAATGGAAAATTCTATTTCTTAAATAAGACATTTAATTAAGACACATCGAAAAGATTGTTTGTTATACAATATTCTCATTTTTGCCACCAGTCCTCTTATACATTAATGATATAATGCCAAATCGGTAACGATAGGTGTTGAGTGGTCCATGTGTACTTCCTTAATGAATGAACGCTGCATTTGTCTACAAGCGGTTTACGTTTTTATGACATTTCAAGTATTTTCAACATTTATGGTCACAATTTAAAGTCCTTTAGTGTTAGTCATATAGCAAAACATGGTAAAATGGATAATATGTAATAGTGCAAAATATTCAAATCCGTTTGTTTACATGAAGCACGTGCAGTCAATAGTTATATAGGATTGACCAGCATTTATTGCTCGTTCATACTATCTACGTCACACAGGCATCGTTAAGAATTCCATTGTTTTATTCTTAAAAACACACCCAATAGCCTAGCTAGCTAATTGTGGCTCGTAAAACATATTATGTCATCATTCCCGGAAGTACGTCGACTCGAGATTGAACTGAAGTACAATAAATTGAAATGCATGGTATTTATTTTGCTGATTTAAAAACTCAAAAAGTCCAGTCAGTCTACTTAAAAATAGGGTTAAACCTCAAAATCATTGCAACAGTAAATAGTTTCATGTGATTGTGTTCAGGAAAGGTGTTATTATTCACCAATAAAAACCTAACAATTTTGATTCTCTGAAATTTTGCTTTTTTGGTCAATTAAAGTAGCCAATAGCATTTTTCTGTAGAAAAGGGAGATAACTCTGCACTGTGAGCCTAAATTTTACACAGACATTTTCAAAAACTTCAGTATTCTCTTCTACTATATGAAGAACAACCTAGAAATCAGAATGAAAATTTATACAAAGACTTTAAATGAATCATTTAAGGCAATTTTAATGTAATATGTGTATGGAATGTAAAAAAATAAATTATTTTGTCGAAAGACTTTATGCAAAACGGTATTAAGGGAATGGTTAAAAAAAGTCGAAAAAAGATTAATTAATCATAGATGTATTTTGATATGCACACAAATGATAAAGTAAGTATCTCAGACTAAAAAACTTAATTTTTATATTTCTACAACAATACTCTGGGTATTCTGTCATTAATTCTTCTTTGATAGAAATATTAGATTGTGACGTGCAACCAAATCAAAATTGACTGATCATTTAACTCAAAATGAGATCATAAATGTTAAATATATATTTGAAACAATTATAATTGAATATCCCAGTGCCATTGCTTTACATTTTGTTCAAATAGGAAAAAACATATGATAATGGGACTTAAAACTCACCTGTTTTACAAGAGTCCTTTGTCTATAGAAAACCCTCATAAGAAATTAAAACACCTCATAAACTGTTTTCCCCTTTTCAGATTTTTTGCCTATTGTTTACCATAAACATTTATGCATAAAAGTGCATTTTATTAACAAAATTTATTCTGTTGCTATTAGTTTGATGTCAAACTGTAGATTGACTGGACTATAGATCATAGTAACACTTATAGGTTAGTGGATATAGCAGCGGGCAACGGGCAGTATCATTCCTTATTCTTGATACAGCTTCTGATAAGACAAATGGGTCTCTTATTTTAAATATACATGTAATTTGTTTACTTTAAATTTGTTAGTTTGACTTACAGATTGCGTGGTAACTATAGCCACTTTCATTTTAGCTCATTGAAGACTCCGAACTAAAAACATATTATCTATTTGACCACTTACTATCAATGTCTTAGCCAGTACCGGCGTTGGACATTTGAGGGAAAACATAGGATAAAAGAGCGAGAAAAAACGAACGGTTAAGCGACGAAGTAATAGAAATTTGAGCGTCAGAATTTTAACCCATTTGATCGAAATCATCCATATACATGATAGACATTTGAGCGATATTATTTAACCTCTTCCTTTAGCAAGACTGCACTTTGTTGCCCCCTGTTCATCGTAGGGAGATGGAAGTAGGATTTTGCGCAGTGTAAAGTTTTTGTAAAGCACCACTGTCTATCACTACATTTCATAAAACTGTGTTAAAAACTTTGTAAAATTTACTGTATAAAGCTTAAAGAGAAAAGTAGTATGTTTTTGAAAAGCACCAACATCAATTCCGTAGCGGTACACCTCATATAAAATACTCTTTTGACCTGTAAGTATACAGGTTAGTAGATTAAAATGTCGCTCAAATGTCCACTAAAGTCGTCGCTCAAATGTCTTGTAGCGATATCACTCATAAATACCTATTTTCCTGTAAACAAAACTACTTCTAAATCACTCACTGGGAACATGGTGCTATGTGGTATCATGCGCATGCACTTAATGTTTGAGATATTGTTATTTGAAATATTGTCAAGTAATATATTATCAAACTATTTTTAAATGTTTGTGAGAACTAAAAACTGATTTTTGATTTTTAATTTTGTCTTCACTGTTCTCCACTGTCAAACAACATTTATACACAATGAAAAACAGATTAACTGTTAATTTAATAAATTGGTTTTGGGGCAAAATTTTGATATATACGAAAATACCGAGTTCTTATGGTGACATTCGTAAAAAGAACTTATTTCGTAATTTTGATATAGTATTTCGTATATTCGCAAGTTGTTGAAATTGTATTATTGAAACACTATTGAGGATATTCACAAGCTTGTACATGCTGCTTATTGGATGGAATATAAAATGATGGACATGTAGCTATTAAGCATACAAATGGCCTAATCAGAAGGAAGACCCTTCAAGAAAACAAACATAATAAGCAGTATAATACAAAACAAATAATAAATACATATTGAGACTGCTGACTCAAAAACGCCCGACTTTGAACGGACACCGAATACAATGATTTTTCTAAGAGTGTATTCCAGGGACTGTTGCAGAATACGATAACTTCCTAACTAACTTACAAAATGAACTGAATATCTACGTTTGAAAACAACTTTGTAATTAAGTGTTATTGTACCAACAACAAGGCGAGTAGCAATCCATGATAAAATAACACACACACACACACACACACACACACACACACACACACACACACTGTTGTAGAGAAAAAATGTATTCTTATAAGTACCGTTCACTATGGTTTACGAAAACAAACATATGGCGGACGGTGATCGACAGTTGGCAAGGTTATTCAATACTAGAGAGATATTCTACCGACTAAACTACCCGGCCACCTATTTTTCCCGTTCCGCCACATTAGCTACTCTGACCGCTACACATAGATGTTCACTTTAGGTATCTAAAACCATATTGATCTAGTCCTGTTCAGAGGTTTTAGTCATGTTTGAAGCAGCTGGTCCCAGTTTCACTACTATTCCTCAACAAGTTAAACCTGGCAAATTTAATACTTAATAGTTTTGCTATTTTTAAATATTCAGGTATTTAACATGTCATTTAAGAACACTTCAAGCTATTTTTAACATTTGTATTTAGTTTTGTACAAAAAAGATTACCAAACTCCAAAAACGTTAAGAATATCTTAGTTGCGAAATGGTTGCTAAACTCAGGTCTGCGATTTTTTTGACTGGAGAAAATAAATAATAAGTACAAACAGTTAAGTTTGTCAATCGGATATAGAATGTATCCGTACAATTCACAGACCAACACCGATTGTATCATAATCATAAATTATTACAGAGTGCAAATCATCTCCAGATAAATAGATATATTGACCAATACTTAAATTTGAGTTTTCAATTTGTTATCGTAATCTTTCATCATATATATAACAGGTACTTGAACTTATTCAACACACCCGAGAATTAATACATAAGCATCCTTCAACTTTATAAAAAATACTACACCATTCAGTGAACTATATTTATGATTCAATGAAGTGACAATAAATACTGCTCCAGCAAAACCTCAAAGCGAATTTAAAGTGAAAGTACAGTTTTAGGTTTACTTCAGGTAAGAGCCAGTATAAATCAGTTATAACGATACGTCATATCAATGTTTGTAGAACACAAAATCTCACGACATTTGGTATATTCAATGTTGATTTTTTGAGAAAAATGACGATTGTAAATTTTTTAAAAATGTTAAAATTGAAGTTCTTTGTCAATATTGTGGTTGACAGAAAGACAGCTCCTGTCCACCTCACCATCAGGATTCAGTATATAAGGGGGTTGTGTTACGTGTTTTTCAAACAAGCTTCTACTGCATCTAATACAGTTACCAGTCGAGAAGAAAGGTCCAGTTTCCATAATGAAGGTTGCCGTATTTGTTCTTGCTTGCATTGGATGGGGTAAGTTTATTTTATATGTATTCATCAATTTATTAGGTAAACTAAAACATTTTTATCAACAAGAATGGTAGATTGGTCTCAATGTACATCTTCCGTTTTAGGCATCTGTTCCATTTGGTAAAAACTTATACCACAATACATACATGTATATTAAATATTATACCAGTTTTAATTTAACAACACTATATGGCCGTTTTGGAATACAATTCCTTTATCAGTAGTGCTTGGATCAAAATTAGAGAAACCATTTTTGATTATGATACAAGCTTGCAAGTAGTTGATGGTTGTGAAGTTTTTGTATGCTATCTGGTCTTAAATTGTTACAGTTTGATTCTATGTTATGAAAATAAATTAATTTGTTTAATCTTAACTGCAGTACATAAAGACTTTTTAGAATTAAGTTTGCAGATTACTTACTGATAAAAATGGGTGATGCACCAGAATCGTTACTAGTTTAAAAAGTGTTAAACGCCGAAGTATCGGTTTCGGATTTTCATAGTAGATTAAACATCCAGTCTCTAACCGCTGATTATGTTTTTATTTTCTTTCTGTTTGTCAATTTAAGATACTAGGAAATTAAGATATGGTTACCCTCGGTGTAAACAATTTCCAACACTTGATCTTAACAACATATTAAGATATTGGTAGCTCTTTTCTTTTCCTTCCAATTCTTCATTATGCCAACCCAAATATTGGTGCCGGATTAAGTTCCGAAACTATGTATAGAGTTTTTGTTCAAATGAGCACAGATGTTTTTGTAAATGGATTGAACTGCATATTCACAAATATTGCAACCATTGGAAAAGAGAGTGAATCCCATATACTGTGATTTATATTGTTCAAATTATGTTTGTTTGTTTTTTAGTTTTTTTTTCAAATGAACACAGCTGTTTCAGTTGATAAAATATGTTCATATTTACTAATTTACTAAGGAACAAAGAGTAAAATCCATATAGGCCTACTGTGTTTTATATTGTTCTACCGATTGTTTATTTCATTTTAAATTGGAATATATATACTGTGACAATATAGTCTAAATGATTTGATATTGCTGTATTTCTCTAATATGTTTTGGTTATTTACATTTTGAAGCTGCTGCTGCAGCGGTTGAGGATCCTATCTGTGCTTGCCCAAGGATTTACCTGCAAGTGTGTGGCACTGATGGCAAGTCTTATGACAACGAATGTATTTTGAAATGTTTGTGAGTACATTAGTACTTGTTTTGTTGTACTACTATAAGGTTTTAGTAGTTTATTTATGGCGCCACATTTATTACATTGTCATTTGGAATCACAAGATTTTAAAAATTTAGATCTGCATGTTATAACTTTTGTAGTAACTGCAACTTTTAAAGAAATTTATTATTAGTTTATTTTATGTTGTAACGTTTGTAGTACAGTGATAATTACATCAATAATTAGCTTTCACGAAAAGTAAAAAATACGTCAATTATAAAAGTGTGAAAGAAAAAGAAAAATGCGATATTTTGTTTAACAAACTTAAAATATCAGTGAAATTCAAACTACATCATTTATCTGCAGTTCTGCTATCCTTAAGTTTTGCATAATTATTTTGTCCTTCAGCTGACACATTCTATGATTTCTCATTTAGATTGAAATTTGCATTTACATTAAGCAGCAAATACTTTTTACAACACCTTATGTCATTTTGATTTTACATTTTGCAAACAATAAAACCATTCTTGCATGCTTGAAATAAGAGATTGAACTGATTATTCCAGTTTTGTTTCATATTGGAATGTTTGTTTCACTAAAAATATTTTTATTTGTTCTTTTTACAGTGGTGTTACCAAGGCGCATGACGGACCATGTGCTGAACAAAAGGTAGAGGCAGCAGACTTACCAGTATGCGCATGCCCTTTCATTTTCTTGCCGGTTTGTGGGACAGATGGCAAGACATACAGTAACGAATGTGGAGCCAAGTGTGCGTAAGTAGATTACTCTATAGAACGAGTCGGTTGGTACATATAATAAACTGTTTATTAATGACATTGTGTTTGCAATGGTACTTTGTTTGCATCCATGAAATCGAAAATATCTATCAGTTGTCATTTATGGCCACAAACAACGAATTTATTGAATGCGATATAGTAAATCCCCTTGTTTTATTCCATTACAGTTTATTTCAAATACCAGGGATGTGAGGCAGGGTGTTCCGGAAGAATACGTCCCTCCTGTGCAGGTTGCTACATCCACCACTTGTGAAATAATAGCGTTAGGAAGTAACACGTGTCAGAAACATTGACATTTTTGTTAAAATTCGCGTCATTTAAAGTGCATACTCTTGATTTTATTATTGTATCTGTTTTACTATACTAGGCCTATAATGGATTTATTCTCATTTCAGCCATGTTGAAGTAGCACATACCGGAACATGCTAGATAGTCGGAGCAGAATAGGTCAATACCATTTGTAAGTTTTATTATATCTACAGTACGCGCAATTCATTAATGACACAATATAAATTTGTTATTGGTACATTAATTCATTCATCTATAATCAACACATTTGTTTAAGTGCTGATACATTTAATTAACATAATATAATATTTTAACCAGGATCTTTATACTCTTGGATGTCAGAACATATTAACAACTGTTTAGTAACCATAACAACAAAAACATTAAGTTGATAAAGTTTCACCACTTTTACGTTTGCTGTACACAGATTTGGATTTTAGTCAAAAAGAAACATACTAATTCATGTCTGAAACACAATCCAGAAGCAAAGTAATAACTTTGGAACTGACAACTTAGGTTAGACAAGTGAACTTCCACCAGGGAAGTGAGACCGGGTGCTCCGGAAGGGTAATTACTTCCTGTTTAGCTAGCTACACCCGTCACGTGTCAAAACTTGTATTGCTATTCATTACAAAGATAATTTATTATTTGTAATTGCTTACTACAGTTCTGTTGTCCTGACTGCTGTATCGACTAAGATATATAACATGTCTAATATTAAACTATAAAAATCCCAATCAACAAAAAAAGCTTAAACATGTAGCTGAAACATATTATGCAAACCTTCAATTTTGGTAAGTAAAACCAAGTACTGAATGATATTGTTATCATCAACCAGCAAATAACAACATAATGTAGTCTTATCTTACTTTGCTCGGTTTTGACTCTCATTTGAAATACTATTCTAGTAATGATCTTTGTACAGCTCTAGTATGGGCAGGAGATGACAATCATCTAATCCCTTGCGAGGTTGGAACCCACGACTCTTGACTTAGAAAGCCAGTGTCGGTACGACTCGGCCATATCCACACATATATGACTTACTTGACTTATGTCCATCTCTCCTTGTGGGCCGCACATATATAATTATGCTTTATTATAGAAATTATCATACTGAACTAAATAAAAATGGCATAGTGTTAAATGATAATATTTTAACCTACTCTGAAAACCATACTTAATTAATCTGAGACTCGTAGTCTTCAAGATTTTTATAAGAGATTTTGAACTATATGCTTGTACCAAAATAAACACAATTAAATAAAAAAACAAACATACTAATCCATGTCCGAATCACAATTCAGAAGCAAAGTAAAGACTTTGGAACTGACAAGTTAGGTTAGACACGCGAACTTCCACCAATTAAGTGAGGCCGGGTGCTCCGGAAGGGTAAGCACCTCCTGTTTAGCTAGCTACACCCGCCACGTGTATAATCAAAATTGTGTGAAAGGAACATGGAACTATGAGACGTCAAATATATCCAGGACAATCCTGGACACAGATTTGGTTTTTCACCAATGCTTGATGAGAGAATATAAAATGATTGATAGTTACATTTCATATCACATAAATTTTATTTTCACTGTTTTATTTATTATTTTTATTTATTTTAGTGCTTACTGAAGTTAATTAAAGAGAAGAAAAAAGAAAATCAAAAACATTTTTTGGAATGATTTTAACATTTAATTCAACACGGCTCTGTTCTGTAATCAACAATATATTGATTCAAGTGACTTTTGTTTACAAACAGTTTTGATGACAATTTGCTGTCAATAAACTTATATTTCGATGGTGCTACTAGGACTTTCCGAAAATTATTTTGGCTAGACTATTCCTGTCAGCAGTGTAAAAGTATATTGCATACCGAAAAAACCAAGGTATCGCAAAAATGAAATCAGCAAATTTTATGTTGTTTTAAAATTGTTAACTACAACAGTTGTTGTAATGTCTTGAAAACAAAATTGTTTACAGAAAACAGATTTATATTCAAGAGTTGTTTGTTAATCAAAAGATGGAATAAAAAATTACAAGTAATCAAATATTGTATTACTTTTTTGTTGTTTGTTGTAATGTATGATTCATGATTACAATTCTCAATATCAATCAAGTTCATACTTTCTGTCAGTGAGAGAATTGTTTATTTTACATGCTCTCCCGAAAGTTTTATGATCGGGAAATCCCTTCTGTTTTCTTACAGAAACTAACATCAACTCCCAAGATTTAGAAAATTATATCAAATACGTTTCCAAACAAATAATACAATCTAACAAATGTTTTTATTTAACATGACTTACTGGTGAAATAACAACAGTTTACCTAGAGTGATCTCCCTTTCGACGTACATTCTTGAAAACGGAGAAGTTGCAACATGTCTAAACCCTTGTGTTGATAAAATAATACCGGATTCGTCAAGACTCGTCTCGGATAAGTGTTTTATAACAAATAGATCTCGCGCTTACAGCGCTAGGCATGCATGTGGTTCTCTAACCCTCGCCGATTTCTATTCCCTAAACCAAACTACTTTTTTTAGCTAAATTCATAAAGTTTTTGCCAAATATTGAAAGGCCAAGTACGTGGGTATAATATGTAATTTTTATTCTTGGTTTATCAAAGAAAATAATAGTGGTTACGCTGCCACTAAATACTTTGCATTAAGAAATGAAAGTAGCAGGACTTTAATAGAAATGCACTTGTCACAGATTTCGTGGAACAAAAATATTGCTGTTTAATGTCCCTTGTCACTGAAGGCGTGGTAAAAAAAACTTCGCCGCATAATCCCTTTTGTTACCCAATGTGTGCAACGAAAACTATAACTGGTTCATGTCCCTTGTCACTTAAGCAAACGCTTTGTAAAGGTCTACATTTCTGCAACGTCATCTGCAAGATATTGGCGGAATGACCTTAACTGGATCTACAGTACAGGCCTGTTGAAAGTTTGACACTAAGCTAACGAATTATTGCCACCTCATCTCGGCCTCTCTTTAGCTATATCTCTACATTTTTTGCAGCTGTTATCTATCTCTTGACAGCATTTTGGCCAATAGTAATCTGTCTCGGTCACTCGACCGTGGTACTTCAACTCCTTTTCGTTCGCTCGGTGTTAAGCTTTTGACAAGTCTGTACTGAATGCCATTAACTTTGAAAATTCGTAAATAAAACACATTACAGACATCATGCATATTCTACCTGTAATTGATGTCGCGAGCTGTTTAAAGATTATTTAATGGACATTTGTATTTTGTGTATCAAAGAATACTATTGATTACACTAGCAGTCTTAAAGAGTTTATAAAGCACACAACTACTATGTGGTTATTTCAGAATTTTATCATATTAAGTTTTAGCACATGGTATTATTATTGCATTACCTAACAAAAAACTAGAAACAAATACGTTGATGTCGACTCTTCTTAACTGAGAGCAACATTCACTTAGAAATCGACATGTGGTAATATAAACCTTGTAAAATCTCCATTCATTGCCATCATTGATTCATTTAAATTGTAATAGTTTGGTCATAAATTAAAGAAGACTCATGAAAATTTAGAAAAATTGATATTTGAATTCAAATTTAAGTATCGATCAACTAGATGATAATGTTAATGAAGGGCTTCTTAGCGAGTTTTTACTGTATTTGATCTTCATATCTTCAATGTTTTCACAAAGAGTCCTTCCGAACAGGTTCTATCTGTCTGAAATGCATTTAATCTTTGGGAAAATAAGAAACTTATTTTTCACATGCCGTGGGTGTAGCTGGATATACAGGGGTGCGTACTCTTTCGGGCCACCTGGCTTCGCTTCCCTGGTGGAAACTTGGGCGTTTACAATGATTTGCAAGTTTTCAATTTTTACTTTGCTTTTGGGATTGTAACTTGGAATAGAATCAATTTGTTTGTGATTGATTTTAAAAGAGTAGTCTGCAATGAATTGCCAAGTACTAAAGAATAATTAAATCGTTATGTCTTATACAATTTTTGGATTAAATTAAAAAATTGGTATATGACAGTTACATAGTCAAGGTGGTTATCATATCTACCATGATATTGTTATCATCAACCAGCAAATAACAACATAATGTAATCTTATCTTACTTTGCTCGGTTTTGACTCTCATCTGAATTACTATTCTAATAATGTGCGTTTTACAGCTGTTGTATAGGCAGGAGATGACAATCATCTAGTCCCACGCGAGGTTCGAACCTACAACTCTTGACTTTGAAAGCCAGTGTCGGTACGACTCGGTCATGTCCTCACATATATAAGTATGCTTTATTATAGAAATTATCATACTGAACTAAATAAAAATAGCATAGTGTTAAATGATAATATTTTAACCTACTCTGAAAACCATACTTAATTAATCTGAGACTCGTAGTCTTCAAGATTTTTATAAGAGATTTTGAACAATATGCTTGTACCTAAAAAAACACAATTAAATAAAAAACAAACATACTAATCCATGTCCAAATCACAATCCAGAAGCAAAGTAAAGACTTTGGAACTGACAAGTTAGGTTAGACACGTGAACTTCCACCAAAGAAGTGAGACCGGGTGCTCCGGAAGGGTAAGCACCTCCTGTTTGAGCTAAACTATACCCGCCACGTGTGTAATTAAAATTGTGTGAAAGGAACATGGAACTATGAGACGTCAAATGTATCCAGGACAATCCTGGACACAGATTTGGTTTTTAACCAATGCTTGATGAGAGAATGTAAAACGATTGATAGTTACATTTCATATCACATAAATTTTGTTTTCACTGTTTTATTGATTATTTTTATTTATTTTAGTGTTTAATGAAGTTAATTAAAGAGAAGAAAAAAAGAGAATCAAGAACATATTTTTGAATGATTTTAACATTTAATTCAACACGGCTCTGTTCTGTAATCAACAATATATTGATTCAAGTGACTTTTGTTTACAAACAGTTTTGATGACAATTTGCTGTCAATAAACTTATATTTCGATGGTGCTACTAGGACTTTTCGAAAATTATTTTTGCCAGACTAATCCTGTCAGCAGTGTAAAAGTATATTGCATACCGAAAAAACCAAGGTATCGCAAAAATGAAATCAGCAAATTTAATGTTGTTTTAAAATTGTTAACTATAACAGTTGTTCTAATAAAACAAAACTATTTACAGAAAACAAATTCATATTCAAGAGTTGTTGGTTTATCAAAAGATGGAATAAAAAATTACAAGTAATCAAATATTGTGTTACTTTTTTGTTGTTTGTTGTAATGTATGATTAATGATTCTCACTATCGGGCAAGTATTCCCTTCCATTCTCATACTTTCTGTCAGTGAGAGAACAGTTTATTTCACATGCTCTCCCGGAAGTTTTATGATCGGGAAACCCTTTCCGTTTTCTTCCAGAAACTAGCGTCAGCTTCCAAGTTTTAAAATTTATAACAAATATGTTGCAAGTGTTTAATTTCACACTGGCTTACTGATGAAATAACAGTTTACCTAGAGTGATCTCCCTTTCGCCGTATATTCAAACTGGAAACGTTCTTTTGGGTATTTTATTCATCAAAGTTGCAGCAACAAAAGTTATTTGTGTTAAATCTACTTTTCTAAAAGCTCGCTTCGATAAAATAATACCAGACTCGTCTCGGATAATTTTGTAAATAAAGTGTTTTATAACAAATAGATTTTACACTTACAGTCATGTGAGATTCTCTCATCCTCGCAGATACCAATATAATACCAAACTACTACGTTTGCTAAATTCATTAAGTACTTGCCCAATATACGAAAGACCATAATATTTACATGTAATTTCATTCCTGGCTAATCAAAGAAATTAATGGCGGTTACACTGCCACTAAATACACTGCATTGAGAAATGAAAGTAGCGGGACTTTAAAAATGTATTTACCGCAGATGACGTTGAACAAAAGACCTTGCTGTTTAATGTCCCTTGTCACTGAAGGATTGGAAGAAAAAAAATTTGCCACTTAATGACTTTTTTCACTCAATGTGTGTGACGAAAACCATCGATGTTTAATTGCAATAAGCGCTTTGTCTACAACGTCAGTTACAAGTTTTAATTTATTGATATTAGTGGACTGATGATCTTAACTGCAGACGAAATATCTACAGTACAAGCCTGTAGAAAGTTTAACACTAAGCTACCGAGTTAGCGCCACTTATCTCGGCCTCTCTTGAGCTATATCTCGACAGCTTTCCGACAGCTGCCATCTGTCTCTTCGCATAGTAACCTATGTCTCGACCACTCGACCGTGGTACTTCAACACCTTTTCGTTAGCTCGGTGTTAAACCTTTGACAGGTCTGTACTGAATGCCATTAACTTTAAAAATTCGTAAACAAAACACATTGCAAACTTCATGCATATTCTACCTGTAATTGATGTCGCGAGTTGTTTAAAGATTGTTTAATGGACATTTGTAATTTTGTGTATCAAAGAATACTATTGATTATAATAGTAATCTAAAACAAGTTTATAAAGGCGCAATTGTTATGTGGTAGTTTCAGAATTTTATCGTATTAAGTTTTAGCACATGGCATTATTTTTTACATTACCTAACAAACTAGGAACAAAAACGTCGGTGTCCTCTTAACTGAGAGCTAAATTCACCTAGAAATCAACATGCTTTAATATAAACCTTGTAGTTGTGTACAGAATAATCTCTATTCATTGCCATCATTGATTCAGTCAAATTTTATAAAGGAATTTGGCGATAATTTGAAGAAGATTCAAGAAAATTGAAAAAATTTATATAATTTAAAGTGTCGCTAAATGAGACCATAATGTTAATGACGGGCTTTTATCTAGGTTTTACTGTATTCGACTACTAGTATAATGTTTTCATGAGTAGTCCCTCCTAATGGTTCTGTCTGTTCGTTATAATAAATGGGAATATACAGTCTTTCAATGCATTCCAGCTTTTGGGACATTAAAACCTTATATTACTTTTCATACGTGGTGGGTATTGCTGAAGCTAGCTCGACAGGACGTGCTTACTTTTCCGAAGCACCCGGTCTCACCCTGGTGGAAGCTCGCATGTTTACCTTAATTTGCTAGTTTTTAAGTTTTACTTTGCTTTCGGGGTTGTAATTTAGACATGGACCAGTATGTTTGTAATTGATTTTATAAGAGTAGTCTCCAATTGAATTGCCAAGTATGGAAGGATTATTTTAAGTCGTTACATAGTCAAGGTGGTTATATGCTGAAAATATATCTGCCGTACATAATGGAGGAGAGAAAATAAGAAACGTTTCCATTAACTCAATACAGTTATTTGTCGAGTTACCTCTTGCTTTATAAAATATAGTAAACTTTTGCACAATTTAAACAATAAATAATTTATTTTTACAATCCTTATGTATAAATTAAATATTCACTTTGTGATAAATATACTTGAAAATGTACAACTCTTCGATACCAGAAAGTATCGCTGTCAAAAATCGGAAAATATATTTATAATATTTGAAAATAATAAATTAGTTGAAATCTTATTTTCATGACGCTTTTCTTGACCAAACGTACCAAACATGATTTGATATCTTGTTTTAAATAATTAAAATTTAAAAGTTTATTTTCATTCTCGTCAAGATGCTTTCTCTCGACCAAATGCACCAAAAACTCTATTTAAAAATGTCCTTGTTCGTTTTTTAAACTCCACGACTTCTCTTGACAGTGCGTAGAACGCTTCGTTAACCTGTGACACATCTTCTGAAGCTGAAACTTCTAAAAATGGACACGCGAACTCTGTTGCTAATCTTTGTCCTTAAAAACAAATACAGTTTGTAATTATTTTCAACTTTCTCTTACAATACAACTGAATGGTAAAGCATCTAAGTTTGTAATAAAATATGTTCATTACTGAATAAAATTAAAAGTCTCACAGTGACATGCTAGATAAACAATTCCAATAAAACAGGCTGTAATGATAAGGTTACGTGTATAGTTATGTTTGTTCCATCTTCCAACAAACGTTTTATTTTTATACTTGTAGATATTGTATAATTACTATTACAATATATGAACAACTAATTTTGAAGAATGGGTTAAGTATACTAGACTAATCGTAATCTAATGTATCCTCTAACAGCTGGATACCGTTATGTGATGTATCTGTCAACATTTGGTTTGAAGTTTTACTCTCGGATTGGCTGTCGGGTTTTGGCTTTGCACAATAAACAAACTGCAAATTGTTTTACGTCTGCTTTTGTTGTCCTTGATTTTTGTTGGTGTTTATATGCTGAAGTCTCGATGTCTGCGTATATATGTGCATGTGTGTGCTAGCGTTTTTATCAAACGTAGTTTAAGCTTTAATATATATATGCAAAATTAATACTTATTAGTATTAAACAAATACCAATGTTCTCACCTTCGTCTCTGGTCACCTGTCTCATATGAGCTAGATCACATTTATTACCGACAATGACAAGAGGAATGTTTGTCCCTTTCTTAGAGTCATCAATCTTTCTTCTCATGTCTTCTAAAATATCGAAAGTTTTCCTGCTAACTACGGAGTATACTAACATAAACCCATCCGCCCATCTTATAACGTCCTCTCTGGCACCAAGGTCATCATTCTGAAACAAAATGTTCTCATGGTTTATAATTAAAATACACACCAACCCATGTCAAAATCACAATCCAAAGGCAAAGTAAAAACTTTGAAACTGGAAAATTAAAATAAACACGTGAACTTCCACATGGTTAGACCGGATGCTCCGTAAAGGTAAGCACTTGCCATTTAGCTAGCTACGCCCGCCACGTGTGAGTCAAAATTGATTTCAAATATTTCCATTGTAATCCTGGACACAGAAACATTATATTTGTCAAGAATAATGTAATTACAATCATAAAACAACTTCAAAACAGATTTTTCAGCCAGCACCTCTCATCCACACTCCCGCGTGTTAAATAGATATTTATAATCAAAGAAACAAGGAATTATAGGACGCCAAATATATCCAGGGCAAACTTTTATGTCTCCGTTCAATATTTAAATATTAATGAGTCGTGAGTCCTTTCACCGAATGGTTTGTTGTTTTTTTTAGACATATCTCGTTTTTTTTAAACAAGATTGTCAGAAAATATTCAATTGAAGGGACTTAATTTGTATCGTTGTCTTTTTCTATATTCATAATAATGATGAAATACAGAATACATTTATAGTGTAACAACGGTATATTCCACAAATAAATCTTCATTGAAAACATCTGACTTAAGCACTAACCAGACGAACCGTAAAGGCATATGACACCTTTTGTTGTTTCCGAACTCCTTTTGCTCTTGTGCAAACATGCATTAGAAAAAATGAGCATAAAGAAAACCTTAATAAGTAATGATATCTGTTTGTATATTATAGATACATGTATGTAGGGGAATTAGCTCAAATGGTAGAGCGCTCGCTTAGCATGCGAGAGGTACCGGGATCGATACCCGGATTCTCCATTGTAATTGATATTTGCATGTTTTTATTTTAATATGCAAACAAAATTTTCCATCTGAGAAGCTATTCGCGACGAAAACTTTTTTATTAATCGCTAAAGATTAATCTATGAACAATTTCGTGCATGCACGTGAAGTGTGAGTGTGTTGTATGGTCTGCCTTGTATTAGCGCGCACTCATCGACTTTAAGGTGCTATCTCACGGAGTCAGTATGCCGCAGACAAGCGTACCACTCCCCCAGTCCATTATACTGATACCATGTGAACCAGTAAAGGCCAACGGCAAGGGAAATTCACTTTCCCACATGTGGTCTGAGCGGGACTCGAACTCACAGCGGTTAGAGACCATGGATTTGTAGACTGACGTCTTATCCATTAGGCCACCGCGGCCTCTAAATGAAGGATGCATCTTACCTCTGATATAGTGTCCAGGATTTCAAACTGAACTGATTCACCATCAACTACAGTTGTGTATTTATATTTGGCTTCTAAAAATACAAAATTAAAAGGCACCTTTAATGACTGCTATAAAAATACTATGATTTCTGAAGGGCTGTTGAAAAAAGGAACACCCAACATGTCTTTAACTGCACAACACTCTATAAATTTTCAACAGAATTCCTTTGCCAGAAATCACAAATTAGTATAATTAGCACGTGCTACTTTTGAATGTATTATTTCATAAAAATGAAAAAGTAGCACATGACATAATTAAAACAATAGGAGTTTATTGAAAAAATATACGAGGAAGGTGGAAATTGAAAAACCCTTGCTTATAACTCGAAATCCATCAGGTTATACGCAAATGGTTTAATAACCATTTTAAACAATTCACTTCGAAAATTATGTTTAGAGGTTTAGAAAAAATACTGTCCTTGAGGTCAGCAATCCAACTCTGAGAGAGAGAGAGAGTTAATTCAGGAATGACAGATGCATTCACATCAACACACATTCCTCCTTTGATACTATTACCCAGTGCGTGCCTGTGGGTACATAAAACCGTCAGACATAATTATATATACTATGCATTTACCAATATATCTGTCTTGTAAATCAATTTAAGGTGCATGTCTTAGAATTCTTTGAAGTTGTATTGACCATTAAATGACCATTTCTGTTGGTATTGTAACTAGATTTCTGCACTGTAAAGAGTTCAATGATGTTGTTACTCATGTACTGTAAATTGGAAATAGTTCGAGTCAGCTGATTTTTGCGAGAAGTGACATTTCAATTCTTTATGCTTTGCTTATTAATTATAGTCAAAGTAGTTTCAAATAACTTTTTCTCCTATCTGAAAGGTATTATTCCCTGTAGAACAAGGGTAGGTCATGTGCAGAAAATGGTATTTGGTTGGTTAAGTTTGTACGTATAGACGGTTTAAAAATAAATAAATAATTATAAAGTATATACTTTAGGCTTGGTTTTATTGGAGTTGTTCGTCTTCTTACTTTTTACTCATACCGAAGTTGTCAACATAACTCCATCAAAATACACTCATTATTGGTCAATCGTTTACACTCTTATACGATGTACCTTCTTTTTACTGAATTTTACTTTTTATAGCTATATGTATATGTTGAGCAAGACAATTTAACATATTATTACGGTGTTAATTTTACAGCACAGGGGCGGATCCAGGATTTTTTTAAGGGGGATAGGAATTACTAGTATATCAATGTTAGGTGCGAGCGCCGAAAGCACGAGTTTCCAGAGACGTGGGGCTAGTAAACGCGATCCGGAACAACACGTATACAGGAATGGGTTGTGGGGGTCTATCAGTCAATAGAGCTCTCTCTCTCTCTTTTAAATTTTTCAAAGGGGGGGGGGGTTGCAACCCCCGCAACTCCCCCCTTAAATCCGCCACTGCAGCACTAGGCGGCCGTTTCAGAATACAAATCCTCATTAGTAGTGTTTGAACAACAATTGTGAAATCAAAATTTTAAAATACTTTGCCTGAGGGAGTATACTTTAGTAGTTGAAGAATTTCATATTTTAACTAGCCGCACATTTAGACAGTATTCGATTTCTGACAATACAAATTGTGTTCTGTTCCCCGGGGAAGCTTAGATATACTGACCCAATGGTTTAACTTACATTTTATGTCTGTTAATTTTACAGCACTAGACGGTCGTTTCGGAATACAATTCCTCATCAGTAGTGCTTGGACCAAAACTGTCAAACCAAACTTTTTAAAGGTGTTTAAAAAAATATGGCAATTAAACTTTTGGTCGTGTTTAGTTATGACCGGTTCTTTCACTATCCACATTCTTTCAACATTAGCCATATTCTATTACTCAATTCTAGATATACACAGGTATAATACACAGTTAACTATCACTATATTAAACACCAAATTTATTTATTTTCATAGCTGTGATATTCATTATGTTATTGCTTCATTTAAGCCAGCAGGTGCCCGGAATCAGAACTTCACCATCCAGAACGTACAATACTGCCAAAAATAACAAATCGTAGGGGGAATATCCGATGTACTTCTATTTGCACGCAATTAGTAACACCATGATTACCTATATTTCACTTGGGGATCCATTTCAGCACCTGGTGTTATACAGGAACATAGACGAAATCGATGATGCAATGTTTTGGTATGAAATATATTAGTAATAAAAACATTTGTTTGAAAAAAGCTTATTATAAGATTTCATAATTAATTATACAAAAAGTTACTGTAAAATGTTTAGTTGCTTAAAAATGTTTAGAGCTCAAAATTTGGAAATATTGCTTTTAAGTTAAGTTTCTGTTCAAAAATATGATATTAAACTATTTATATTATTTATTTGGCGCTGAGCCTTTACAATTAAAAAATACCAGGAAACAGGAAAGGAGAACTTTTTTACACTAACACTTTTGAATGCAATATCTGAACTGCATAAAGGAATAATTTCGATGTTCATTCAAATATCTACCCAAAATTGATATACGTTAAATAAATAGGGGAATTAAATGATGCCCCTTTTCTCACCACATACGTTAAAACGACCAGGATAGTAAAAGTCCCTTTGTCTCACCACATACAGCGTGATTGGTACCGGTAAGCCCCAGTGCTCCAATGATTGCATTACACCATAGTAATCAAACAAGTCATCACGCCCTAGACAGATAAATATGGCAATATCGATATTCCAGATACACTTATAAAAATGAAAGATAAAGTCTATCATACCCATCACTGATCAAAGTTAATTAAGGTAAGCTATATGTATATACAAAGTTAAGTGTAATTATAGCAATGTTTATCTAACTAGTATTACAGACATATATCAGTTTGTTATTGGGTCATGTGATACAACAGGTGCCCGACATCACAATGCACGTCTTCTAGCCACACAGCTGAGCTGATGTATAGAGTACTTGCCTGTCGAAAATTTAATACAATCCAATCGAATAAGTGCCGAACCGGCCCCTCTATGTCTATATCTCGGCAACTGTGATCTATCTCTCGGACAGCTTTTTGGCCAGCAGCTATTCAAATCTCGGCCACTCGGTTGCCGGGCTACGACTTCTTTTCGATAGCTTAGTGTGTTAATCTTTTGACAGGTCTGTACTATAGATTGTTTAATCCAGACGTAATTAAAACTACTTCCGTGATTACAACATTCCAACCTAAAGTATCTCTAAAATTAGGGTAAATCGCTCAGTAAATAAACTTACCTTAGTTTTTAGTTTATAATTGTTTATTTTTGTCTTTTCCAAATATTTACTTCACATTCTGAAGATACATTTTAAAGCAATTTGATGGAATTTTGATTTAAAGATCTTGCACGTGTTTCTGTACATGATTAACGTCTTTGAGTTGGAACTGAATTATGACAAAATCTTCCAAGTTTTTATATATATTGTGTACTGCAGAGTATTTTCTAGTTTTTCAATGTTTGAGATAACGGAGTTATCAAGTTCAAAACCATTTCGTTACGTAGACTAAATTCACGCATGCAATATATCAAGAATTGCGTTAAATTATGTTTAATATGTGACAGCAATGTAAAAAAAAACCACAAAGAACTTTGTAAAATGTGTTAGAGGCTCACTGAAAATGTCTAATTCGGTTAACAATAGTTAAAATTGACAAAGAACCTTATTTCTTTGTAAGTTTTTTTTGTACAGAACATGTTGTTAAGCAACATTATTTCTAACAAAGCGGTGAGGATGGAAACAAGGTGTTTTTGAAAGTTCTAGACTTAAATGGAAAGAGTCTCGACTTTAACACACGATGATGCATCATGAACACCATAAACATTTTAGAGCTACTAGCATCACATAGTTGAATCCTTTCAAACATAGTACCTTAACATGTACAATTTGTTCAATGAGGTTTGATACTGAACTATAGAAGAGTATCCTCAATTCAAGCTGATTAATAAGCCTACCTGATGTTTGGTCGTACTCTCCAATGAATCTCTTCGTTAGAAATCGAACGGATAATGCTGAAAATATACAAAGCAATATGCAAGATAAACATGTTAAAGTTGAAATTAACATATTAGTTTTGTTGGTTTTTGTATTTATTTTCAGCTTTACTTGATTATCATAGAACATACAAAGTACATTCAATTTGTAAAATGGACAATTCTACAGCTTAACTCAAATATAGCTTTATTAAAGCTCATCTGATACTGATGACATATTGCGATGGTTAGTCATCCGTGGTCAGTAGTGAGCCGTTCGTTAACTATCTCCTCTAAAACTTCTGAGCAAAATTTGATGATACTTAGATATTCTGATGCCTGAGTAAAGGGCTATCATTTGCACAAAAGAAGGTGTTTTGTCTACTAGGGGCTCGATAAGGGGAGAGAGTGAAAAACGTAAAAGAATGATCTCACATGAACATACAAGACATACATCTTTTATATTTCATGTATTGCATTCTTCTTATGACACCTACTTTTCACATTTGCACAAATCTTAGCCGTTGCTAAAAATAAAATAAAATGGTAGCTGAAATCAGAACGTCTGGAAAACTAAAAGCTTTTTGTAAAGTCATGGGTTCAAATGTCAAGGTCAAAGATGCAAAAACTGAACCAGGCAAGTATATTAGGATATTTTATTTATCTAACATTAGGCTAGTTTTTCTATCTGATTTGACGAAATACCAGTTTTATCGAACACGTATGATACAGAATCTTGTATCACCACACTGTGGTGATACAACATTGGCGGTAAAGCGCACGTGCACTTTCTCATTGTTACGTCATCAGGGAGTCTTGGATTTGTCGGTCATAACATAGTTCATGGTTTTCTGTGGTAAAATGTAATTTTTTCACATAAAGTATTGTTTTTTTCCATTATTTTAAATAACCTAATTGGAAATGTTAGATAAAAATATTATATACACAGTGTATATGTACAACCCTTTGTATCAGGTCTCGTCCTTTTTCGAAGCTGTATCACTACTCGTCGCGCAAGCGCGACTCGTAGTGATACGGCTACGAAAAAAGGACTCGACCTGATACTGAGTGTTGTACATACACACTGTGTATATAATATGTATGTATTGATATATCGTTTTTATATAGACCAATGTCACGGAGTCAAACGTCAAGAGCATAAAAGAATACTAAAATTGTTTATAATCTACATGTTTTAAAATTTGTAACTATTTGCACAGCAAATAGTTTGTATTTTAATCACTTTATTATACTAAAAACCAATGTTTAAATAATTTAAATAAAAGCAAGAATTTTGACGACGGCACCAACAACCGCAATACTGATACATGTACTTATGTTTCAGCCTTTTGAGCTGAGTCAAAATGCATGTATACCGGTATTACTAATGCTGATAAAATTAATTCTAAATCATCATGAGTAAAGGTATAAGCGTGGGTGAACTATCATGAAATACCAGATTAATGACTGACACTTAACTACTGCAGTGTTCCTACTTATTTTCAAATAAAACAATACTTCTAAAATTAGTCGAAACCCTATAGGTATGTTTTGTTAGCACCCTGCTGATTTCATAACATTCATCATTTACAGTTATCTCATATACGCTAGAAGTCGAAAGAAATTGACATTTTTGGTTAACCCATTATCTCTTTTAGCATTGAATAACAACGAGTGAGAAAACAAAACATTTTTGGTGATTAGTGTTTTTGTTCAGCAGGTATTTGAATTGCTGAATCAGCGAGATTATAATTAGGCATCAGTAGAATCAAATCACAAATACAAAAGTATTTGGTACTACATCTTTTGCTCACTTAATAACAAGACCTACATGCTACATGTATGTTACTGTTACTAGAGATCACACTATTTTTAAGAATTTGCTATCATTTTTTTTCTGTATACCTAGAATGTTCATAACTGTACAGTATATTGTTCGGGCCAAATTTGCAGTATCGCTCTTTTGCTACTTCGACTTGAACGCGAAGTTGCGAAAAACGACGACGAAGAAGCAAAGATTCGATGGCGAAGGGACGAAGTTGCGTTGCAAAGTTTTGAAGGCGAAGGAGCGATAGTACCATCGTTCCTTCGCCATCGTATCTTCGCAACTTTGCTGAACGCGAAGAAGCGAAGGAGCGGTAATGCCAATTTGGCCCTGACAGAACACCATATATCGGTGCTGTGTACCGTGTACGTCTTAATTTTGAATTTTCACATTCAATATAAGCACATCATATTGTACAAATTTATACTGATCGATTTGTGATACATGAAAACAATACTGCGCTAGTAGTAGTGAGTTGATGTGATTATTTCGGGTCTAGAACTGCACTGTGAGTAATACTTATTAAAATGTTAACAAATGCATAGCTCAGACACACGCAATAAACGCATACAAAAGTATAACTTGTGGCAGTTGGTTGGGTGGTTGGTGTTTTACCCCTGAGGATTTTTCAGGAATTCACAACAAGACAAATTATTCAATATTAACCTAAATTACATATTATACCAGTTTTAATTTTATAGCACTAGACGGTCGTTTCGGAATAGAATTTCTCATCAGTAGTGCTTTTACCAAAATTATGGAATCTAAATTGTCGAAAAGATAACCAAAGGTTCAAAATATATTTTACCAAATTTAGCTAAGGAAATACTTTGCATGACGTAGTATACCTTAGTTTTTGGGGAATTTACAATTTCATTTGTGTGCAAGTTCTGTAAGAGCGCACCTACTGCGACCTTTACATCACAAACAACACACTATACTGTTATCGAACCAATCAGTAGAGGGTTACTGTTAACATAAAAGGTTAAAAAACTCTTTCTTGGAATTATTTCATGAAACGATCGCCTAGTGTTGTGAAATAAACCTTGGTACTAACACTCGGGATACGAAGCTTTGGATTTGAAGACTAAGGTCTTAACCACTTGACTACTGTTGCCGACGCCCAGGATCGGCTGGCATGGACTCTTATAGACATGAATGCTTTTTACATTTCAGTTTTAAGTACATATTGTTTTTGTATTTCTGTTATTGTTGTTTATAATATTTGTGCTAGTAACGTTTGCCCATTATCTTGATAATTTGTATTTGTAGTTTTGCAGTCTGCTTTTTTGTGTTTTGAGATGTTCCCTACAAACTTTCTAATTGATGAGACAACTATCAAATACAGAAAAGAAGAGTAAAAGGCACATAGCTTATTGCTGTTTCATACCGATTGTCATACTTATAAATACCAGTTTCTCATTTTTAGAGTTCTTACTGTTTTGGCAGACTCCTCTATTTATCTCATAAGATAATATCAATGCTTATCTACTTTTTTGTTTTAAAAAATATATGTAGAGTAAATGTTACTACTATACTAGCAGTATAGTCATACCAGTGTCATATGTACTTGAAAAAACCGTAAATGGCAGTAGCAACAGTCACGAAAATACCATGCGAAATACGTATTTTAACATTTCAAATTAAAGATAAAGTTATTACATTGTGAATCTAAACGTTATTTCATATACCACTTTTTAATGTATTTTATGATTAAATTTAAAATGCGGTATATGACAACTACGTCACGTAGTACAGTACACATGGAAGGATGGAATTAAATGACAGTGTTTCATGTATTTTGTCTTTTGCTTTTATATGTGTCTTTTTCGTGATTTTTGAATTCAAGAATTTTTTTCTTCAGAAAATGTAAAGGCAAAGGCAAATTGTTTTAGAAACAAAAAAAGTAATATACATTTGAACAGAAAAACTGATTCTATAGCTAGTATGACGGAAACACCTGGAAAATGTTGAGTAAATGTTCTTTTATACTATTAGTATAGTCATACCTGTGTCATATACCTTTCTAGTTTAAACAATATTTATTAAATGAATAGAATTTCACAAAATTAAAGAATACAAAATATAAGTTGGGACACTGAAACAAGAATTAAATTCTTATATTAATCAGTCTCCCACAACTGCAAATACAATTATTAACATGTGGAACATAAGTAATACTATTTGACAGAAATGATGAAAAAAAAGAGAACATATATAATATACAAAGAAATAGGAAAAAGCAACATAAGCAAAGGATGGCATAATGTTTAGATCAAACATGTAATATACATGTACTATTGGAAGAGCATTACAAATTCAAAAGCAATATTAGGTAAATCGTTTAGAACGTATAATGTAAGATTGTACTCTCTTAAACAATTCAATATTTTGTTGAACAATATATGTATATACTGACATTAAAAGAATGTATACGGCAGCAGCAAAACTCACGAAAATACCATGACAAAACGTAATTTAACATTTTAAAATAAAAATAAAGTTATAACATTGTGAATCTAAACGCTATGTCATATACCAATGTTTTAATGTATTTTTATGATTAAATAAACCAGAGGCTCAGTGTGACTAAAATGCTTTTAAAGCAAATTTGTATATATGCTTTTCCCATAGGGTCCAACGTGAAACAATGTTCTCCGCTGGCAGCCATGTTTTATGGCAGATCAGAAAAATTTTGGCAATCTATGTAAAGGACCATCTATACATCATTCCTCTAAAGTTTGATTAAGTTTGCTTCAGTAATTTCAGAGGAGATAGCCAAAATGTGTTTTTCCCATAGGGTCCAATGTTAAACTATGTTCCCCGCTGGCAGCCATGTTTTAGGCGGATCAGAAAAATTATGGCAATCTTTGCAAAAGACCTTCCATATATCATTCCTGTAAAGTTTAATTGAATTGGCTTCAGTCGTTTCAGAGGAGATAGCCAAAATGTGCGTTTTCCCATAGGGCCCAATGTTAAACTTTGTTTGGCCCTGGCGGACATTTCTTTTGGCGGATCAGAAAAATTAGGGCAATCTTAGTAAAGGACCTTCCTTACAACATTCCTGTAAAGTTTGGTTAAATTTGCTTCAGTCATTTTTGAGGAAATAGTCAAAAATGCATTTTTCCCATAGGGTCCCATGTTAAATTATCTTCTGCGCTGGCAGCCATGTTTTTTGGCGGATCAAAATAATTTCGGCAATCTAAGTAAAGGACCTTCTATACATCATTCCTGTCAAGTTTGGTTAAAATTGGTTCAGGGGTTTCAGAGGAGATAGTTAAAATGTGAAAAGTTTACAGACGGACTGACTGACTGACAGACTGACAGACTGACGGACTGACGGACGACGGACGCCGAGTGATGGCAAAAGCTCACATGGCCTTTAGGCCAGGTGAGCTAAAAAGCAGTATATGACAGCTACGTCACGTAGTAAGGTAAACGTGGAAGGATGGAATTAAATTACACAGTGTTTCGTGTCTTTTATCTTTTGGTTTTTTATGTGTCTTTTTGTGATTTTTCAATTAAAATTTTTTACCAGAAAAATTAAAGGCAAAGACAAATTGTCTTAGAAACAAAAAATAATATACATTTAAACAGAAGAACTGATACTAGCATGACGGAACCATCGGTGAAATGATAAACCCCACATTACCTTTTCTAATCAACAAGGGCATATTAACCTGCATGATTAGTGTAAGTGAGTCTGGAGTATTACGTCATAAGATCTGATATCAATTAAGAGTAATTCATATTAAGATATTGTTTTAATGCAAACCTCATTATTGTTCTGATTACGATCCTGTTACATGTTATATATCATTGTTTTAGGCACTGAAGATAACCAGATTAAACGCGATTGTTTAAAGTATTACAGAGCTTATATACCAATATTGTACCACTGGAATCCCAAATGTCAAAACATTGCATATAAAAATGACAGTATATATGTATATAATGAATTGGGAATAAAATTATAATTAATAATGAGCTATACTTGACTACTGCCACTATCAAAAGATTTGAATACTGTGCAATCTACAAACTGTGATTATTTAGTGAACTAGATTAAAGAAATATATGAATAATGTTTGACTTTGACCTAAGTTAATAAAAAAACATGTACTAACATCCGTTACATGTGAACATGTATTTGTGAAGTTTGCAGGAATTTTACAAATTGTTATGACTTTACGAGAATTTTATTGCTTGTTTCCAAGTCTTGGGTATGATCTCTGAGCGTTGTGGCTATATGCCAGTTAGGCTTCCGAAGTTATGATACCAGTTGATCCAGGCGAGAATCGACCCCGAAATCTGACCGGTGTGATTGTATACCAGTAAAGCTTCTGGAGTTATTATATCAGTTGATCAAGGCGAGAATCGACCACGGAATTCAACCGCAAGTTAAGCTTCCAAACGTATGATATCAGGTGATGCATGCGAGAATCGACCACGGAATTCGACCGCAAGTTAAGCTTCCGAAGTTATGATATCAGGTGATGCATGCGAGAATCGACCACGGAATTCGACCGGTGTGGTTCTATACCAGTTAGGCTTTCATATTACCATCTGTAACTAGCAGTGGTAATAAGAAAATATTTACAAAATTGGCGAACATTAGGGAATGACGGAATAACTACGAACATTACAAAGTGTCCTACAATTAGTTCGCGTTGTATTATATTTCTACAGAACATTATGACGAAGTATAAACCTACTCATGAGTGATTCATATTGTCATAATTATGGTTTTCCATTACATACAAAATGTTGATCATAACATTAATCTACAGTTTAAAGAGGAAACAAAATGAATTAATTCCACACATACCTTACTTCATAACTTATGTAATAATATCATACACATCATACACATGGGAGTGATTCTGTTATGAATATTGCTAACTCGTGACATGTTTTTATTTGTTTCAGGCGCATGCACTTATAATAATGGTACAGTCTATAAAAACATGAAGATTTTTTTACTTTTGTCTTTCCTGTTATGTCTGTTGCATATGTAGGCGTAAATAACTCAATTGATAGATACAATATTGTATATCAAATTAAAAACCTAATGTTCAGAAACTCACATTTAATCACATGTATAGTATGTTCTAAGATTCACACTTTATAATTGTTATATATGCTCAGGGACATGGTACCACAATTGCATATTACGAGTACCAAAACGGGGATAGAACCACCGTTGTTGTTTACTTGTCAACACTGCGGATTTCTTGTGTAACAGAAGGCATAGAACCAACACCATTGTCAAATTAAACATTGTTCCAATACTGAAGAATCCTAGTGCCAAAACAGGCATAAAAACCACCATTGCAGACTGCTAGTGTCAACACAGCGGAATCTTATTGTTAATTAGGCATTGTTCCAACACTACCGGGTATAAATAGTGTCAAAGCAGGCATATAATCAACATTAGAGATCCTTAGTGTCAAAGCAAGCATTTAAAACACAAGTGCAGATTCCTACTGTTAAACCAAGCATGGATTCATTGTGTCAACCAGAGACATGAACCAACACTGCATGTTTATAATAGAGTCAACGAGGACTTTGAACCACAACAGATTTCTGGTGTTAAAACAGACATGCAAACATGCAAACATCATTGTAGATCGTTGGTGGCGTCATTTATCTCGGTTTTTAATCACGCAGGTTGTTCCCAACAATCGATAATAATAATAATAATAATAATAATAATAATAATAATAATAATAATAAAAATTTAAAAAAAAATAAAGTAGAAAAAACCGCTGGTCTAGTTGTAAGACTTAAAGAGACTTTTCTTACTTGGTTTGTAAGTAAGTTTGAAGGCGGCAAAATTAGTGGTTTTAATTCCTAATTGAACATTGAACATACGGATGTTGAACAACTAATTATAATCCAACGATGCATTCAATTACTAGACTTCCTTATTTGTGGTACATTGCTATATATAATGTTTAACTTTTTAATCTCTGGCACCTCACATTGCTTTGCCCTGATATACCAACCAAAATGGTTTACTTATCAAAATTATATACAAAATTATCTTGTTTTTATGGTTTTTGATGATATTAATTGAGTAATTTGCAGGAAAATGAAAATTTTCAATGGTCGGTTTACTACTTTACATTATCGCTATAACTGATTTAATGGTCGAGTTATTTTACATTATCGGTACAGTTTTGTGATGAATTACCCATCTGTTTGACATGACAACTGTAAAGACCTGGTAGCAACCATGCGCCTGTACGTTTATTAATTACTGGTAAGACATAAGTGAGATCGTCTCGTCGTAAATCATGATTGTAAGTCTTCATTCATTACGTGTAACTTGTTGTTACTTATTAGCGAAATGGTAATTGTTTTATCATATTTCAGAATTCAGGTGCAAAGTTTTCGAAAAAAGTATAAATTACGCAAATGGGCTGGACCGACTTCAAATAAACTTAATAATTCATGTTGACGATTAATGTTAATATTGCTATGGAAACTTAGAAGTTGTTCATTACTTACAAGAATTAGATAATTTATATAAGAAAACTTGAGCTACTAAATTCAAAGGAATTCAAAAGAACGCCTGGTATATAGCAATTTGACTTGTTGCAGCACGAGATTTAATGACAATTAATTTAATTTTTTGGCTCGTTTGTCGAATATATATGTCATTATTGCCATTGGCCTAATTTTCAAAATTTATGTAATTAATTGGAAAGCGAAGAGAAAATTGTTACACAAATGACGAAAATGATATATAATGCGCTTAAATAGATTAAAAGTTTTGTCATGTACACATCTGTATCCTGTGTATATGTTATAATAATTGTTGTCATAATGATGTTAAAGCTAAAGCAATTAACAAGATTATTTAATGCTTATAAACTATATCTTCCCAAATCAGATTTGGCAGCTATTTTTGACAATGCTGTTTAATAATTTAGTTTTTATATAATTACAGTTCACAAATTTTTCTCTAGTGTAAACGGTAAGGTATCCAGGAGATTAAGCTAATTCGAAGTAAACAAATTACATGTAGTTTGCTTAAGCACTACAGAACGTTCTACAATATTCAAGAACTAGTATGTCAGCCATCACACCTGGATGCTTGATAAGTATTACTAAAACTACTTGTTATAATTGTTTAGACTCGATTACAGTACTTAACCACATTACTAGATAACATTTTGTCATTATGTCTGGTGGTTGTCTCGTTTAAAGTTGCGGTTAATATGGCTTTACTTATTTAGTCCATTTTGTTTTAGGCGGTCCTTATTGTTCCATCTATATTAATATTAATTCTATTTCAATCCAGTTTTATATTTCATAGTAATTAGAGTACCTGGTCTCGACTCCAATAATGAACGATGGTGTGACATACTAATATTCAAACCCTGGCCTAATGTTCATTTATGTTCAGTTAAACATGATATAAAATTGTGTGTTAATTGATGCTGTTAAAGCATGGAGCAGAAACAGACAATGTTAAGTGTTTCGTCGTAATACCAAGAACAAGTTTCATATGCAACTGATAAGGTCAAAGTTCAAACCTAAAGCGCAGTAGCATGGCCGTTGACCTTTGACCATTATGAAGATTTGCCAGCTGGTTTGATTTATTAGGACTGGAACTATAATGTTCTGGACAATTACCAGTCTACATCAATTAATTACTCGTATAATACAAATTGTTTATGTATATGTCACTAGGGTAGTAGAAAATCTGGATTGTATTTTTGGGCATCAGCTTTGAACTATACTAGTTTTGAGCATATTAATAATAATGCTGTCGAATGTAAAATAAAAAAATAAAATCCCAATTTTGAAGGCCAATGGCTTGTTTTTGTTATGTTGTTAGGTACACCCTGTAAATTATAAAATGCTACGATTCGGTTTACATCAATACATGACACAAAATTATGTCTTTATCCAAAATTAAAGTTAAGATTTTAGTTGACATATTTATTTTAAATTTTATAAATAATATACGGAACCTACTCGAGGTATTGCAATACACCTTTACTACAGAAACGGCTCAGGACGCAACGCCCCAGACGCGTGCTTTCACCGAGTTTCAAATTTTCTTTGATGTTAATGAGGCACATCTGGTCAGGTGCGACCTTAACGATTGGTCAGATAAACGATTTCTTTACTTTGAAACATAACACCAGTTTAGATGATTGTATTTAAATTATCATTGGGATTCTGTACTGTGCAGAGACTGTTTTGTTTATCAATAAACTACATGTATATATGTGTATGTGTTTCTTTCTTATCTGCGTGTATTCTTAATTTCACGTTTGACAGCGTAAAAAAGAAAATATACTGCAATATTAATTAACAACATGTGTTATTAGTACAATACGTAAAACAGCTCCAATTACGAGATATACTTGGCCAATAAAAATGGTCAATATTAGCGCCTACCAAGATTATGAAAATATTTTATAGAAAATCAGAATATATATATAGCTGACCACTTTTAGCTTTAAAAAACCAAAAGGGACATTGAAAAAATTTCTTGGTTAAAAAGCATGTTTAGGTTACTTGGAAAAGTTGCTTCTGTACTAAAAATATTGAATGATGATCATAAAAGGAGACTCAAAATGCTCCAGCAACGCATTGTAACGCACTTGATGTTTTGTAAGCGTCAATCAGAGGTCAACATCTCTACCAACATCTCTCCATCGTTGGAAACAACACAGCTAATATCAGCGTATTTTTACAGTTTGACATGTTAATTATTAAAATCAATCCATAATCAAGTATTTTTAATTTGACCAAGTTATTTGGCTTTGGTGTCTCATATTGACCCTTGATATGTGGCAAAATACTCTCCATATACATATGTATGACAACACCATGCAGTATTTGGCAAATAACGGATTTTATACGCACTTTAATTATAACATTTGATTTATATCTATTCATAATTCATTTTGTAAGTTTACATCATAACTATTAGCTAATGTCTTGTATGAGTTACATGGTGTAGTGATAATACACAACAAAAGGTAAGACTAAACATCATGAAGCTATTTGCATTAAACATAATATCAATATACTGTTGTTAACTTTTGATGAGGTTGATACCAGGATTTATTAACCCCGGGTGAGTTACGCGATATTCATTGAGTCCGTAGGCATGTGATAATTATGAATGTCCCATTTTAAATAGAAATTCAAAATTAGCACATGGTAGAATTTCGCACATCTTTTCATTTTTATTTTTAATGGCCCAAATAAAAACTAGATCTTATGTTTGTTTCATTTTGACAATTATTTATTCAAATACCAAAATAAAAAATAAATGGTCAAGAACCACTCGCCATATCAAACGCCAACACGACTGTATTGTCCTTCCATCACGTCATAATCAAGTAACGTCGTTTGACACATCAGTGGGGGTGGAGGCTAATTAACGTTATTCAGAAATTACCTAAAAGTATTTTTTACCTTACAGCCATTGAAATTGTTACAAGTTTGTCAAGGGCTGTAAAGAAATAATAAATCGAGAACAGTAAACCTGGAGTTTTGCGAATTCTTTAAAACATATTTATGTATATTTACCACTTTTCCCCACTCCGTCCGCACCAATAAGAGCAACTTTGGTTTCTCCAAATGACGATTTCTTTCTCTTTAGGTAAGGTTTTAGGGATGATCCCGGGCCGGGAGGATCACTTACTCCAGCGCCTCCTCCACTCATGGTTTATTGGTATATATTTCCTAACAGTATCATCCGTAATGTAATTTGTAATCTTTACTATCTATCATCAGCTGAAGTTTGTTTCAAAAACTTATACTTTCACAGTAAAAGTAATTTCCAATTGTCATATTTTTATTTTTGAGCAATGTTTCCTTTCTTTCGACACTAGCATAATGATTTCCTGAAGATATTTTTCACAACTTTTTAGGTAGAAATACTGCTTTTCAAGAATTTTTGCGCGTTATTCTTTCTTCTTCATCTCCTATAATATATAATTATAATTAGCTGTCAAAATCCGCAAAAAAATTGTGTTATTTTCCAAATCTGTCATTCACATGACGTTGCCATGCATTTTTACAAATCTTCCAATTTATATAACTTGCACACTGGAAGAGATGGACGGACGGTGAGGATGCACTGATGTAGAGATTCATTGAGCGGTTTCTGTTTTCTGTTTTTCCTATTTATATCGACATATGTCTTGTACCTTAGACTTGAAGGAGAATTTTCTATGTAAACGACTAGCAGGTGATGGTATATATAGGATGTTTATACATTTGATCATTCTGTACCATACACATCCGCTGATCTTTGTAACACGTACTGACTACTGGCTATAACTGAGGTCTAGTAGTTAATTAATTAGAGATTAATACAAAGATACATGTATAATTGCTACTGATATTCTTAGTTAATATGTACTGATGTTTGTGAGGAGTGGGTTACATATTATAGTCATTACTGCACTGTAGGTAGGTCTATCATGGTATCATAGTCTTCTTAGTACTAATGCAGAGCTTGAACTTTCATGATAATTGAAGCACATTCTATTATATTTTGTGTAGCGCAATTTTACTATAACAAAATGTGTGAAACGCTTAAAATAATCAAGAATGAATAGAAAGTCAAGATGAACAAACCAACATTCTCTAACTTGATTCCTTTGCATAGATAACGCAAGTCAATATGTTCTAGCTCTTCCAGGTCTCGGCAAATACATGTACACTGTAGCTTGAAATGAATTTTTGTAAAACAATTCTTAATTAATCTGATGAATTAAAAACCACAAACCTTCAACTGACAAACTGATAAAAACTTTCTCGTATAATGGAAATGAACCTAGGAGGTGAGAGGCGCTATGATTCGTAAGCGTTCGTAACTTTAGACCTTGTATGTGTATAATCCGTTGAAATGGAACCCAAGGTTTAACTTGGAAATTGACAAAAAATTAATCTAATTGTTTAAATACATGACGAGTTATATAAAACAAGACCAGCTCTGATTTATATTATGTTTTCAAACGTGGTTAATCAAATTTAAGTTATTTAAAATGGAAGACTATTGAGTAAAACCTATGGCATT
Source organism: Anadara kagoshimensis (assembly GCA_021292105.1). Taxonomy (NCBI): domain Eukaryota; kingdom Metazoa; phylum Mollusca; class Bivalvia; order Arcoida; family Arcidae; genus Anadara; species Anadara kagoshimensis. The sequence goes on along the minus strand of CM037865.1, from coordinate 66,688,905 downwards.
ATAATGAGTCTGTCTACTCCGAGAAAGTTTTAAATGAAATAACTAGTAAGTGGACATAACTGTGTTCTTATTGGTTTATGGTAAAGATCTATGCAAGAGTTAAAAAGTAAGTAAAATATTGTAAAGGAATTGCTTCCGCCAGGAAATTATTTTAAAAAAAGTAATCCCCTGTCATTAGTAATTTTATTCCAACCAAATAATCACGTTAGTGTGTAAATGCTATGTTATATCGATTAATTTCTACGTGCCCATTTACTGGAAATTTTATACCAGGAAAAATTTACGCTTACAATATCCTCTGCTGTGTTCAAACCAGACATTGGAAAAATCTTGTGTAAATGTTTTACAGCAGTTATTGGTTCAATGTCAAGGTTAATCATTTTCATGGTAATAACACAAATCACTGATGAAACGACTTAAGTGTTAACCTTGGTGTCTGCTACCAAGGTACTGTATTTATCATCTGCTCTAGAATCCTTCTTATTGAAGATGTTGAAGACAATGACGTATAATGTTTGTAACATGCTAACCCAACCTGTGTTTAAACATGTACAATTTTGACTTTTTTAAGTTTTGATTAAATTGGGCGAGACAGATGTAGCCTATATATCACCTTGTGTTTCATTTTACAAACGTACTGATAACTACGTGTACATTGATGGCTATATAAGTCATGGTTAATCACACAAAGAACATATGATCAAATAATGGGTAAAACAACGGTTATAAAACATGTAACAATCACGTGTTAACAAGTCTATTGACTTGACTTGACAGTTGACAGGCTTTGTTCAGTGATGTGGTGTAACCTACCGACGTTTGACCATGTCCAGTGGTGTGGTGGAATCTACCAAATACCAATGTATGACTGTAGGCAGATTTCACCCAGTGGTGTGGTGTAATATATCGACGTTTGACGGACGTTTAACATACTTTATCTAGTTGCGGATTCAGAACTAACCTGATTTAAGCAGCAATTTAAACAAGCGATTCCCATTAACTTTACCTTTCACCCGATACGTCTTAAAGTATCGTAATAAAAGTCATTCTACAATTCCCCGTTTTATGTCCATACAGCAGAGAATTGTGGAAATTAACTTACTACTTAAGATTTTCCTAAGGGTGTCTCATTTCTAATATCTAAATTCTACAGCTATTGTTTGAAGTAAAATATAGAAGGCCTAGCTTTTATATGCCCATGAAAGAGGATTTTGGTACCCTCTACCTTACCAACATTAGTGACCGCAGTTGGGATTTGATCATGAGCAAATGAATCATACCAGCAATAAGGATGCTACAATTAAATAAATATCTAGGATCTGGTATCTAGGACCTAGCTGGTGTGTTAGAGCACTCGGTGACAACCGTAACAATGAGAACAAACGCTACAATAGAAACGCGAAATCATAGCTTTTTTATCAGTCATACAGTTTTAAATGGAGTACAGGAATATAAAAAATGGAGAATCCGGGTATCGATCCCGGTACCTCTCGCATGCTAAGCGAGCGCTCTACCATTTGAGCTAATTCCCCTCGACAACTACATCTTTATATAAGACATATGCATTTTATTAAATTTTCATTTTAAACCTCTTGAAAAAAATAATTTGGTTTCTCAATGTTTGGTCACTATCGATGGGGAACGGTATCTGGAAACAGATCGCTGTAAAATTAACAGTAGTGAAATTTCGTATAATAACAGAGAGAGAGAGAGAGAGAGAGAGAGAGAGAGAGAGAGAGAGAGAGAGAGAGAGAGAGAGAGAGATCTTACATAATTACATATTTCAAATCCAATTCAGAGTTTAGCAGGTCGGATCGATAATCTGCATTTTATTTTGTATGGGACCAATCACGGATTTTAAAACTAAAATTGGATTACCTCTGAGATCCGTTGATTACAATACTTATGTACGTGTTTGTACCAGGTCTAGTTACCCCCGATAACTAACATATGTTTGAGTTTAAACAGAATACACCCAGACAATTTTACATTGACTTCATACAATCCTCTGACACATGGATTTAATTTAAATCTCTACCTTGAAGTGCATTATTGAATTTTAGATTAAATTTATAAGTTGTAAAAATTAAAACATTGCTTGCTGGTTTGACTTAAATATTGATTATGACAGCGTGTGATAACAATGTACGGTGGCTTAGAAATGACATGTGTACCACCATAGCTATGTAGAACGATACGTAGTTTATATTCTATGTTTTATAATGAACATGATGCTGCCCTCTTGTAAGAATATAGCCTGTTTACTGTGATTTAAATAATGATTTGTGATACACTTCATCTATAGACCAGCGTAGTATATATATATACAGTCCATATAAGCACATGTATTTTGGTGCCATATAAATAGTCTCTCTCTCTCTCTCGCACGTGTGCGTGTCCCTTCAGAGCCACCCTATAAATATACCTTATAACAAGAATGTACAACATTTATTTGTGTGTACCTTCAGGGTCACCCAATAAATATACCCTATAACCAGTCGGTAACATTCATTTGTTGTATTTCCCTTCATACCCACATTATAAATACACCCTATAACCATTCAGTAACAATCGTTTGTTGTGTGTCCCTTCAGAGCCACCCTATAAATATACCTAATAACCAGTCGGTATGTGTCCCTTCAGAGCCACCCTATAAATATACCCAATAACCAGTCGGTATGTGTCCCTTCAGAGCCACCCTATAAATATACCCAATAACTAGTCGGTATGTGTCCCTTCAGAGCCACCCTATAAATATACCCTATAACCAGTTGGTATGACGGTCCCTTCAGAGCCACCCTATAAATATACCCTATAACCAGTCGGTATGACGGTCCCTTCAGAGCCACCCTATAAATATACCCTATAACCAGTCGGTATGACGGTCCCTTCAGAGCCACCCTATAAATATACCCTATAACCAGTCGGTAAACAAGAATGTACAACATTCATTTGTTTTATTGATTAGAACTAGTTCTTATTGAATAGAATAAAAAGGTTTTCCTATAGGAAATAAGAACACCAGTAAATACACATGCTTGGTTAATCCTCCGTTAATGCTTTAACGGGTTTTTGTTTCACTCTTGTATTTATTCCGAATGTAAATGCGATTATCCAAATCATAAAGCAGTTTTATTCCTGTCACTTTATTTAAAACCAGTAATAGTTTCAATAACGTATACCTCGGAACATTTTGAGTACATTGTAAACTTATAAATAGCGATATTGAAGGCTGTAAATATTGTTTTTACAATTGAAAATGTGCGGGCATATATTCAATATTTTAGAATTCATTTAACTGACACACGTGAAAGAGTAAAGGTAATTGGTATTTAAATTTTAGAGATAAAAGATTTTTTTCAATATGTCCGGAGTAGATGGAGAACAAACTTTAAATGGTATACCACTTGAAAGTGAACTCAATAATCACAAAGCAAAACATGATTTAAATTGTGATGATAATGAAGTTGCTAGAAACCTTCCTAACAACGAGGGTATACACGACGAACAGACTATTGAACAGCCGAAAATCGACGAGGCTGATCCAGTGAACCCGAACGTTAGTATATCTACCGGTGTTGATAAGGGTGAGAATCAAATCAATACAGCACCTTTAATACCGAAAATTGAGATAACTGAAGGTTCTACTTTAAATAGCTCTTCAGAGGAATTAGATATAACTGGATATTCAGATGAAGGAAAAGTGACAAATTCAAATGAAAAGAAGGAATTTGACATTTCAGTGAATAAAACAGATGACGAGTTAGCTAATGAACAGCAGAATGTCAATTCAACGGATGTGCACACAGAACAGTCGGAAATAAACCAAAATAACGATGGTAAGGAGGTTGTCGTGAAAGACAGCCAGAGAAGTGACACGCCCTTAGATGAAATACCAGAGAAGAAGGAACAAGAACCCGCAATAGAAACGCATAATATTGCACATGTTAGTGAAGGGAATGTAGAAAATACTGACAGTAAAGAGGCTGGGATTATCGTAAAGAAAGACCAAACTAGTGATACGAAACAGGAAAGTATCCAAAAACAGGAAAACCAAGACAATACCGGTGATAAAGGTCACAAAACACAGGTTAGTGAAAATAACATAGAAACCCAAGGCAATACAGGTCACAATACACAGGTCAGTGAAGATAACATAGAAACCCAAGGCAATACAGGTCACAATACACAGGTCAGTGAAGAAAATATAGAAAAAAGTGAAAATAAACAATCTACAAGTCATGCTAAACATGTAACTTTTGAAGACAGTGACAATTATGATTATTTAATTCTAAATCACCAGACCGACGAGGATAAAGAGTTAAACCTAGATACTAAGACAGACTCGCAAAATAAATCGTTCGAGGAAGATAAAGATCAGACTTCTCAGTCAGAGGCATCACAATCCTGGCCATCATACAAACCGGAAAGTGACGAACTAGACAAGGGAGATTCTAAACCAACCGAGGAAAAAGATATTAGTTCACACTCAGAACCAACAGAAACCTGGCCATCTTATCAGCCAGACAGTGAGCAAGAAAAAACTATCCAAAAGAACGAAAGGAAAGAAACACAAAGCCCTAACAAAGAACAACCTTCCGAGACAGAATCGTGGCCATCGTATCAACCAGATAGTGAAAACAAAACAAGTGATACACAGAAAGAACAACCAAACGTAGAAAATTCAGATTCAAGAAATGATAAAGTAAATAACATTGACTTACAAAATAGTGCCACAGTTGAAAAACAAGTAGCCCCTGCTGCAACTGCCGATTTACTAGCAGATAAAGGCGAAAAGAACTCAGAATCTGAGGCATTAGACGAAACCTTTCCATCATATGAACCGGAACCGGAAACAGAGCCAGAACCGGAAGGTGTTCCTGTTAACATTGGAGACGATACTTTAGACGACATTGAACCGATTTCCACTATTGCAGATAATCCTGTTGAGGAACCTACCGTTAAACCTGCAGAAAATATGGAAAACGAACCGACAGAGAAATCCGACACAACCAAGTCTGAAGTCGCAGACGACCAGGCACGTGCAGATGATTCATTGAAACGAGATGGTGATGATGATACAGATCTGGAGACAACAGAAGATCTTAAATCGGAAGAAGTTACAGAAAACAAAGAATCTCAAAATAAAAATGAGGACGACAATAATGCCAAAGAAACGACTACATCGGAAACAAATGCTCCACCAGCATCTCCGGATCGATCGCCTTCACCTGAAAAAGAAAATAGCGAAAAAGAGAAAGACAAACCAGAAGCAAAAGACGAGCAACAAAACAAAACCGCGGAAACCGAAGAACAGAAACCAACTGAACAAAACAAAGAAGAAGTTAAAAAGGAGGAATATACTTCACCAGAACCTGTAGAAATCCCCATGGTTCGAAATGTGGATGTCGATAAAGCAGTTCTGACATTATCGGATCTAGAATCCACCATCAAATACTTGATGACTGATATTAAAAACTTGATGGGTGATTACCATACAAGACTTTCAGCTCAGCCATTATCAGACTTTGTGCTTGATCTCGGTAAATTCAAAGGAGACTTTGTTTCAGTCAGTGAAGCTTACAAAAAGTGTGAAGGCCTTTCTGTTTTATTGAACAAGTGCCTGAAAGAATTACGTCATGCTACGGATGATGTTAATATCCTTATCAACAAAAAGTTCAGAGAAGAGGATTTAGCCACCTGGGTAGACAATGAAGAACAGATGGAAGAAGGTATTTATTTTTATTTATAAAAGTACAATGTTTTATTAATGTTCAAGCAGTAAGCTGGTGTTTCAAATAACAGCGATTTGTAAAATATAGGTATGATAGCTACTTGTTAGATGAACACATCCAATACAACCGGAGTCCGTAAGGTGTTTGTGTTTTTATATTAACCTTCAGATTTCATCAAGCATTTTCCGTAATTTTACCATTTCAAAATTTTGTAAATATCAACATAAATAGATGTAATTATAGTTTCATTACTTTAAATTACATTGTGAGAAACTACAATTATTACAATCATAACAAAATCGCGTTGATTTTTTTCATTAACAATTGTCTTAACCGATGACTGAAAAAATGAACACCTCAAATAGTACTGGGGATGATTGTTTGATTCGCGATTAAAATTGTTCTGATAGCTTCTTTCTTTCCTTCCTTATTATTTTTTAAATTTAAAGAAAAAAACACGAACCCCTTATAGTAAAGTCAACCCTAAGGGTTTATCCATACTCCTAGTTAATCTTTTTATTAAAAGTGCATAAAATCTCCCAAAACTCTAGAAATCCAAACCAGGTGGTTATGTATTACACAATGTATGTGTGTGTTTTGTGTTTACGTTACTATGTTATGATCTGCTCTTAATCTTAATAGCAAGTTTACCGAGAAACGATTAATTAATCGATGTTTGTTTTATAAAAATCCTTTCAAAATCGACGTATGATACTTTGTACTAATCCTGATAAATGACTTCTTTGAATTTCTTTTCAAGAATATTTTCTGTGCGATATAAAACTCAGAATATATTAAAATTGTGTTTAAAGTCTCCCTTATTTCTTATCTTTTGATAGCTGTTTAAATATATAAATAATGTATATTTGATAAATAACGGTGTTATTATCCACAAAATTTTGATTTGACACGTCAAAAAGTTTCAATACAGATTTTTCTTCTTTTATATTGACGGATTGAACTTTTCTATATTTAAATAGTAAGAACATTATTTTCAAATTCTAAAATCGGATTACATTCATTAATGCATACGTCCCTCGTTCTGGATGGTGAATTATAGTTTTAATTTGATATCAATCAACATTAAGTTCAGATTTTCTTCATTAAAAAGCATTAACATTAAATATTCCTTAATTTAAACCCTTTTGATGTTTATAATTCGACCATCAAGTACAAATTTGTTTTGACAATTTTTAAAAATCCTTCAAAATTTCATATTGTTGTCGTGTCAAATAAATAAATAAATAGCCCAACAGACATAAAGTTTATTAAACATAAAGTATGTTAATGTGTAGTCTGTTTATTTAAACGCACACAGTTTTAATTTAATTCATAGTTAAACACCCTTAAATATCAGGGGGTTGTAAATTTTAAATTATATACCACTTTTTTCTATTTATGACGCTCGTTAAGAGTTTTAAGATGTAATATTTCAATTTTGGTAATCAATAGTTGGTTGTGTCTTCAATGCACTTTATACATTTTAGTATACAAGAACTCTCCACGGGAAATATATATCAAATGCATTCATTCAAAGTACATGCATCAAATACCACCCATAAACTCACTAATTAGATGCGGCATGACTGCATAAACCTAAATTAAATATGAAATTTCTTCTTAAATAATTTCTCTTTGGGTAGAATTTTTAAACCTTTATACTTCTTATAATACAGATTTTACTGCAGTGCCATATACCATTTTTTAAATTTAATCATAAAATACATTTAAAAATGGTATATGACGATAGTGATAATGACGTCTAGTCACTTATATTGAGGGGTACTGTGCGCCATATTGAAAACTCCACAATGACTATCAACACCTCCAATAAAACCGGAGATTATAAATATTTTGATCGTTATGTTTTGTGGAAATTTGCCATTTTAAAAAGCTCATATTCATGTCTTTTTTTCTTTTTCACTGTGCTCACATAGCTTAACATAAATTGACTATACATGTATGTAATTTCGGCAAAGAAATCGCAAAATGAAAACTAGTCGAATAAAGTGTAATATGTGTATTTTTGTTGCATGAAGTGTTATCATTGGAACATAATTTGCGTATAGCTACAGTACAGACCTGACGAAAGTTTAACACTAAGCTATCTAATCAGTACCGAATCATTAGCTCATCTCGGCCCTTCATTATCTCGATCTCCGCAAATCCGACTATATGTCTTTTCTGTCAATAGTTGTCCACATTTTGGCCACTCGGTCGAGCTCCGACACCTTTTGCGTTCGCCTAGTGTTAAACTTTATACAGGTCTGTACTGTATATAATATTTAGCTTTCAAAATAGAATCCTCTCTATTTCAAATGTTAATTTTCAGTTATGAGAAAGTGATTACTTGCGTTTTAACACACATATAAAGGTGAAAAACGCATGATAATAGATAGCTCGTTATTAAAATCGACAAAAAGCTTCTATAAAGAATAAATCAAGCAACAAAATAGATATGGAAATATCGATTCCCTAGTCGAATACATTTCCTTTTGATAACGGTTTTTATATCCCTCTTGTCGATAATGATGATTGGTTTGAATGTCAAAAGGCGCTTAAATACATCTAATAAATATATATGTAACCAATGGTGACAATCAACAGTAATGGATAAATAGTGCAGGTATTTTTAAAATCAAAGATGTGTAAAAGAATACCATATACTATAAGTGGAGGATGAAACTACATTATATCTTTAAATATCCCTAGGTTTATGATTAATACACCCGAATGGAGTTGAATTCGAATAGATAGGGGTTGATTTTTAAAAGTCACAGAATATTACACAACTATAAAAACGTGTTTATTACAACCACGCATATGTAATTTTAAAAATCTCAATAAAATCTAAAAAGGAATATTAAATAACGAAACAAACCGGGAGATGTTAAAGTAAATCTAGAAAAACATGTACCTGGCCCCGGTTTCACAATCATTCCTTAGTTAAGATTTTCCTTAACTTAAATCTTGCAAATTTTCAAATCTTTATAATTTTGTTAATTTTCAAGATATTCAGGAATTTAAGGTGTCATTTTTAAGATCACTTTTATATTAAAACATTTGCTTTGGGTTTGACAAAAATATTCATCAGTAGTTCCAATAAGAGATTACCAAAAATTTGCTAAATAAAAGTTAAGGAAAATCTTAGCTAAGGAATGATTGTTAAACCGGGGCTTGGTCATAGAATAACAGATACTGGTGGAAAGACACGATAAAATAAACAAGTATAAATAAATAACTGATTATAGAATCTCTGACTTTGGACGAGCACTAGCAATAATAACATGTAATAATACAATGGTATGGCAGCCCATAAACAACGGAATTAATTAACAATCAGCTCACGAAATGAGCATTCCTAATGAGCCATTCTTGAATTAAAAAACGAATTTCCGTAGCACTAGGTCTATTCCATACGACTATAGGTTTATGCATTTGACCCTGGGGTAGGTCCTGTCATTTGTATTGTTGAATGACTTTTAGTATACTGGTTATTATAATCAGAAGTTCGTTTGAATCACTACACTTTTAGTATTTTGTAATGCAAGTTTTCACTTGGGGTTTCCCCTTTTCAGAGGTACAAAATAGCCTTATAGTGTAATTGAATGTGCGAAAGCAATGTTGACTGAAGAAAAGGTTTTTATTCAAACCTTAACGTTTGCGTTTTTTTAAATTCGAATTGTTCGTTGACATGATGAAATATGCGAGTATTGTCAAAAACGGCTATAAACGTCGCCTGGACATTGCAACATCAGTATTACTGCAAACTTAATAAAGTTGAAGCTAGATATTTGGCATATAAAACTGTGTTATGTACCCAATAGTACCCCGGGAGTTGTTTGTTCAAGAATTTTTGTCTATATGTGGGATTCCGAGGATTTCAGTTTAAATCGTGTGATTTACAAGTAATAAATCTTAGACATACTGTATTATCTGTCCTGGGATTTTAGTTATAAAAATCCGGATCTGATATATATCACCATGTAATCCTTCTAACACCCTAACTCTGGGTCGGTGTTAATAACATTCTGCTTGTTTGATATTGATTTTAAATATACATTTGGTTTCATTTTTAGATCAAAATAGTAAAATTAATGAACAATTTACCAAACAAAAGCTACTATTGGAACCACTCTGTGACGGTGAAAAATTCTTTATTTCCATAGAAAATCAAATAAACTTGAATAAATATTGATATTTTTCACTTACCTGTACCTAGTCGTAACAGGAAATCTGTATGCGCATCCGCGATTAGTCCAAAATATACATGTATCTGCGCAGGGTAAAATGTTGGCGCTACGGGGATTTAACATGTTGAAAAACCAGACAAATGACGGATTCTGTTGCGCATATGACGTAAAACGTCACCAAGGACACCCCTCCCGGTGTAAACGTCGCCATTATCTCCATGTAAAATTCTCACAGCCCCAACATTTTCCTTTCTAAAGAAATACTTTATGAAACCGCGATGCGCATGCAGAGTTTCCGTTAGGACTAGGTACAAATAAATGAAAAATATCAAATTGTACACTTAACTAGTCATTTAATGTTTATTTAACTAGTCGATGTGTGGCGCCATGTGTATTTTTGTGTTTTTACTTAGATTTTTCAAGAAAAAAGATTTTGAAAATTACATTTCATTTGCTTAGCATATGGTTTTACGTAGAGTCAAGATACGTGTACATATTGTAAACCGTCTAAGAGTACGCATTGTTACGTACAGGCACTCCATTGAAATATTAATGCCATTTAACTTGCATTTATCGTTTATAGAAACCTGCTTCTATACTATTAAATAATCTGTTAAATAGTCCCCATTCATAACTAACTATTTGGTGTCATTTACCTTGCACAAGACTAAGCTTATTTTTCGTTTTCTATAATGAAATTAGTTAAATAGTCCATACTAAGTGGATATGTCAGGAGTTAGATGATACTACCTGTAATTTGCACTCGAGTTTAAAGTCATAATTCCGAAATAATTTTATACCCCCTTAATAAATCACTTCAGTTATGTTAACATTCAGGCTAAAATTATGTCATACTAAAATTACAACGTAATACATATTCATTACCAACTTTATGGAAATGTATATTTAAGTGTTATGTTATTGAAGTCACGTTAGTAAAAGTGAATGGGTATAAATCTGAAGTACCATTAAACGAATTAAATAAATTCTACATGAATATTTCAATATAACCTGGGACAAAAAGACTTAACGTTTAACAGTAATTGGTTCTGGTATATATATATATCTATGTGTAATTTTAAAATCAGTATAAAAAGTCAAATTAAAGCTTATTTTAGGTAACTTATTATAGTTATATTATATAGATATAATTTTTCGTCCTATTGAGTTTTATAGGAAATTATTTTTAAAGAACTTTTACCTGCGTAGGGCACAGACATAGTATATTTCGACTTAAAGTAACTATCTAAATTTTACATATGTAATAAAATATGCTAATGAAAATTTTACGTAATTAGCATACCTTTGGTGTGTTATCATTTTTATAATGAAAAAACCAAGGTCTATAAGTCATGAAAAGTTGAAAACTGTTTTGAATTATCGGAAATTTATTGATTTTTTCAACTTAAAATCTTACCAAAACCCTTTTGGCCATTTAACTTGCCTTTTTTCTAGTTGATAAAAACGCATTATGTATTCCTTAAATTGGAAACAATATTTTTTTCAATCAACGAATTTTAAAATATTTTAAGAAGGTTTAGTTGGATAAGAATTGCAGCAAATGATGTAGAGCGGTGAGTTGCTAATCTCCGATTTTCTTGGAAATGTTCATCTAACTATAGTTGGTCACTCTGAAATCTTATGATATTATTATATCGTTCTTGCAATTATCACGTGATGGGTTTGGGCTAATTTTTCTTGTATGTCGGCGTAAGTTTATTTTTTTTAAATCAACTTATTATAAAGAACAAAAAAATCAAATATGTGACATGTTTTAACCCCTTATTTGGTCCTCGGCAACCTTTATCTAAAATACCCCATAAACACACACGTAGTCAAACTTGGTTCCTACGACCAATCTCTCAGTGATTTCAATTATATACTTGAGTTCTATAATGTTTATTCACAATAAAGAGTATGTATTGATTCAAAACGAAGATAAATATTTGCATATCTAAGATAGAACACTGACATTCTAGAGACAAAATCGATGTCATTACGTTTACGTTTGGTAAATTCACATATCCTAATCTACACACAATGTGTTTTATTTTCCCCTTTAATTAAATTCAAAATCAAATACTCATCCCATTAAATTCTTTTATCGCTAGCGAAATAATGTAAAACAAACAACGACAATATGGCTAGGTGAGACACGAAGTTTTGATGATCATAAAATGGCGTAATTAAGTTTATATTAAATATAACATTATAGCGACAACTAGCCGTACCTTGTATTTTATGTTTATTTGTACCTACGCTACATTATATACAGTACAGACCTGTTAAAAGTTTAACACTAAGCTGACGAACAAGTGGCGAATCTTCAGCTTATTCCTATATTTCACAACAGCTTTTCCACAGCTGCTGTCGGCCACTGGCTATTTATATCTCGGTCACTTAACAGCCGACATTCGACCCCTCTTCCATGCCGAAGTGTGAATCTTTCGACAGTTCCGTACTGTACTTTTGTGTGAGCAGCACTTTATGGCTCTTTTTCCACTTTAAATATTACATAAACATATATTTGTTTAAGCTTTATGATAGATTTATGTTTTAACCTTTTTAGACATTTTAATATAAGTTCTGTTAGATAAATTGTGTACAAAACCGATAAAAGGCAGTTTTCGATATAATAATTTTAAAATACTTTAAATAGCTAATATGTATTGTTTGTGTAGCTAATTTTATAGATTTATCAATCTGTTATTTTATGTTTTAAAATTTTAAACAAAATAAGTTGAATTTTATTTCATTATAATTACTAATTTCGTATACTTATAGTAACCACTATGTTCTACCAGTTGAAGGTTTTGTTATGTCTTGAATATGTAAGAACAAAACCTGACTATCAAGGTCCTCAAAAATATGGCCATCATCACTGTATTGTTGATAAGTATGATATCTCTTTATCAAAAAATACTCTAGATATATTTAACATCCCATAGTTCCTTTCATTCCCAATTTCACGACACATGTGGCGGGTGCAGCTAGCGAAACAGGAGGTGTTTATCCTTCCGATGCACCTGGCCTCTCTTCCCTGGTGGAAGTTCACATGTTAAACCTAACTAGCACGCTTCAAAGTTTTATTATCCTCTCGGATTGTGATTTGGACATGGTTTTGATGATAATCTAGAGAACCATAGGCATATGCCTATATAGACCATAATAGGATCTCTGAAAATCAGACACCAAAAGGTTCTATAATAGGCAGCACATCATGGTAGCTTCGACTTGAACTATTCTATTATCTCGGCGTGTAAGATAAATCCCATTTAAACTACAATAAAAGCTAAAGTAGGAAAAAACATCGCACATTCCTTGTTATTGTCGACTTTAACTTTGCTTACATTCCGTTTGTCATTGAGCTTGATATTTAGTAGAAGTTTGATAATTTGATTTCTTTCTTCCAGATTACTATTAATGAGGTATCAGTATTTGTCCATTGATAGATGTTGTATTGTTTCACTATTTTCAGACAAGGATAAACTCAGAGAGGAGCGTATTGCTATAGAAAGATCAGCACTAGCTAAAGCAAGCGATGCAAGGGCAGCTATCGCTAACGCTACAACGGGCGTCGCCGAATCTAAACTTTTTGCAAGCGAGGCCGAGGTGGAGGCGGCTGAAACAGCAGCATTGGCTAAACGAGCATGGGAAATAGCAGAAAATGCACGGCGAACTGCAACAGAAGCAAAGATTGCAGCCGAGGAAAAACGAAAAGCAGACGAAGAGGCAAGAAAAAGAGCACAAGAACGAGCAAGAATTAGGGAAGAGGAAGAAAGAAAGAAGAGGGAAGAGGAGAATAAGGTACTGAGAGAAGAAGCAAAGAAGAAAGGAACAACATTTGAAGATGAACGAAAGCGTGCCGATGAAGAAATAGCTAGAAGAGAAGCTGAACGCAAAAATCCTAAAAACTGGCCTCGTCAAATGTAAGTGTCTAAAAACTGGCCTCGTCAAATGTAAGTGTCTAAAAACTGGACCGTCAAATGTAAGTGTCTAAAACTGGCCTCGTCAAATGTAAGTGTCTAAAAACTGGACCGTCAAATGTAAGTGTCTAAAAACTGGCCTCGTCAAATGTAAGTGTAAATAGCTGGATCAAAAGGGTTTATACGCATTTGTACGTTTCATTTTTGTTATTCCGAAGAACTGAATATAACTTAACCATGAACAAAATGTTCGGCATCTACAAAACACAAATGATGACAATGTGGGTAGTTCGCATATTTTGCTTACATGCTTATGGTCTTTACATGGAATTGTACCAAGTAATTTATCAAGTATTAGCAACATTATCGTAGTTTTGAAGATTCCAGATATTTGACTGACGCTTACCGTACCGGCGAGTTCTATCCAAGCAGATCATGTAATGAACGAACGTTTATCAGTTCGTTGTTTCCAGGCACTAGGGGTTCTTCCAATATCTCGATAATGATTTCCTCAATATAAGTGAAAGAATAACCGGGACGAAAATGTATTTACTAGAATTCAGATGAATAAATTGTTCATATACCATGTGCCCTTCGACGTTTTTGAAATACATGTACATGTAAAATCGAGCTCATGTTATAGGTATGTATATACTTGTTTTGGACTATTAAAGTAAAATATCACGACTTGACGCAAGCAATGGGTATCGATTAATTCCATTAGGTATAAACTTGTATATAAAAAAATTAACCATTTTTCTTTTTGCTCCTTTACAGTTATAGTATAGAACCTGGTGACTTTGACCCTGGTATCGGATGTATAATTAGGTCCATCGGAGGATGTCTAAAACGTGACGACGTAGAGGTGCGACGGGTAGATCAGATGTCCGGTATACTGACACTTATTGAAAACGAAGAACTTGTCAGTAATATCATAGAAATTACTCCAACTGATCCAGAGAAAAAATTCTCGGTAATTACAACTTAAGTATCGTGGTACTTGTGGTTGATTACACGGTATATTTCACTTCTTTGGAAAGTGGGAGGTCGTGGGTTCGAACCCCGACTGGGTCTGGCTCAAGAAAGTGAATAGTGACTGTTCCGCCAACACTCCACATTACAAAATTAAAGTCAAGGGAACTTATAATAGACGAGGTTTTGTGTCACGATAGGCATGACACCATAAAAAAACCCTGCTTTATAATGCCATTAGCGCAGCACACAGGAATAATTTCTGCACCTTCTCCTATAGCTAGCGACGCCTCGATATACGTGAAATATTCTTGACTGGGATGTTAAACACCATTACTCAACTCACTTCTTTAGAAGCATTGCAGTCTTGCCTGCAGTAAAATTAAATTGAAAGAAAAAGAAGAATGTAATCATTTGTAATTTGTGTGATGTTCTCGTAAAACATATTCAAAGCTTTTTAAATATCATAAATTCAATACATCAAAGGAAATCTCCAGACAGAACAGTATATTTTACCTTTGTCAGAGGTTTGAATGCATGTTACATATCACAGTACAGTTGCTTCTGTATCTAGAAGTATCTGCTTTTACTCCCTATTACTAATAAAATTTCTATTGTAACATTTGCAGTTTGAGGAGCCATTGTCTATCGGTATACCACATTGTTTTTTGCGTGGAACACAAGGCCGAGAAGCCATTGTGAAGACTCTGCAGAGTAACGGTAAATGGGTAGAAGTACCAACATCAGATGTACACTTTGAAGATATTAAGGTAACAATAAATACATGCAGTATAGAGTAGAATAAATGCTCCGACTTTATATTTTATTTTGTTTGAACATGACAAATTCAGTCGAATTCAAAGCCACGAGATTTTTTTAACCACTTCATTCGATTTTGATATTTTCACCGTTATCATTCCATTGACTCTGATCGACTACGCTTTAAAATCGTCTTTTTTCTATCATCTTCAATTGGCGTGTTTAATGACAGTACAACAAGGAAATGTTAATCTTTGGAATATTAAGTCGATGTTGTAATGCATTGGTAATTAATCAAACAGTTAACGAATCTGTTAATGAAAAGTCTCTTATGCAAAATATCATCATCAGCAACACAAATGAAAAAGTAAATATTCCTTCAAATTGTATTTTACAACAGAGAAGTATGGAGCTCTCTCCAGTAAGTATCTGATTGGCTGATCACATATTACTGAGTGGTTTTTAATTGCACACACGACTTTGTGAACTGTATAAGCGATTAATTTGCAGCTATGATTTCACGCATGTCCAGACTCCTGTAACAAATGGAACTTTTTTCTGCCGTTAAATTGAATTTGAATAACCATTGAATTGTCTAGAAATGGCTATAACTTCCATAACTGCCAAGTAAACTGAATAATGCGCGCTCGCGCGTTATGATTAATTTGCTTTGCACGGCAATGGAAGCTATAAACGTCATTTTTAGACAGTTCAATAGTTTTATTTACATTCTACATTTTATGAAAATTTTATTTCGATTTTTTAAACTTGAAATAAAACTTTAAAACGCTGTTCTAGATACAATTCCAATCGCTGGGAGAGGCAATCTATGGCGCTTATAGACATAAGCAAAAAATTAGAAACAAGAAGAATGTAAATATCTTATTTATATTCAACTGGAGAAATCCTCCCCTGATCTTGTTAATTATTATTACGTTTAAGACTAAATAATAACTATATATAGTATCAAACAGGAGACAATAAAGCTTTAATTCTATATTATGGCAATTCTGCTTAACTAAATTTTCCAGAGTTTAACATCACATTTTAAATGAAGGTTGCTTTCATATTTGTGATACACGTTGTTGCCACATTTAAAATAAGTATTCATTAAATACATTATTGATTTGGGCACCGATACTATAACTTTGACATTTTTGAGATTTTTTATAAGAATTAGTTAAGATAAAATAAGACAGTTCAGACAGTTAAGTGCGAACACAAAACATGGCTTAATGACTTTACATCAATTGGTAATATAAGAAGTAACTTGCATCACGAGTTTGAATTCATGACACATTAATTTATGTTTAAAATGCTATCACGAGTTTGAATTCATGACACATTAATTTATGTTTAAAATGCTACAGCATGACAAACACGCCTGATGTTACTGATAATAATATTGAAATGATTCGAAAATATTTGTTGGAGCAGATCTATATTGATTATAACGTTACAATAACGATTGGTACACGTATCTCTTTTTTAACAGTAGAACATGTCTAAAATTAGTTAAAATATTCTCATATATTCCTTGCTAATTGCATGTTATAAGATTTCATACACAAAATAATAACGATACTCAAACTGTTTTCCAGTTGGGTCAATATTGCATCCGTAATTAAACCCTTTTTTCTTTGACTCTATTGGATAAATGCTGATTTTGTTCAATTCATCAGTGACATTTTGTTCTACACAGGAGCTGAAGTTTGTAGAGATGCGTACCCGTAAGTTCGGAATCTTTGCAGTCATTGCTCGCCTCAAACGTGAAAATTTGTCATTTTCTCGAAAAGGAAATAAAGTTGCATCATCGGCTGATCCACGAATTACTTTAACATGTAGACCAGGGATGTTTAAAATCAACGTTAACTTCCATATTGAGGTAATTCATATACATCTACAAAATGTCTTTTACCTTACCATACTGTTTGATATGGGTCCACTAAATGACATTGTGCTATTTGTTGTAGATATATATTTATATTTATATACTAGAATGGTAGTGCGTTAAAAGATATATTATAGAAATAGAATAGTTTTTCCCTTTTGTTATTGAAAAATGAAAGAATTAGACATCGTGCCCATTGTATGATTCGCAAATTCAAAAATGTGAAATACTATTTCGAAAAGTCGAAACTGTTGCGAATAAAAATAGCGAAATAGCTTTTTTTTTACATATGTCACCTTATGGGTACCGGTTGCACAAGTTTTATATATTCTAAACCATTTTATTATTGTCGCCGATATATCAACGTGGAATCGGCACAAAGTGATGTAGAGTGTGTAGATTTTTATGTGTAAACCGGGTTATTTTCGCTTTATTAGTGAAACGCAAATGCGTATTAGCAAAAAGTACTTAATCTGAGATAAGTACTGCGATGTACAAACACATGTGTACTCGGATATATTTTCGTAGAGTATGACTATAATTTTTCTCTTGTTTTTTATTTTAATATACGTTAGGTACAAACTGTTGATTCTACAACATTGTCCGACGTGAAAATCAGAAAACCAGAGGAATTTGCAAATGTAATTACAACAAGTCCTATTCTTCGGTTCCACATAGCAAACAGAAAATTCAACAAACCTATTATGATAACTATGCCATTACCTGCTAGTAGCCCGAAACCTAAACGTCCTACTACGGCTGGAATAAACAGGGAGAAGGACGACCAAATGCCAGAAACCAGATCACAGACAGCTAGACCCACAACCGCCTTCGTGTCGTCAACAAAAGAGGGTATGTTTAGTTTTTATCTGTTTAAGATTTTGGCCTTTGAAGAATGATAAGTAGAATAAATATATTTTGAGTCTATACAGAACATATGTATCTTCTTTATATTGTATACATTCATATGTAAAGGGGCAGAACTCAATTCGAGATATTACAAATTGGAGTTCGCTAGAGCGCCACATGATACCATATAACATTATGCAAAATGAATTGATATGAGTAATTTTCCCAGAAAAACGCCTGATCATGAAGAAGTAACGCATGACTAGTTAGCTACACTCACCACGCGTGAAACATATAAAACCTTATATTATTTTCCATTTTAGATGATGTTGATGAAGAGATACATTTATTGGTAAAAGGACACGTTGGAGGTTGGACGAAGATACAAAACATTGCTCTGATCCAATCCAAAAATAAGGATATTGTAACATTTGATATACCTGATCCATATGAAAAGTAAGCCGCATTTATTAAACCTATTTTTGTGTCTACCTTTTTGTTTTATTCTTTTATCTGAAATTTTGTAATCTAAGTTTTACATGTAAAAACAGATTCTTTTGACCGTTTGAAGTAAGCATTTTCTTCAAGTTGACTCATGTATTAAAAGCTAAACCAAAAAATAATTTGAATATTTAAATTATAAGTTATTGGTTGAGATAGCGGGAGTATTCGGGCTGTCGAAATTCGAGCTATCGTGGGTTTATTTACATTAGACATAATATGAATTTAGTTGGCATCAGCAAATGACTTCGAAAATTTAGGGTATTCGAGATATCGAGTTCGAGCGACTGTAGCGTCAGAGCATACATGTAAGCGTTTTATCAATACAATCTATTGTATTTTCTACAGTGATTTTTTTCGCCATGGTGCATTAATTTGATTTATTCGTTTTTCAAATTTCAGGTTTCTGTTACTTCGGATGAAGAAGGGGATGACTGTCGTTCCAATCATAGAAAAAATACCATCATTATTAGAAATGTCTCTTAATCATAGAACAATACAATTCTTTCTGAGACAGAAAAATACTTCTCTAAACAACATTAGACTTTCTTGTTCTAATTCAGGGAGAACAGAAAAATCCCTGAGAAACCTTGCTGAAGAGGGATATGAAGAAGGTCCCAAAGCAACAAAGGATATCATTGTAAAAGAAGGACAAGTTATACACGTGCGGTTCAGAGGAAATTTGAAATGTTTAACAGACATCAAAGACCTAAAATTTGTATTTAATACGCATATAAATAGTGGTTTAGAATTCAATGTTATTGAAATGGACAAATTTGCTCAAAAAAGCTTCCACTGTTATCGAGGATTTGCTAAAATATTTACAATGGTTAAAGTACATAGACAGGTGCCCCCTCAGGATACAAGTTCTTCCAGTCAACAGAAACCCGTCTATGAGGTCGTGGATGAAGAAGTCTTATTAGCAGAACTTTTGATTAATCTTCCGAAAGTAAGTTATATGTATGGTATGTGAAGGTAGTTATATCAGAGGTTTAGTATATAGCATGTTTCAAATTTATTGTTTTAACAAAATACAGTCAAAACCGTTTTTAAATGCCACTCAAGGGAACAAGTAAAAGTGGCCATTATATAAGGTTTAAATTGCCTGAATATAGTATAGTTAAAATGAAATTTTATTGGACTTTAAAAGCAAGTGATCCTATATAGAGGTGACCTTTTTAGATAGGTTTGACTCTATATAGAACTATGGAATTTATAAGGGTGTTGTTGACTCAGTAGTTGAAGTTTAAATATCTTACATCAATTACGAGTATATAAGTAGAAGGAAAAGGTATGGGTCTCAATTTGGAGTGGTCATATGGTTAGGTGGTTGATTTAGAACCGTGATTCTTCTTTATTGCTGAAACCTTGATCAGTCGCTGGTATTCGTTTTTAACATGGGTAACATTTTGTTAAATTTCCCTAAAACATATTTTTGTAATTGGATGTAAATGACCAGATACCGTAGTTAGAGACTGATTGATATATATATAATAATTACATCAATCGTTATCAACATAATAACTGGAAGTAGGTAAAGTTCTCGCTTTTTATACCGGTTCAGTTCATTGTAATTATGACAAGTGTCAACTAAAGTTCAGTATTTTTTCCAATTTTTTTGTATGATATTTGGTTACCCTTAACCGTCTGATCAAGATTTCTACAACTGTAGATGCACATGTAACATAAAATAATCTTTTCATTTTCAGCCTGATCCAGAACCGCCACAACCGTTAGCCACTGCCCCTATCAAAATTAAAGATGAAGGTAGGTTTGTTTCAAATACACAACCTGTCACACAGGTAACCGTAATGCAAAAATGTTGTTTTTATATTAACTGCATACGGTGTACTTTTAGATAGAAAGCATAATGTAGAAATTTCTAATAATAAAAAAACGCCGTTCTGATACTATAACGAACTAGCATTGATGTTATTTTACCAAAACTGATATCAGTTGTACCAAGGGACTTGCAAATTCTTTTCTTTAACGTATAAAGACGGGTGCATTATTGCAATTAAACTCAATAATACGTTTGTATGAAAACGAATTTTAAATTATTTTTGCAGGCCCTGTTACAAGATGATATTTTAGAGTTTGTGCAACCGAACTGGAGATGAATGGAAAAGGCTAGCCATGTTTTTAAATCTAAAAAACGCATGCGTATCCAGGCTATATTACGCCAAAACAACAGCAAACCCCGATCCAAAAGGATCCGAATGGACATGTTATTAACATGGGCAAAACGGCTTCCACGTTGTGTGAATAAGGTAAGATGACGATTTACCAATTTCTTTTTTCAATTTGATTTGGTATAACATACTTTAACCTTAAGGTGGGGTTAGAGGCTGTCCAAACGAAAACATCGTTTTTGTTTTGCATTCACGTTACTGAAAGGATAACTAGGAGTTATTGTTCTTTAAATGAAGATACATTACCTTAAAATACATGAATCAACATAACATCCACACACGACAACTGCAAGCATGTAAGCAGTAACTTGACGAACAACATAATGAGAAAATATTGAGAAAAATAAACTTCTATTTATTTGAAGGTTGAGATATTAGCACATGCCCTTGAAAGTATTGGACGTGCGGATATATCTGAAGTTCTGAGAGACAGAGATGAAGAATTTAGACGTGAAAGGGCAAACAGTGCGAGAGGTAATTGTTACCGACATATATGTAGTACAAATGCACAGAGTTATTGTTGGATGGCGGACACAGATTTAACCAGTTGCTTCTTTTTGCCCAACTGATATTGCTCAATGTACAAAGACGACTTTTTCAATGACTAACTTCAACTTTGTTTGATTTGTTTTTGCCCAAAGTCAAAGTATTTATTTAATTATGTAGTAAATTAACCTTCTGCCTCGTACATTTAATTATTTGTGCGAGTTTGTTTGAAATCTAGGAATAATGCTTTAGTTTCAATACAAGTGTATGCACAGGAAAATACAAGTATTGTAGGACAACTCAAATGAACTATGTAAGAAGAAGATCTCTAACCTATTAGGCTCTACAAATTTTTGATTTTGTATACGACTTTAAAAATAATAGCCATAATTTGACTTTTAAAAAGTTTCCGTCAATCTGTTCGTCTTGTCAAGTAACGAATTGTTATGTTACCTCCTGGAACTTTGTTTCTTAGCACATTGGTTGGATTTGTAATTTGATAAAAGCTGAGGACTAACTACAGTAGGGTTATATAAAGCTTGAAGGAAGGTTAATGAAAAATCTTGAAAACAATGTCGCACTCTGTCTTATTTTTTATGTCTTTTTTGTTTTCTCTTTCTTTCCAGATTCTTTTCTCCGTCGAGCTTTTATAAAAGTGGCACAAAACCCATATGCTGTCAAAGACTGGAAAGCCATTGCAAAAAAACTCGGAGTGTCTGAAGGTGACCTGGTAGAAATTGATAAAACGAAACCATCAATTCAGGAAAAGTGTTTTCATAGTCTGAAGAAATGGCAAACTGAAGCAGGTAATTCAGCAACATTGCCAACTCTGACAGCTAAGCTAAAAGTCTTCAAGCATCGACAACTTGCAAGTAAGTCAATCAAGCTAGAAAGTTTGGCATTTTGTTTCCTATAAGAATATTACTCTATATGATATTATAGGTTTTGTTGTATTTGTAACCCTTCCGGAGCACCCGGCCTCACTTTCCTGGTGAAAGTTCACGTGTCTAACCTAACTTGTAAGTTCCAAAGTTTTTACTTCTGGATTGTGATTCGGACATGAATTAGTATGTTTGTTTTTGATTACGATGAAAATACTTGAAGTATTTTATTCTGTCTCGAAAGTTCATGTGTTTGACTGAGCTTTCCAGTTTCCAAAGATTTCTGTTTTGCTTTTGGGATAGTGAATTGAATACGGTTTCTTTTTTATTTATTTTAGACAAATAAGCTCAATTTCACTTCACAGTTCGTATCGAACCTAAAATAAAAAACCACGAGCAGTTGTTTTCATTTAGTTAAACGAGCTGCAACATGTTTCTTTACAAGAATTCAATGTACACAGCCTAAGTAAAACATTTTATAATTGGCTTTAAAATACATTAGCATATTTTTAATCTAACACGAAAGTTAAGTGCAACAGAAACAGTCCAACATCTTCACATTACAAAAACAATTGTAGAAGTTTTTTTTAAAGAAATTTAGACAACATTTTGATTGAAAATTTATTTTGATGTATTTATAATTCTGGACAATATGGTTTATTTGACCTCTTCAACATGAGTTATGATAATACTTGAAATTTTATCTTATTTATATTACAGGAGAAATAGAAACGATTGGTTAGGGGACAGAATCAGCGTATGCTGAGAGCAAGTAAAGGGGGAGAATAACTATTCAAATAATGACCTGCAGTACTGATGGAGGATTTTATTGAGGGATAGTTAAAGACGAAATCTCTACTAAACGTTAATTGATTTTTATATCTCAGACTTTAAAACAATAATATAATGTAATATTGGTGATGTATATAATTGTATATTAACTGTAGTTCAAATAAAAGTAGTGTTTTGTGTAAAATGTAACCGTGATCCTCATGTTGTCTGTGATCTAGAATTAATTGTGAATCTATTGTCTGTGATAAGAAAGTATTGCTCAGTCAAAGGTAACAAAATTAGATTTGTCACAATTTGCTCCAATTATCACTATTAATGAGGAATTGTATTCTGAAACGGACATCTAGTTTTAAGTTTGTATAAAATGAAATTGGATTATATTTTTTCTACAAAATTTAGAGATATTTTATTAGCAGGCAGTCATGGAGTATTAGGTTTTTTATGATAAGCTGTTATTATACAACGTCATCTGACAGAATGTTTAATTTTATGGCACAATAAATCAGGTAAATCATATTGATTTTCATTACTAAATGGATACTAATGTATCGAGTTAGATCAAATTGATTTTACAGTAAACAAAATAAATAGATTGTTAATTAAACTTTGTTAAAAAACAAATGGATAGACAATAAAAAGTTATTTGTAGCTGATCATTAAACGAACATGTCGATAACCGATGTAACCACGGAACAACAAACACGTTAAACAAACAGACAAAATGTTACAAGTATATGAACAATTGATTACAAATTCAGATAATTTTTGCCGTTTAGTTGGTTGTTAAAACGCATCCCTTGATATAATATTAATGTCCCTTACTTTGATCAGTTTTCTATCAAACTATAATATTTGTTATGTATGTAAATATGATCTGTGCTATATCTGTGATATATGATATATATTGTCACGAGTCCAGTGTCTGTGATACGTATTTATGAATTGTTTTATTGTTAATTAAAACACCTTAAGTACACGTCTCTTAAATAAAAACCAAACAACTATTATTATGGAAAATAATTTACAATAAACACCAGTTAATAATTTTGATTTTCTACAAATTGTGCGTCCAACTTCACAAGCCTCAATGCATCGTTGTAATTTAAATTAAATCGGATTTTCGTAAAGCCAACTCTGTCACTGCCTCTGTATTTGTGATTACTTGTCGCACATCATTGTACTTCCCCATTGTTTTGTTTACGTTAGATTATAAGTATATGCTTCAGTAATGCAATGATTACTATTGTAATATGTATCCAATTATTATGTAATGTAATAGTGGAAATATTTTCAAAAATCTCGATATTTATTTGTTATTTTCAATTATTTATTCAATAAAGTATTTTTCTTAATAGTTTTTTTGTATTTATAGGTTTTTTTCCGATACCAACAAAAGCGATATAAAATTATCTTCTACGCTTGTTTTGGTAATGACTGTTTGAGATACAGCCAATGGTACAAATTATATCAAGACATCTGTTGAACATAGGATAAAGTCTATATTAGTGATATAGTACTCTGACATTGCATCTGATGTTAAATCTTGGTTACATAATATTATTTTGACATATATTGGTAATGCATATCAATAAAACAAACATACCAATCCTTATCTAAATCAAAATACAAAAGCAAAGTAAAAACTGAACACTGCCAAATTAAGTTAAACTCGTGAACCCCCACTAGTAAAGTTAGACCACGTGCTCCGTAATTGCGGAAATCAATTACAAAACCTGTTCAAACAATTGATTACCAAAACGAAACGGTTCGCTATCGAACGGTAATATATGTCCAGTAAGCAAATCGTTAAATACTTTTTGATTATACCTATCAAAAACAACTATACAAATCCATGTCCGAACCACAACCCAGAATCATAGTTAAAACTTTAAATCGGGTTAAAGGTACATGAAATTATGGGGGGGGGGGGGGGCTAAATATATCCAGGGCAATCTTGGACACAGAGACATCAAACTTAATAAAAATACTCATTATTTGTGAGTATTACAACATACATCAAGGTAGTTAAAGAAAGAACGACAAAATTGGGTAAATATACATGATAGTTTCAGGTATTTGTAATATGATAATGAAGGTATTAGAAACACTTATAGAACAAAATACAATCTGTAATATGTTATTAAGCATCGATATTACAATATCAATATTACGAAGATTGTCTGTTCTATAATTGAACACTTTGTTGTAATGTGACAATAAGCCATGTATGCCATGCAGATTTGAGAATTTTTACAAGACGGGAGTTCTGTGAAATTGTCTAAATATTACTACGACTTAATAAATGTCAAAATGTACATACTGGTTGAGTCTACTTGTTAATTGTATAGTTTATTTGTTTTGGGATTGTGGTTTGAACATGGATTTGCATGTTTGTTTTTTATTGGTACTCCGGGCAAGAATTTCAGTTTCCTAACTCAAATGCTATTGTAATTTTATACCAATTGTAGCTTGGCTTTATTTTACCTTAGCATCGGACAAAGAAATCTCACTGAGTTAAAATGTTCAGTGTGACGTTAACGCTACTTCATATCAGTAATGGAAAATGGAAAATTGATGTCTCTGTATTCAAATTGCCCTGAATATACTAGACGTTCTCTGTCATGTTCCTTTTATTATCAATTAAATTGATTTCACACCTTGTAACTATATTTTGCTAGGCAGAAGATGCTTATTCTTATTAAAAAATAATTTTGAAATAAAAAGACATCAAATAGTGGTTTTTATTATTGTTTTTTTTTTTGTCAAATTATTTTAAAATTGGTGCAGTATGACAAATTTCTACGTGTGTTGCCGCTCGTAAAGAGCGCCCTGCAGTCGCCGGATAGATTTATGAATGAACCCGTAGGAAATTATGAATGAATAAGTAGTTCCTTGGTTGTAAGTATTCCTCCACCATTCGCTGTACATCGAAAGGATAACGGATAAGTGCCGAATCGATAGTTAACCTCGTTATCTATATCTCGACAGCTTTTCGGCAGCTGCTAGCTATCTCTCAGCAGTTTTCATGATCAGTCACTAGCTTTTCATATCCCAGTCACTCAGTGGCCGCTATTTCGAGTCATTTTCGTAAGCTCAGTGTTAAACTTTCGACAGGTCTGTGCTGTATGTGCATTATTACATCTCTGAATCGTTCTGAGTAATTTATACTTTTTAAAAAGGGTTTCTTGCATCATAATGGGTACAGACTATGAGAGTGTGCGATTTTAAAAGTGCTTCTTTTAAAAGCCATTTTTATATAGCTGAGATAAATTTGCTAAAACGAATAATAACCTTTGGTCTATTGATTTATTTATTGATTAAATGAGGGAGGTTTAATGTCCCAGTCAAGATAATAACTTATTTTTCAACGTAATATCACAATCCTCGCCATGTTCAAATATATTTATTACCTTAAATCTTACGATTTTAGTCGTGGACGTTCGGAAGAGTTTTGTAACAGAGAACAACGGTATCCAGACACAGACGAAGATATCATGTAGGCGTTTCAAAATCTCGGGCCTAAGTTTACTCGTTTCAGGTGACAAGTCGGACACTATAGTGCCTTGGTACTCTCAGTTACTTTTTTTCTTGCAACCCAGACATCGTCACGATCTAAAAATCTTACAAATCGCACAATGCTCTCGTATCTTCTACACAACCTGGAAGCCTATAGATTGCCTGAAATTTTAATTATAAAAACCTCTGTAAAAGTTCATGAACTGTTTCTGGGGAATTCTCTAAGCATACCAAATACCTTGTACACCAGATTCATCTTTTGCCCTCACATTTCTAAAGTAAATGTTTCTCGCCTGTTACGTTTTCCTGATCTTACTCTCGAGTACTAAAGGTACCAATTTTCATTTATTTCCTGGATTAACCCTCGTAGATACATCAAATTGTCATGTTTAGACTTGTCGACCTCTGATTTAAAGATTGCATCTCGGATTCCATATGCAAATGCAGCAGCATTAAACACTCCAGCATGCAGATTTGTGCCCTTTTCTCTGTCTCGGAATTAATTTTTTACTGTCATTATTCCATAACACCGTTGACATTTCTCACCCGTGAATAATAGAAAAAAACACAATATCTCAGTTTCTGTAGGTATTGTCTCACTAAACTAACGTTAAACTTAAAATCAAACTTATGCTACTAGCTATTGACCACCATTCACCATATTTCAAATCATTCCTTAGCTAAGATTTTCTTAACTTAAATTAAGGAAATTTTGGTAATCTTTTTTTTGAAATACTGATGAATATTTTGTTCAAACCAAATGCAAATGATTTAATCTAGAAACCTAAAACTGACATCAAAATTTCTGAATATATTGAGAAGTAACAAAATTATAATGATTTGAAATTTTGCAAGATTTAAGTTAAGGAAAATCTTAGCTAAGGATTAATTGTGAACCCGGGGTCAGAGATGACTACATATCTTAATACATTTCATATAATACATTTGCATGAAAAGCTGTATCACCCATGATTTCAGCTTGTCGCTATACCAGAAGTCCTCTAAAACTTGTTGACACAGGGATGTTGCAAGTCTAGGCTTATCAAGACTTTTTATGGCCGTCATCACAGTATTGTGGATGAGTATAATGTCTCTGTGTCCAGAAATGTCCTAGATACATTTGACGTGACATAGTTCGACGTTCCTTTCACTCTCAAGTTTGATTACACACGTGACGGTCTAGCTAGTTAATCAGGAGGTGCGGATTCTTCCGGAGCACCTGGTTTCAATTACCTGGTAGAATTTCATGATTACGTGTTCAACCTAATGTACCCGTTTCAAGTTCATGATCACGTGTTTAATCTAGTGTGTCAGTTTCCAAGTTGTTACTTTGCTTTGGGATTGTGATTTGGCCATTGATTGGTATTTTTGTTTTTCATTTATTTAATTTTATTGTGAAGATATTAACCAAATTTTTTAAAGTGTTTCATTATTTAATTGCTCAAGTTTAAATAAATAACAAACATACTAATCCACGTCCGAATCACAATCCCTACTGTTTAGCTAGCTACACACACCACGTATGTAATCAAAATTGAGTTAAAGGAACTCGGTCCTTGTTGATATACTCGCCTCAAGCTAGTAAAATTCTTATCTAGACTGTCTTTTGCTACTGTCTAGCTTATAACAAGAATAAATTCAGAATTTACGGACAGACAAAATCAAATTCCAAACTTTTATGATTTGTTTTCTTTCGACCCAGTCACATTTTACTTTGACATTGTGATTTGTACATGGATCGGTACGTTTGGTCGTGAATTTTACATCTCTGCTTGTGATATATATTAACCCAATAATATCTTGCTTTGCGATTGCGATTTAGATATAGATCGGTGTGTTTGTATTTGATTTTTACAACTCCGCTCGTATGTCTGCTAGTGGAATTTTCTCCGAGGATAAGATTAACTAAGTATAATGTCACTGTATCTATCATATATTGGTGTTTCGGTAGCAAGTGCTGTATCAGAAAGCTCTCAATGTTTGAAGTAGATAAGTATTAAACGTCGAAATCATATATGTGATATTTTGTTGATTATAATAGATAGTTGTTTACAACCCAACTTTAAATGATATAGGTGAAACATATTGAAAGGGGTGTGAAATGCAATTTCTTATAGAGAATGTTCCCACTACCAGAAGAAGCAAACATGAGAATGCTGCAAAGCTCTAGGCTTATCAATGCCCAAGGAAGTTTTATCACTGTGATGACAATATTGTGAAAATGTATATTGCCTGTGTATTCAAAATAATTTTGGATATATCTAATAACCCTTAGTCCCATGGCCGCTCCTTTCTGAATTGTGATAACACACTTGACTGGTATAGTTAGCTAGATCCCTGTAAGAAGGTTATGCGGTTAACGTATAGTTTTCGAAGTTTTTAACTTTGCTTTTTGGATTTTTCTAACAAAGAGCATTTAAATGCAACTTTGTCTAGGTTAATGGACGTTAAAAATCTTATGAAACGTCTTTTAAAAGCTACAGTTACTGTAATGGAACATTTATACATTTTGTAAAGTCAATTTTTGTAGACCTACTTTATTTTCTTCATACTTTGGCTGATGCCATTTGTATTTTTCAGTCGTAGAACTTGAAAATAACCATACTCAATATCTACATTTTTCAGTACTTAATGTTTTCACACAATTTAATGGGAACATATTAATTTTTAAATTCATCAACGATTCAAACAAGTGTTGCATATTTTGAAAATTGTTTCCAACGATATTTGAAAAAGACTAGAATATCAGAAGCATACACCCTTAATGTATGATATATTTATAAAGCTTTTACATTAAATGAAATACAAACACCAATCAAAGGCCAAATCGTTGTCATCTTTTTTACACTTTAATGAAACATATAGCAATTCCCTATACAGACAAAAATGTAAAACAAAGATATATGCACTTTATTGACATAACACCAAAACATGATACAGTCAAAAACCAAAATCCATGTCTAAATACTAACCCGAAAGCCGAGTAAACATTTCAAAACCTGAATTCAACCAGTGAAATGAGGTGGGATGTCCAAAACGGTATGCACCTCCCGTTTAGCTATTCACGCTCACTGCATTTAAATAAAAGGAACATGGAACCATAGGACGTCAAAAATATCCACGACGATTCTGTATACAGCTACATCATACTTATGACAAACGTGATGACTTCAATTTTTCTATTGTCAACTTTTCTTTTCTATTCAAAGTACACCTGCTTTCCTGCTTATCATATTCTTGTTTTCCATTCAATACGCTACCTTAAAGCTTGTTCCCACTACAAGGGCTTTGTTTAACGAAGCAGGCTGCTTGCAAATAAATTGTTGACCCAGGGATATTGCATGCCTAAGCCTATCAGGGCCCTCAAAACGTTTTATTGCCGTCATCACAGTATTGTTGATAAATTTAATGTCTCTGTGTCCAGGATTATCCTGGATATATTTGACATCCCATAGTTCCATGTTCCTTTCACACAATTTAATTACATGGGTGTACCTGGCTTAAAAAGAGATGTGTAGCCTAACTTGTCAGTTCAAAAGTTTTTACTTTGTTTCTGGACTGTGATTCGGACATGGATTAGTAAATGTCAAAATTTTTGTTAGAGTTTCCGATAATGATTTAGTAGTACATTTAGATGAGCCTGCTATATATCTTTCCTTGTATAGATTTTTAAATAGTTAAAATTTCTGACTCATAAAATCCTGTTATAAAAACAAATATAACGAAACATTTTGTATCAGTTTGTGCCTGTATTAGTGAACTGATTAAAGATTCACCAAACTAGAATTGAGTGGCAATCGGTTTTTGAATATTGATGTTCCTATGCAATCTCTCTGTAAAGTTTTAACAAATATTGAGCACTTTTTGATTTCTTCGTTTCCATGGCCATGACCACCATTTTTGGAATTTTTAGCCTGAAAATGTTCCTATACAACCGGTCTGTAAAGTTTAATCTAGTTTGGAGCACTTTGGATTCGATTTTCATGGCATCAGCCGCCAGGTTTCGGAATGTTTAGCCTGCAAATAATGTCAGTATTTCCAATACAATTTCCATGTTAACTTTTTGTAACTCTTATCTGGATTACTTTAAATATTTAGCCTTTTGTCCGTTTCCATGACAACGACTTCCATTTTTTATAACTTCTAGCCCCAGAACAAGTTTTATGCTTTCTTTACAACCATTCTTGAAGTTTCATCCATTGTTGAGAACTTTATTTTTCTGCCTTTTTTAAGTTGCCATGGCATTGGTTGCCATTTTCAAAATTCGAAGACTTAATTGAACCGTTTGGGTTCAGTATCCATCATCCGGTGAAGTTTCATTATGAATTTACTATTCTCTTTTGAGGCAACGCGCGGACAATTTCAGGGGCGAAGAAAACGGAAGAAACTGGGGTAGAAAAATAAGTCTTTACAAACTTCGTTCGGGAGACTTATTTATATTACATGCATATGTACAACTATATAAATTTCTATAAATCATATGGATGCAGGGTAGTTATTTTCAGACCACAGAATGTAACAAAAGAATGGTTTGGTCTAATTAAAAGTTCTAGACAGGCTTTAAGAACGGTAGCAGATGCATGTATCTTTTTACTTGATTATGTCCATTTACGGCTATGTTGTATAATTATATCCAACATAAGACTTGTTTTCTTCCATACTTGATAAAATACAGTAAGTATTTTTGTTCAAACAAAAACATAAACATTTCCGAGTTATAACACCACTACTTCAATACATATGTCATGAAATAGTGAAGTGTGTTTTCCGTGTTAATGTATATTGTTTTAATCGTTTTTAATTATTTAAAAAACTTGTTGGAAATAACAGAAGGAAGAAATCATATACACAATGTGTATACAGTACATATATATAATTAGTGGAGTGTATATATGTATATCTTGTATTGCTATAATATATTGTGTTTTATTGACTTTGTATGTGGTTGCATAAGCTAATAGAGCCAAATACATGTTTTAAGCTATCGGGTTTTATTACAGAGATAATAAACACAATACATACCAGAAAGCAACACATTCGCGTGGCTATTACAGCTACTAATTGTTAAATAAATTGTTAAATATGTTTCTATTTAAAAACAAAAGTTATGTAACACAATGCTTTTATGGCATGTGTAACTTTATGTATACCATTTTAAGAACCCCGAATGCAGTTAATCTTTGTGTTTACACCTAGTGTATGTGAGATGTTAGATGTTAGATGTACGAAAGATAGAATCCTCCACATATATACAATATTTAGTCCATATATATCAAAAACAAACATACCAATCCATGTCCGAATTACAATCCAGAAGCAAAGTAAAAACTTTTGAACTGACAAATTAAGTCAGACACGCGAAACTCCACCAGCGGCCGGGTGCACCGGAAGGGCAAGTACCTCCTGTTTAGCTAGCCACATCCGCCACGTGTGTAATTAAAATTGTGTGAAATGAACATGGAACTATTATCATAGTATATGAATATTGCTGATAAAGAGATATAAAACACAACGATTACTATTGTTTTTTAAATAAATGCATCATACATATGTAACTTACCATGGATTATTAAATAAGCACATCATTCAAATGTAACCTAAAAATGTTACATCATAATGGCTACGATGGATTGTTAATAAATACACATCATAAGAATGTGTATTAGCAACGTTAACTATTTATTAACTTACAAACATACCGTGGACTGTATCCTCCGTATTTGACTGCCGTCGTGTCAGCATTAGCTTGCTTCATGTAACAATAAAGACTACATAATGCTGACATATGTTTTCCGCTTGTTTTAATTATCATAAAATATTTGACGAATTCTACAACGAAATTACAAATAAAAAACGGCAATGTGTAAAACACGTACGTAGTAATAGCCAATGAAACAATAAGACTAAACAAATAAACTTGTAGCAGTAACATAATTTCAATATTTCACATAATACTTCATAACATCATCCACTTGAAAGTTCGTGACTTTTTTGCACTTATGAAATCAAAAGTTACATAATCAAAAACAAACGTACTACTAATCTATGTCCGAATCAAAATCCAGAAGCAAAGTAAAAACTTTGGAACTGACAAGTTAGATAAGACACGTACACTTCCACCAGGAAAGTGAGGCCGGGTGCTCCGGCGGGGTCACTACTCCCTGTTTCGCTAGCTACACCCGTCGTAAAAAAAACTGGAACATTAAATTCAAAACAATTTTTAAACATTTGAAAACGGGGCACTTTAAAACCTTTAGATATTAAAATTACATTCGGCGTATTTTCATCTCAGTTGTCTTTAGAGAGTAGTAGTGTCTATGCCATTGTTTCCAATTCATTCCTTTCCCGAATACAGTGGTACCATACAGTCCATTCAGGTTGGAATTGTGACAATTATTATACCACCAAGCTCCACTATATTGCAACGAACATGAGTTAAAGTCATTGTCGTATGTTGAGAAAGGATATCCTTTGCTATAGAGTAGTGCATCGCCTAAAACATAAACATGATAGCTTGTTTAAAAGACGAAAAAGTCTTTTATAAATTTCCATAGTTAAAGTTGGCGTGTTTAACTAAATTTGTTAGTCTTTAGTTTTTACTTTGTTTTTGTAATCTTAATAAAAAACCTAAGCAAATAATTCAATTAATTATTCAAAAACAAACATACTAATCCATGTCCGAATCACAATCCAGTAGCAAAGTAAAAACGTTGGAACTGACAAGTTAGGTTAGACACGTGAACCTCCACCAGGGAAGTGCGGCCGGGTGCTCCGGAATGATAAGCATCTCCTGTGTAGCTAGCTACACCCGCCACGTGTGTAATCAAAATTGTGTGAAAGGGACAGGGAACTATGAGACGTCAAATATATCCAGGGCAATCCTGGACACAGAGACATTAAAGTTATCAATAATACTGTGATGACGGCAATACAACTTTTTGAGGGCCTTGATACGCCTAGGCTTGCAATATCTCGGAGTCATTAATTTATTTTCAAGCAGCCTACTTCGTTGTACAAAGTCCCCGTAGTGGGAACAAGCTCTACCATAACGTATTAATTGGGAAACAAATAAACCAAATTGTAATTTGCCGATGCGTCACCTAGTCTAAAATTACTGTACATTGCGAATTTCCAAACCCCACCATGATCTTCCATATCAAATCGTAATGAATAGGTGGCAGAAGATGTTACTAAATAACCAATTTATAGCCTGTAGTGTTAATGACATCGTATAACAATTTCAAAATATTTCTTATTCAGTTTATCAACAAAGTTTTGGTTTACCGTATGGAGAGGTTATGGTATGTTAAGTCGCTAAAAGGTTTACCTGCGTCCCCTCCTGCATAACTGTTATATATCAATTTATACTTTTGAGAGGGAGTGCCTAGTCTAAAATGACTATACATTGCATATTTCCAAACCCCAGCATAATCCTCCATATCAATGCGTAATACGTACGAGTCTTTTGATGACGTTATCTCATATATTTTGTTAAGCCCTACAAAAATACCAGACGCTATCATTAAATTTAAACATATTTTATTATTTTGCTAAAGTGTCCAACATGAAAAAAATAAACGTATAACAATACCATGAGTTATCGTTAATAGTAGTGGCCCTTAGTGTGGTGCGCCACGGACATATGGGGTTTGTTCAAGAGAGCAGTGGTCCATATTGTACAGGTCCGACCCAAAACTTTGCAGGCTCCTTATATAATCGTTTTAAAAAAAGCAGTTTTGACACATGTTTGTTACATTTTGATAACTTATATTTTATTACTTGCAATCCATTCTATATCACAAATATAATATTAGATAAAATATATTTAATAAAATCCTATTTTTTACATGTTTCGTCCACATCCTACTAAAAAAGCTGGTTCATTATATCATTCAATGAGGACCTTTGTGTCTTGATGTATAAATGTATAAACATTGGGGTATATCTGCATTAAAATAGCAAAAAAGTAGTGCACCACTTTTTTCATAAATCATTGTCATACCCTTCCACCCTTCCAAACATCAGGTAATAAAAGTTTAATGCAGGAAAGTTTGGGCTTTTCAGCAGTATACGTCCTTAAATGTAAATCAAATACGTCATAAATAGGAGAAGCAGTTATGATATTGTTACATAAAAAAGAAACTTACCAAGCCAAAATTCGCCATTTACGTTTCCAAATCCTGTAACATATGCATTCCATGTACGATAGAAATTTGTAGAACCATTCAATCTTCTCTGGAAAACCTAGAAACAAAAAGTCAAGCATGAGTAGTGATATTTTGTTCTTTTTTCCTTTATAATATATTACAAAATGCTAAATGTCAGTCAGAAAACATTTGTAAGACATGGAACAATATTCCTTATAATAAAAAACTGATTAAAATGTATACCTTAGAAGCAAGGTTTATTTCCGTAATAACACATAATCAAAACAAAAATCAGTACATGTTAACATCAAAATCCCTCCCAATAAAGTCTGAAACTGACAAATTATGTTAAACTTATGAAATATGTAAATACTTTTTAGTTATTAAGTTCAGGTATAAAGAATAAATTGACAAAAATGTTTTAAAATCAATACCAAAAATACAATGTAATAGTATTTAGCTGCTTACTTATATTTATTGATAAAAAATAAATTGTGCTCGAACTTAGCCTATCTGAAACATAGTGTATTCGAAAAAATACTTTCTATTTTATATTTTTTCTGACAAATAATAATAATGAAGTTAAAAATATATGCAAGAGCGTTTATGCTTATGAAAATTTATTTCATTGTATAAATATATACTATTACAGCTAATCCTTACATATATCACATTGTTAAACGTATATCCGAGTGATACAAGTAACAGCAACGGTGCATTCTTATGTATTGTAGTGCCATAGATTAGCATTCAGGAGTGATGATGTTATATACTTAATTTTTGCAATCATTACACTAGTAGCAATGCTGTCACTTTTATAAGGACAAAAACCTGAGCTATTTAAAACCCTACCTACATCTTATTGCCTAATTAAATTTAAAACATGATAGTGTGAGACACTGTGATCTGTAAGCCGGTTCTTTCGATCCGTGTATCACAATTATTTTTAACTGGGGTGTTGGATGTTGGTTTTTAAATATTAATCGGAAAGAGAGAGAGAGAGAGATTCTTTACCGTCCATCCATTTCTTTCCATATCACAATAAACATCATAATAACCGGTAGATTTGTATATGGTATACACACCATTTGTCACATGGCCCATTAGGAAAACGTCTTGGCAATCATGGGGCTCTAAAATAATAATATGATGTTAAACACTTAAGGTAAGGAAAAAACAAAGAAAGTTAGAAAGTTCTATATAAAAGCAATTTGTTAATGTTATTTATGTAGGATGAAGCAAGGCAATATAATATATTTTAAGTAACGTTTTAGAATAAAAAATAATTGTTGTCCTATGCGTTTGCAGATGAAATTTTATCATAATTATTATAATTATAACAATTCATATCATACAATTTTCTGTTATCTACTTCTATATATATTTTAATTTTGTATTTCTACAATCTGAATAGTTGAGATAAACTTCCATCATTAACATATTTTAGGACGGTGTATGTTGACTAACATTAATCTGCTCATATGACTGCTCTTTTTAATTAAGAAAGCAAATGAGTCAGTAAAAGCGAGTCAGTAAAAGCGATAATGAAGTAATTGAACTTAAAGAATAACAGGTTAAAATACCAAAAAACACTAAATGTCGGACACTACTAAAGGTTGTCTTAATATAGCACGTCAAAAAACATCGGAATTTAACCAGAGATACTTGACAGAGTTTATCATAGAGATGTTAAGGTTCAAATCACAAACGACCGTTCTCTGTTAGGTATATTTAAGATCAACGGTCCCAAAAGGATCAGGTATAACAAAACCACAAGATCTAATTTATGATGAACGGTTTACAAGAGGATGCTGTGTGATCAAACAACAAGATCTAATTTATGATAAACGGTTTACAAGAGGATGCTGTGTGATGAAACAACAAGATCTAATTTATGATTAACGGTTTACAAGAGGATGATGTGATGAAACAACAAGATCTTATTTATGATCAACGGTTTACAAGAGGATGCTGTGTGATGAAACAACAAGATCTAATTTATGATAAACGGTTTACAAGAGGATGCTGTGTGATGAAACAACAAGATCAAAACTCATACTCATGAAAAGCGTTCTCAAAGAGGATCAGTTCTTTCTCTTGATAATTTGTCAACCATACCTTTACAATATGTGGCGTTTTGTGCCCAAGTGCCAGTTGACAGACATGTCACTGATGAAGAACCATGAAGAAGATATCCGGGGAGGCATTTATAGTTACGAGAACGCCCAACGAAGTTACTTCCAGGTTCCAAAGTACCATTAGCTATTGTAGGTGGTTCGTCACATTCTTAAATGATAAGATATAGGAAATCAATTGATTGACCATAATTTATTAAGATACATTATACCCTGTTTTGTTGATGTTTCTGTTTCCAGGGTTGCCCTTGATATATTTAGCGTCTCATAATTCCATGTAAATTCCACTCTCAATTTTGATAACACACGTAGCAGGTGTAGCTAGCTAATCAGAAGGTGCTAAACTCTTCCGGTGCATCAGTCCTCACTTCCCTTGTGAAAGTTCGCGTGTTTAAACTAATTTGTCAAAATCCGAAAGCAAAGTAAAAACTGTTATACTAGCAAATAAGATTATACACTTGAACTTCTAATTTCTATTTTTACAATAGTACTTAGTACATATGGGTTCCCTATTGAGCTGTATCAGCCTCGATGTGTAATCGAGTACAAAGATCCGTTAACACATTCAACTCGTTCTGTTTTCGCAATTCAGTATGCATGCAATGTTAGAGTAACATAATGTCTATTCTCTATTTTGTAAGATTTGTAGTTTGTATCTGTACAGACCGAAACAGGAAACACAAGTAAACATTGTCGAAATTTGTTCAGGCAAGTTTACTCGCAAATGATTTCTTTTCAACTATAGCACTGCTGTTGGGAATCTTGAGTTTTACACAATATTTCTTTAATAAACCCGACCTTTGAATTACCACGTTTGTAAAAAAATTACAAAAATAAAACAAAAATGGCAATTAAAAGAGAGAGAGGAGAGAGGAGAGAGAGAGAGAGAGAGAGAGAGAGAGAGATTTATAGTTCATCTTACTGTATATGTACAATAAGGCCCATATTGCTGGATATTGATGCATTGAGAATTGTTTGGACACTCCGTTTGAGAGCAATTTCCTAAGTCAATCTGTAATGAAAAACATAAATAAATAACCAATTACATGTCTATTACTTGAAAATATCTAACTATCCGAGTATGCTAAATGAAAAAAAAACCCAGAAAAATCAATATACAGGTTTAACCCGAAAGTTAGAAGGCCCCTTATAAAAACCTTTGTAAAACTACAGTTTTGATGGTCTTAGTACTTTACATTTTTATAGATCTATCAAAAACATACATACTAATCCATGTCTGAATCACAATTTGGAACTGAATTGGAACTGATAAGTTAGATTAAGCACGTATACTTCCGCCAGGAAAGTAAGGCCGGGTGCTTCCAAAGGGTAAGCACCTCCTGTTTAGCTTGCTACACCCACCGCGTGTGTAATTAAAATTGTGGGAAAGGAA
Organism: Anadara kagoshimensis; assembly: GCA_021292105.1. NCBI lineage: Eukaryota > Metazoa > Mollusca > Bivalvia > Arcoida > Arcidae > Anadara > Anadara kagoshimensis. The sequence goes on along the minus strand of CM037865.1, from coordinate 66,650,537 downwards.
CATGGAACTATGGGACGGAAAATATATCAAGGTTAACTTATATTTGTCGAATGACTATTTCTATCGTTTACCAATTGAAACTGATAGAAGGTTGAATATAAAACAAGTGAATTGCTAGTGGTAAAAAATAATAAACTCTCGTCCAAATTAAAACTACATTATTGGGGCCAAAAGACCAAACATATAAATTTAACAATTTATTATGAATGGGGGATTATGGATATGATTTTCAAGTACAGTCTTTTTTTAAAAAAAAAAAAAAAAACTTGAAATATTAGAATGAAAGAGATTGAAGGTAAAATAAGTGGTAATACCACGCATAATGTTTAATTTGCCAGTGCTCAAAGTGATTGTATTGTGATTTGAACACGAATCAGTTTGTCTGTGTTTGATTAAAGAATAAATACAATCTATTCATATCACCAATCCCTAAAATTTCTTTTAAATTTACATAAATAAATCTTTCTTCCATTTCTGTTTAAAATATATTACTATAAGGGAAGCTGAAAATAAACAAAATAGTGATTCTATTTCAGTTTTACTAAAAGTGCATTTATCTGAAAGCTGTTAATAGCTTTAAATCTATAACTTTGTTAATAATTTGTGTTTGTTCCCTCTATCTGTTTGCATTGTTGTATGTTCAGAATATTAAAACATTTTACTAGTTATTTTCCCAATTTGTCTTTGTTCTAGTTACATAATTTAGCAATGCTTTAATCTAAAGAAAGCTAGATGTGGTTACATGCACTTTTACATTTTGAATTCCTTTGTCATTGTAGTATTACATTTTAACATTCTTACATTTTGCATTCATTTTTCATTATAGTATACATTATGACATTTTCATTACCATTTTCACATTATGTTAAGCGCATTCTCCGCTGTAATGTTATTTTTACTTTCTAACAAATGATGTTATACATTGTATATCGTAAGAAAATTGACCTTAGTATAAAGTCAAACACAACTAAAATAGTTTATATAAAAACCACAACACATAAAGCAAATATTTTGACTATTTGAATATTAAGTTCAATACATGAACTTCCATCACAGAAGTGAGGCCGGGCGCTCCAGAATCTCATTTAATAAGGAAGTACACAATAGAACATATTTGCTTATTATTCCAATTCTTAGAGTAACCAGCTTAAATCCAATAATATTCCTATTCCTTTACTAAACAGGAGGTGCTTTACTTTTCTAGGGTACCTTTCCCGATTGAAGACTACGTGTTTAACCTATATAGTGAATTGCAAAGTTTTTACTTGGTTTTGATATTGTGATCTTGACATGAATTGGTATGTTGTTTATGTTTGATTACATACATCAAACACATATGCATATTTCCTGTACTTTTAACCATTGCATTGAAATGCTTTCGCTGTTTTTGTCCATGATATAAAGCGTATAGCGAATATTTGACAATTTATTGCATTTAAGAACAATTATGTTTAGTTACTTTTTATGTAACCTTATTACTCTGAATATTTTATACAACTAAACAAGCATGACCATAAATTGATGCACAAGGTTTATTTAGGCCAAGGTCATCAAATCTTTCAGACATATTTAGTTCTTATTGCCACTTTAAGTCGTATTGTGATTTCTTATGAGATGTTTTAGAGATAATGTCGTATATATGCCTTGATCCATTTTGATATTATATAAATAAAACTTTTATTTCTGTAAACCAATTATTTTCCTGCTGGGACTGATTTAATTGATTCCATAATTTTAAAATGTATCTTTTATTACCCTCAAAGTATGTAAATGGATTGTTGATTTCATATGTCTTTTTTTAAGTCTTCGAAACTTTACTTTATTTTAGGTTCTCGGTAAGTAAGTGATTTAATCTAACTATTCACTATTAATATTCACCAACGTTGTGCATTTCAATAAAAAATTCTACTCACTGTATTAAATTCAGGACAAAGTTAACGTATAGCAGCCTATTATGATTACATGTAGAAGTATTATTATAAATTTCCATAAAACTGAATCAAACGCTTTTTTTTCCTAATTGACGAAGAGAAGAATATGTTTTCTATAGATATTTTATTTTCTTTTGAAAGTTGAAGTACATCGTATATAATTCGAACATGGTTCCTTCAAATCTTTCGAAAACAAGGCTTTTTTATTTTTATCGATAAAACGACACATATTTAGTTTTTTTTTGCGATACAACTAGAAAGTATATTATAAAAGACATTAAGCAATGAAATTTGTATCCGGTTTTATAAAAAGCATCAATATTTGCGCGAGAATAAAATTAAAAGAGTCAAACAAAACGGTTCTAGATTCCACAAAAAATATAAATTAGTACAGTAAAACCTTTAGATCTGGGTTACTTATTATGTTTCATAATTTTTATAGAATTTAAGGCTTCTTTATATGCAATGGGTTCCTCGAATTATTTTGATAACTTTTAGTTCATTAATTGTTTTTGACATCTTTAAAATCGAGTACATTGCCCAGGTCAATATCTTCATCTCCTTTTGAATATAAAGTTTTATAGAAAGTTTCCATTTCTAATAAAATCTGTTCTTGGTTATTTATAATACCACCATAATAACATGCCTAATATATGCTGCAGTTTTATTTAAAAATTTCTTTTTTCCAATCAAAAGAAGTGGAATGTTTTGTTATTTTTTTACGTTCTTCTATCCACACACACAACACACACACACACACACACACACACACACTTTATTTAATGTTTTGTTGCCCCTGGCCTACTGCGTTTGTTTTAGATTTGTGTGACGGAAAACTGTACAAAATTATAGATACATGCTTAATGCTGTACTTACCATAATTTGCTTATTGTCATAATAATCATAAGAATCATCATTAACCAACGTATCCGTAATCTGATTAGCAACATTTAGTTCACATGCATGTTAGTGAAGATTGCTGAAAATTGAACGATGTACACTCAGGTTTACTAGAACACAGCTTGGAACATAATATTGGCCCAGAAGGTGATATTATTCCAATTTGACTTCCATTTACTTTTGCTCTCGATGTCGTTTGTTCTTTGTTGCAGAGTTCTTCTGAACTCCCAAAACTAGGAACTATCAGTAAGATATTAACAAGATATATATACATTGTAATATTTGTGACATGACACATCACACTGTTCAATGTAGTGTTATAATAATAGAGATATATAGCAAGAGCAACAAAATGTTATACACAATTAATATATGCATCAATTGTATCATCCTATAGTTTGTTTTCCTATTTTGCTGGAAACCTTTTGAAATGTTTAATTGTTAATGTATCCCCCAATGACAGTTGTATAGATTTTAATCGATCTTCCTATTACGGGACTTTCATTATTCGAGTGTCCTTTACTTTACACTACTGTGCCGTTCTCTTGGTTGTGTTTGCTGTTTGCTGTTTGCACCATAGTAATCCATTAAACTGCAACAGCCTTTGTCCACAATGTTTGTATATGTGAGTGCTTTCCTTAGAAACTTTAAATATTTAAATTTTTTAAAGACACAATTGCATTTACAGCATAATTAAAACAGTGATAAATCAATAAAACACAAACATACCGATCCATTTTCAAATCACAATTTAAAGTAAAACATTAAAAACTTGCAAATTATGTAAAACATGTGCACTGTCATCGGAGAGTGAAGCCGGGTGTTCCGGAAGAATAAGCGTCTTCTGCCTAGCAAAATATAGTTTCAAAGTGTGAAATCAATTTAATTGATAATAAAAGGAACATGAAGACAGAGAACGTCTAGTATATTCAGGAAAAATATGAATACAGAAACATCAATCTTCCATTTTCCATTACTGATATGAAGTAGCGTTAACGTCACTCTGAACATTTGAACTCAGTGAGATTTCTTTGTCCGATGCTAAGGTAAAATAAAGCCAAGCTACAATTGGTATAAAATTACAATAGCATTTGAGTTAGGAAACTGAAATTCTTGCCCGGAGTACCAATAAAAAACAAACATGCAAATCCATGTTCAAACCACAATCCCAAAACAAGTAAAACTACACAATTAATGAGTATATTCAACCAGTATGTACATTTTGACATTTATTAAGTCGTAATAATATTTAGACAATTTCACAGAACTCCCATCTTGTAAAAATTTTCAAATCTGCATGGCATACATGGCTTATTCTCACATTATAACAAAGTGTTCAATTATTGAACAGACAATCTCCGAAAAGTGTATTATTGATGCTTAATAACATATAACAGATGTTATTTTGTTCTATAAGTGTTTCCAATATCTTAATAATCATTGTTCAAATACCTGAAAGTATCATGTATATTTTACCCAATTTTGTCGTTCTTTCTTTGAATGATGTATGTTGTCATATTCACAAATAATGGGTATTTGTTATAAATTTGATTTCTCTGTGTCCAAGATTGCCCTGAATATATTTCCCCCCCCCCCGTCTCATAATTCCATGTACCTTTAACCCGATTTAAAGTTTTTACTTTGATTCTGGATTGTTGTTCGGACATGGATTTGTATAGTTGTTTTTGATATGTATAATCAAAAAGTGTTTATTTAACGATTTACATAATGGCCATATATTACCGTTCGCTAGCGAACACTCGTTTTGGTAATCAAATGTTTGAACAGGTTTTGTAATTGATTTCCGCATTTACGGAGCAAGTGGTCTAACTTTACTAGTGGGAGTTCACGAGTTTAACTTAATTTGGCAGTCATAAAATGCAATGCTTTGGACACCTTTACTATAACTTTGACATTTTTGAGATTTTTTTAAGAATAGGTCAAGATAAAATGAGACAATTCAGTTATAGTGAACACAAAACATGGCTTTATGACTTTACACCAAAAAGTAATAATGGGAACTGACATTACGAATTTGAACTTACTATATTAGAAACATGCACATTAATTTAATTGTATGTTAAAAATGCCACAGCTTGATAAACATGCCTGATGTCACTGATGGTAATACTAATACTGAAATAATTCAAAAATTTTTGCTAGATCACATTTATAACGTTACAATAACGCTTTGTATCTCCTTTTTGCTAGTAGGCCATATCTGAAGCAAGTTAAAATGTTCTCATATATTCTTTGCAAATTGCATGTTATAGGATTTCATGCACAGAGTGATGATACTCATTTTTTTTACAGTTGCGGCAATATTTATTTTGATTATTTGACTATATCCGATATATGCTTTTTTTTGGTCTTGTGACTTCATCAGTAACATTTAATTTTGTTCTTCACAGAAGCTGAAGTTTGTAGAGATGCGAATCCGTAAGTTCGGAATCTTTGCAGTCATTCTCGCCTCAAACGTGAAAATTTGTCATTTTCTCGAAAAGGAAATAAAGTTGCATCATCGGCTGACCCATGAATAGCGTTAACGTGTGGACCAGGGATGTTTAAAATTAACATTAATTTCCATATTGAGGTAATTCATATACTTCTACAAAATGTACATTACGCACCATCCTATCTGATATGGGTCCACTAAATGACATTGTGCTATTTGTTGCAGATATATATTTATATCACATAACCCTCCTATTTATTGATGGAATAAAACGGTGTAATTGTAATATTTTTCATATTACACAGGTGCCCATGTAATATCACTTGATTGTGACGTAATCAGTTATCACGCTTCTGATTTACGTAGTTGTAGTGCCTAATGACGTCATATGAAAACTGTGTCAGTCTATTGCTTATTTTTAGACTTTTGAAGACTTTTCGATTGTTTGAAAATTTTTTTTGATGCTTTCAGAAAAATATTATAATTTAAACTTACATACTTATTACCTATGTTTTTTTTCTAGGTGATTAGTTTACTTTTACTATAGCTTAAATAGAACTATATTCTTAATTGCGCAGTTAATTTGGGGGTGATTTGTCTGACCTAGATAGAAATCAGCTGTTTCTATATGGCATTAAATAATATGTACATGTCATTATGACTCGGTATTTTGAGTTATGTGATATATAGAATCTTAGACTCGTGAGTCTTTAATATGAAATTTATTAAACTCGTTCAATAATTAAATATGCCACTCACCAGGCTCGTGGCATATTTAATTATTAAACTAGTTTAATAAATTTCATATTAAACCCTCACTCGTCTTAGATCCTCTATATATTTATATACTAGAATGGTAGTGCGTTAAACGATATATTATAGAAGTGGAATAGTTTTTCCCTTTTGTTATTGAAAAATGAAATAATTAGACATTGTGCACACTGTATGTTTCGCAAATTCAAAAATATGAAATATTATTTCGAAAATACGAAACTATTGCGAATTAACTTGGCATAGCGAAATGGCTTTTTTACATATGTCACCTTACGGGTTGCACAAGTTTTATTTATTTTAAACTATTTTATTATTGTCGCTGATATATCAATGTATAATCGAAGTGATTTTAGTGCGTAGATGTGTAAACCGGGTTATTTTCGCTTTATTAGTGAAATACAAATGCGTATTAGCAAAAAGTACTTACTCTGAGGTAAGTACTGCGATGTACAAACACATGTGTACTCGGGTATGTTTTCGTGGAGTATGACTATAGTTTTTCTCTTGTTTTTTATTTTGATATACGTTAGGTACAAACAGTTGATTCTACAACATTGTCCGACGTGAAAATCAGAAAACCAGAGGAATTTGCAAATGTAATTACAACAAGTCCTATTCTGCGGTTCCTCATAGCCAACAAAAAATTCAACAAACCCATTATGATAACAATGCCATTACCTGCTAGTAGCCCGAACCCTAAACACCCTACTGCAGCTGGAATAAACAGGGAGAAGGACGACCAGATGCCAGAAACCAGATCACAGACAGCTAGGCCAACAACCGACAATCGTGTCGTCAACAAAAGAGGGTATATATATATATATATAAGGTTTTGGCTTCTGAAGAATGATAAGAAACACAAAGAGATTTTGAGTTGATAAATACAATATGCAATCCCAATATAATATATATTCATATGTAAAAGGACAAAACTCAAATTGAGATATTACAAATTGTAGTTTGTCAGAGTACCGTATGATACCGTATTGCATTACATTAAATAATATCGGTAATTTTTCAAGAAATACGTCGAATCATGGACAAGCAACACCTGTCAAGTTCACCACGCGTGGAACACATATAAAGTTTTATATTATTTCTATTTTAGATGATGCTAATTAAGAGATACATTTATTGATAAAAGGACATGTTGGAGGATGGACGAGGGTACAGAACATTGCTCTGATCCAGTCCAAAAACAAAGATATTGTTACATTTGATATACCTGATCCATATGAAAAGTAAGCCGCATTAGTTATTACACCCCCTTTTTAAGTCTTGCACATAAAAGCAGATGCTTTTATCTGCTTTATGTGAGGATTTTTCTTTAAGTTGACTCATGTATTAAAAGCTAATATAATATTTAATTTGAAGTTTTAAAATAAATTGTATTGTTCGAGCGAGTGGGGGGTATTCGAGCTGTCGAAATTCGAGTCACCTAAGAGTTATTTACATTGAGTATTATAGGAATTTAGTTGGGACCGGCAAATGACTTTGAGTAATCCAGGGTATTCGAGATATCGACGTACGAGCGATCAAAGTTTAACTGCAGCGTAAGAACAAATAGTAATCAATACACAATACTTATATTTGTTTCCAAATAAGCGTTTTATCAATACAATTTCAGTAATTCCATTTGTCATGATGCATAATTTTATTCATTCCTTTTTAAATTTTAGGTTTTTGTTACTTCGGATGAAGAAAGATATGACTGCCGTTCCAATCATAGAGAAAATACCATCATTATTAGAAATGTCTCTCAATCATAGAACAATACAATTCTTTTTGAGACAGAAAAACACTTCTCTAAACAACATCAGCCTTTCTTGTTCTAATTCAGGGAGAACTAAAAAATCCCTGAGAAACCTTGCTGAAGAGGGATATGTAGAAGGTCCCAAAGCAACAAAGGATATCATTGTAAAAGAAGGACAAGTTATGCACGTGCGGTTCAGAGGAAATCTGAGATGTTTAACAGATATCAAAGACTTAAAATTTGTATTTAATACATATATAAATAGTGATTAAAAATTCAATGTTATTGAAACGGACAAATTTGTTCAAAAAAGCTTCCACTGTTATCAAGGATTTGCTAAAATATTTACAATGGTTAAAGTACATAGACAAGTGCCCCCTCAGGATACAAGTTCTTCCAGTTAACAGAAACCCGTCTCTGAGGTCGTGGATGAAGAAGTCTTATTAGCAGAACTTATAAATAATCTTCCGAAAGTAAGTTATAATAAAAACTGTATATGTATGATATGTGAAGGTAGTTATATCAGAGGTTTGGTCGATATAGCATGTTTTAGATTTTATTGTTTTAACAAAATACATACAGTCAAATCCATCAAGGGAACCTGTAAAAGTGGCCCTTATATAAGGTTTAAATTACCTGAATATAGGATAGTTAAGATGAAATTTTACTGGACTTTAAAAGCAAGTGACCCTATATAGAGGTGACCTTTTTAGATAGGTTTAACTCTATATAGACCTACGGAATTATAAGGGTGTTGTTAACTAAGTAGTTAAAGTTTAAATATCCTGCATCAATTACGAGTATATGAGTAGAAGAAAAATGTATGGGTCTCAATTTGGAGTGGTCATGTGGTTAGATGGTTGATTTAGAACCGTGATTCTTCTTTATTGCTGAAACCTTGATCAGTCGCTGGTATTCGTTTTTAAAATGAGTAACATTTTGTTAAATTTCCCTAAAACATATTTTTGTAATTGGATGTGAATGACCAGATACCTTAGTTACAGACTGATTGATATATATAATAATAACATTTAAAGATATATATAAATAACATTTAATGACTACAAAAAGGGAAGGGGGGCTGTGGAAATTTAATAACTCCCTGTTACATGATAAACAATATATAGAAACAATTCAAATTCTTATCTCAGAAATAAAAAGACGATATGCACTTCCAGTTTATAATATAGACAATATTCTAAATATTTCAAACGAATCTATAGCCTTTTCGATTAATGATCAATTATTCTTAGAAACTTTATTAATGGAAATAAGGGGCAAAACCATCTCATATGCTAGTTTTAAAAAGAAGCAAAATGAAAAAAATTGAAACAATTTTGATAAGTGAAATAAAACAACTCGAAGATCAATTAAATGATAATAATTTCAACAAGTTAGAGGAAAAAAAGGAAGTGTTACAAAATCTTAAAAAAGACAAAATTAAAAGTTCTTTGGTTAGATCGAGGGTTAAATGGATAATGGAGGGGGAAAAACCAACAAAGTATTTTTGCAGTCTAGAAACTAAAAATTTTCAAAATAAAATAATACCTAGAATAGAGAAAAAAATGGAAACATTATAACAGATCAAAAAGACATCTTACAGGAAATAGAATATTTTTATAAAAACCTTTATACGGAAAACTCAAACATAATAGACGTAGATTTAAATAATTATATTGGATCGTGTAATTTTAAAAAATTGAATAAAGTTGAATCTGATCGTTTGGAAGGGGTTATAAGTAATAGGGAAGCTTTTGAAACGTTGAAAAAAATGAAAAATGACAAAAGTCCTGGGTCAGATGGGTTTACTGTAGAATTCTTTAAAATGTTTTGGAAAGATATTGGGGATTATGTAGTAAGGTCTCTAAATTATGGTTATGAAAATGGGAAACTCTCAGCAACTCAGCGGGAAGGGATAATAACTTGTATACCAAAAGAGGGAAAACCAAAACATCTTTTAAAAAACTGGAGGCCAATTACACTCTTAAATACAGTTTATAAAATAGGGTCTGGAGTAATAGCAAATAGAATAAAACCGTTATTGGAAAACATTATTGGCATAGAACAAACTTGTTTCATTTCTGGGAGGTATATTGGGGAAAACACAAGGCTTATATATGATATAATGCAATATACGGAAGATAAAAATATTCCCGGTCAACTCCTATTAGTAGATTTCGAAAAAGCTTTTGATTCAATAAGTTAGTCATTTTTACATAAAGTCTTAAACCTATTTAATTTTGAATCGTCTATACATAAATGGATTAACACATTTTATAAAGACATAAAGTCTGCAGTAACGCAGGGTGGACATTTAACTTCCTTTTTTGACATAAAAAGAAGTTGTAGGCAAGGGGACCCATTATCACCTTATCTTTTTCTATTATGCGTTGAAATTCTAGCTATAAAAATTCGAAACAACAAAGATATAAAGGGAATTAAAACTAATAATAAAGAAGTTAAAATATCGTTATTTGCTGATGACACAAGTCTTATTCTTGATGGCTCAGAACAATCTCTAAGACAAGCGCTTAACGAATTAAATCTTTTTGCGAAAATTTCGGGTCTTAAAATTAATTTAGAAAAAACACAGATAATTTGGATAGGTAGTAAGATATATAGTGATGTTAAATTATGTAGAGAATTTAATCTGCATTGGGGGGATACTAGGTTCACGTTACTTGGGATGATATTTGATGTTGACTTGCAAAAAATGCCTCATATAAACTTTGTTAAAAAGTGAATAATATCAAATCACAGATAAATTTTTGGAAAAAACAAAAACTTACACCTATTGGGAAAATCACAATTATTAAAACTCTGCTCATTGCTCAGTTAAATCACCTATTTATTTCATTGCCAAATCCAAGCCAAAACTTTATTAATGAACTAAATACAATTTTTTATAACTTTATTTGGAATGGGGTTACTCATAGAATAAAAAAAGATGTTATTGTAAAAGAATATGAAGAAGGTGGTTTAAAAATGATCGATTTGATCCCATATATAAATGCTTTAAAACAACTTGGATTAAAAAAATATTGCATACAAAGGGTTCTTGGTGTAATATCTTAGAATGTTACATAGATACAGGGAGATTTTTTAGCGTAGGAAATGAATTTATCGTAAAGAACATGAAATACTTTAAAAATTACTTCTGGACAGATGTGTTTAAGGCTTGGATACTATTGACAAACAATATTAAAAAACTAAGAATATTCAAAAACGCAGCTGAAAGTTATCTTTGGTATAATAGTGATATTATTATTGGAAATAGTTGTATTTACATTAAGAAATTATACGAAAAAGGGGTCATATTTATCAATGATCTACTTGATACTGATGGGCAATTTTTAAGCCTGCAAGATTTTATTCGGAAATATAACTACAACATACATTATCTTCACTATACTGGAATAATTGAATCGGTAAAACATATGCTGAGAAAAAACAATGAGTATTGTCTGTCTAAATCTGAAACTCCTTTCATTCCTAACATTCTTAAGATACTATTTAAAATGAAAAAGGCTCGAGGGACATGTATAAAATCTTCAAGCAAAATAATATCTTACCTACTTCACGGCAAAAATGGCAAAGCATTTTTGATAATTTAACTGAAAATGATTGGAAACAAATATATAAAATAATTCACCTGACTACTATAAATTCTAAAATACAATGGTTCCAATACAGAATAATCCATAATATAATTGCTACAAACTCTTTTTTGTTTAAAATAGTTATTAAAACAGAGGCTCTGTGTAGTTTTTGTAAACAGGAAAGTGAAACAGTTATTCATCTCTTTTGGGAATGCGACATAGTACAACAATTTATAGAAGACTTAGAAAACTATTTTTTATCGAATGGTATTTTGTTAGATCTAACAAAAATGAGTTTAATTTTTGGATATTTCAGATCGTTTAATAGAGTTAAAAATTTTATCCTTATGCATGTAAAATATTACATTTATAAAACCCGTTGTACTGGTAAAAAACTGTCTCTTGAAAAGTTTAAATATATTTTAAAAGATGTATATTACATCGAAAAAGAAATAGCAATAGGCAAAAATAAGTTAGAAAATTTTCAAAGAAAATTGCAACACATTCACCGTATTGTTATATAGAACAAAAAGAACAATCTTGTATCATAATGTGAAAATCTATTTCTCTCTCTCTCTCTCTCTCTCTCTCTCTCTCTCTCCCTCTCTCTCTCTCTCTCTCTCTCTCTCTCTCTCTAAAAACTATTCAATATATATGTTAATCAAAATATTTGTAATGTTGTATTATCGTCTTTTTGTGTTATGTATATATTGAATATGAAATAAAGAAATTAAATATAAAAAAAGATATATATAATAATTACATTCATCGTTATCAACATAATAACTGAAAGTAGGCAAAGTTCTCGCTTTTTATATCGGTTCAGTTCATTGTAATTATGACAAGGGTCAATTAAGGTTCAGTATTTTTTCCCATTTTTTGTATGATATTGGGTTACCCTTAACCGCCTGATCAAGATTTTTCTACAACTGTAGATGCACATGAAGTAACATAAAATAATCTTTTCATTTTTAGCCTGATCCAGAACCGCCACAACTGTTAGCCACTGCCATTATCAAAATAAAAGATGAAGGTATGTTTGTTTCAAATACACGACCTGTCACACAGGTAACCGTAATGTAAAATGTTGTTTTTATTTTAACTGCTTACGGTATACTTTTAAATGGAAAACATAATGTAAAAATTTATTAACATCCACACACGACAATACAACTGCAAGCATGTAAGCAGTAACGTGACGAACATCATAATAAAAAGTAATAATAATAATTATAATGATAAAATTGTTTTAAATACTGTTAAATGTTTGCTATTCGTTTTTATGAATGAAGCAGCACATTACTGAACAAAATTATACATCATTAAATCAAAATCATACATACTTATCCATGTCTTAATCTAAACGTTTATCATAATGTATAGCTAGTAACGATTCCATCTTTAAATAATTTCAATCAAGATTGAACTAATATTGAGAAAATATTGAGAAAAATAAACTTGTATTTATTTGAAGGTTGAGATATTAGCACATGCCCTTGAAAGTATTGGACGTGCGGATATATCTGAAGTTCTGAGAGACAGAGATGAAGAATTTAGACGTGAAAGGGCAAACAGTGCGAGAGGTAATTGTTACCGACATATATGTAGTACAAATGCACAGAGTTATTGTTGGATGGCGGACACAGATTTAACCAGTTGCTTCATTTTGCCCAAACGATATTACCCCATGTCCTAGGACGACTTTCTCAATTAATAATGTTAACTTTGTTTGATTTGTTTTTGCCCAAAGTATTTATTTAATTATGTAGTAAATTTGCCTAATGCCTCGTACATTAAATAATTTGTGTGAGTTTGTTTGAAATCTAGAAATAATGCTTTAGTTTCATTACAAGTGTATGTACACGAAAATACACGTATTATAGGACAACTTAAATGAACTATATAAGAATAAGATTTCTAACCATTAGGCTCTACTAATTTTTGATTTGGTACACGACTAGAAAAATAATCTCCATAATTTGACTCTTAAAAAGATTCGGCCAATCTGTCCATCTTGTCATGTAACGAATTGTTATGTTACCTCATTGAACTTTGTTTCTTTTTACATTAGTTGGTTTTGTTATCTGATAAAAGCCGAGGTCTTACAAAAGTAGAGTTATATAAAGCTGGAAGGAAGGTTAACGGAAAATCTTGAATACAATGTCGCACTTTGTCTTAATTTTTATGTCTTTTTTATTTTCTCTTTCTTTCCAGATTCTTTTCTCCGTCGAGCTTTTATAAAAGTGGCACAAAACCCATATGCTGTCAAAGACTGGAAAGCCATTGCAAAGAAACTCGGAGTGTCTGAAGGTGACTAGGTAGAAATTGATAAAACGAAACCATCAATTCAGAAAAAGTGTTTTCATAGTCTGAAGAAATGGCAAACCGAAGCAGGTGATTCAGCAACATTACCAACTCTGACAGTTAAGCATAAAGTCTTCAAGCATCGACAACTTGCAAGTAAATCAATCAAGCTAGAAAGTTTGGTATTTTGTTTTCAATAAAAATATGACTCCATACTATATAATAATTATGTTCGGTTGTATTTTTTACGAGGACAATACTTGTAGTATTTCATTCTGATTTCGAAAGTGCATGTGTTGGACTGAACTTTCCAGTTTCCAAAGTTTTCTGCTTTGTTTTTTGGATAGTGAATTGAATATGGTTCTTTTTTAATTAGTTTAGACAAATAAGCTCAATTTCACTTCACAGTTCGTATCAAACCTAAAATGAAAAACCACGAGCAGTTGTTTATTTAGTTATACAAGCTGTAACATGTTTCTTTACAAGAATTTAATGTACACAGCCTAAGTACAACATTTTATAATTGGCTTTAAAATACATTATCATATTTTTAATGTAACACGAAAGTGCAACAGAAACAGTCCAACATCTTCACATTACAAAAACAATTGAAAGTTTATTTTGAGGTATTTTGGACAATACAGTTTATTTGACCTCTTCAACATTGATTATTATAATACTTGCATCTTTATATTACAGGATAAATTGAAACAATTGGGTAGAGGACAGAATCAGCGTATGCTGGAAGCAAGTAAAGAGATAATTACTATTAAAAAAAATGACCTGCAGTACTGATGGAGGATTTTATAATCGGATAGTTAGAGAAGAAATCTCTAGTAAACGTTCATTGATTTTTATATCTCGGACTTTAAAACAATAATAATGTGATATTGGTGATGTATATAATTGTATATTAACCGTAGTTCAATTAAAAGTAGTGTTGTGTGTAAAATGTGACTGTGATCCTCAATTTGTCTGTGATTTAGAATTAATTGTTAATCTATTGTCTGTGATAAGAACGTACTGCTCAGTCAAAGATTACAAAATTGGATTTTTCACAATTTGCTCCAATTATCACTATTAATGAGGAATTGTATTCTGAGACGGTCATCTAGTCTTAAGCTGGTATAAAATTAAATTGGATTATATTTTTTCTACAAAATTTAGAGACATTATATTAGCAGTCAGTCATGTTGGAGTATTAGGTTTTTTATAATAAGTTGATATTATACAACGTAATCTGACAGAATGTTTAATTTTATGGCACAAGAAATCATGTAAATCATATTGATTTTCATTACTTAATGGATACCAATGTATCGAGTTAGATCAAATTAATCTCACAGTAAACAAAATAAATAGATTGTTAATAAAAATTTGTTATAAAACACAAATAGATAGACAAGAAAAATTTCTTTGTAACTGATCATTGAACGAACATGTCAATAACCGATTAACCACGGAACAACAAACACGTTAAACAAACAGACAAAATGTTACAAGTATATAAACAATTGATTACAAATTCAGATAATTTTTGCCGTTTAGTGGGTTGTTAAAACGCATTCCTTGATATATTATTAATGTGTCTAACGTTGATCAGTTTTCTATCAAACTTTAATATTTGTTATGTATGTAAATATGATCTGTGCTATATCTGTGATATATGATATATATTGTCACGAGACCAGTGTCTGTGATACGTATTTATGAATTATTTAATAGTTAATTGATACACCTTAAGTAAACGTCTCTTAAATAAAAACCAATCAACTATTGTTATGGAAAATAATTTCTAATAAACACCAGATAAAATCATTTTAATTTTATACAAGTTGTGCGTCCAAATTCACAAACCACACTGCATCGTGGTAACCTAAATTAAATCACATTTTCGTAATGCCAACTCTGTCTCTGCCTCTGTATTTGTGATTACTTGTCGCACATTTGTACTTCCCCATTGTTTTGATTACGTTAGATTATAAGTATATGCTTCAGTAATGCAATGATTATTATAATATGTATTCAATCATTATGTAATGTAATAGTGGAAATAATTCCAAAAATCTCGATAATTATTTGTTATTTTCAATTATTTATTCAATAAAGTATTTTTCTTTATAATTTTTGTATTTATAGGTTTTTTTCCGAAAAAAAAAAAATTTTACAAATCGTGTGATACCAACAAAAGCGAATATAATTATCTTCTGCGGTTGTTTTAGTAATAATAGAATAAGATACAGCCAATGGTACTAATTATATCACGACTTCTGTTGAACATAGGAAAACGTCTATATTTGTGATATAGGCTGATGTAAAATCTAGGTTACATAATATTATTTTGACACATATTGGTAATGCATATCAATAAAACAAACATACCAATCCTTATCTAAATCAAAATACAAAAGCAAAGTAAAAACTGAATACTGCCAAATTACGTAAAACTCGTGAACCCCACTAGTAAAGTTAGACCACGTGCTCCGTAATTGCGGAAATCAATTACAAAACCTGTTCAAACATTTGATTACCAAAACGAGTGTTCGCTAGCGAACGGTAATATATGGCCATTATGTAAATCGTTAAATAAACACTTTTTGATTATGCATATCAAAAACAACTATACAAATCCATTTCCGAACCACAACCCAGAAACAAAGTAAAAACGTTAAAGCGGGTTAAAGGTACATGAAATTATGGGAGGGGGGACAAATATATCCAGGGCAATCTTGGACACGGAGACATCAAACTTATAACAAATACTCATTATTTGTGAGTATGACAACATACATCAAGGTAGTTAAAGAAAGAACGACAAAATTGGGTAAAATATACATGATAGTTTCAGGTATTTGTACTATGATAATTAAGATATTGGAAACACTTATAGAACAAAATAAAATCTGTAATATGTTATTGAGCATCAATATTACACTTTTCGGAGATTGTCTGTTCTATAATTGAACACTTTGTTGTAATGTGACAATAAGCCATGTATGCCATGCAGATTTGAGAATTTTTACAAGATGAGTTTGTGTGAAATTGTCTAAAATTACTACGACTTAATAAATGTCAAAATGTATATACTGGTTGAATCTACTCATTAATTGTGTAGTTTTACTTGTTTTGTTTTTTATGAAATTATAAAAATACAGATGTATTTTATAAATAAAAAAAAATGTGACAACCAAAAAAATAACGGATAAAATTATTGAAACCATACAGATTAACGTCTTCATTTTTTATTCACATTCTAAATACTTTTACAATATTCTCCAACATTCATACATTTCATTTTTCAGTTTATAAGTTTAATATTATCTTGTATATTGAATAAGTTTGATGAAGTTTGTTTAATTGATAAAAACGATACTTGTAAACTCTTAATGTTATCGATGGATGGTGACCTGGTGACCATAAAGGGATTCAAAGTTTCCTTCCGACGCGTCGAGTCAATTTTGTCGTTTGTCGGTACGTGTCATGTATTGAGTCACCCGGTAATGTTGACAGGTGTGCGGAGGTATGTGAATTACGGATATTAATTAACAGATTAAGACTTCAACCCCATAATCTTGGTAATACATTACGGGATAAACAATTCATCAATGAGAAACTTTTTTAATAAACAACAATGTAACATGTAGATATGAGGAGCATCATATACTTCCTGGAGGAAATATTGAGTAAGGGAAAAAATAAAATGTAATTGTAATCGCCATAAGTACATCATAATTTTGGGTTCGTTTAATTAATTAAAATTAGTTAAATGTAAATCTGTCAAAGGCAATTTTATACATGTATACATAATATATCGATTCAATTTTCTCCCACATCGGCGTAAAGTTTTGATACTATTTCAAGAAGACTGTTTTTCTAGTTATAGGCTGCCTAATACTAGTATCATATATTTGTCCTTATAGCAAACATAACCATTTTATTTTATTTTTAAGTTAATGCTAATCAAAATATATTAATTATACTTCTTTGTTTTTATAATCTTTTAATTTTAACCGTTTTTTTAATTCTTGATAGTTTTAATTTCTAAAATATTAAATATTTAACATATTTGACTAAAAGAAAATATAAATTTATTAGTAAGAAAAACTTTTGTCACATAAAATATATATTTATTCACGGATGAATGTAAATATATCCCATTTACGGCAATGTTTAACCATTCAAAAGTGTTACCAGCCTTAGACAATTATTAAGACTGCCCCCTCGATTGCAAATCACGTTCAATCGCGTCCAATCTCGTAATGTCATGGGTCTTGCGCATGCGTAATAAACAATGTTAAACTCCTCTATTTTTCTCAAAACTAAAACCACAAATAGGGAACACAAAATCCAATTACAGAAACTTCATCATTTTCTCTTTCATTTGATATAATTTTGAATATGTGTAATCTTCTTTGTCACATTTGAATCACTGTGTGAAGTTGTGACCCTGACGCAATATTTTCAGAAAATATGGCAAAAGATGATCCATTTACGTTACGCAACTTTCTTGTACATGCGGCTTATCGCGTTACTTTAAGATTAACACAATTCAGTGAATGTTCCATAAATCTTTAAAAAAAATGCACACCAAAAACAACAGTTATTACAGTATCATTTTATGTAAAGAATATGTCGATCTCTGATCACTTTTGAGACAGTTCATTGAAAAGAAAAAGAACAATAATTTCAGTATAGAACTTGCTGGGTACACATCGGTATTTGTCTAAGAAACGGACACTAGTCGTGTGTCATGGGATGAAAATAATAATAAATACAATCCAATTACAAAAAAATAATAAAAGTCCTTAAATAATAAGAATATTATGTTGTTTTGATGGCATTACGTGAAAAAACGATAGAAACTCTGTGCATACCGTCACCGTACGGTCAAAGTATTCAGTATGTCGATCACATGTCTTCTACGATTTCCGTAACATATTTATAATTAAACAAAAATAGGGGTAAAATATTAGACCGCTGTTTGAAAAGATTTTGTGTTCACTATTTACGACAATAAAATATCAATCGAACTGTCACATGAGGTCAAAAGGCACCATCAGTTAGAGTAATTTAAACGGTAGAAAAAAAACCAAAAACAAAAAACACACACACATGAATATGCTTATGGTGTTGCGGTCGAGGTGGTCATGGCGTTAGCCTTCAAACTCAAGGCATCTCACTGCCGTGGGTTCGATGGTCCAAACAAGTGCTTTAAAAGAAATTTATCCTTGTTGTATATCTCTAGTGTATGATGAATCCAGAGACACCATGTTAACAAGAGTATTAACTGTAATAACTAACAAGAATGATGTAAATGTAATTCATGTATACATTAAGTACAGTACAGGCCTGTCTAAAGTTCAACATTGAGCTAACGAAAAAGGTCGATCCTCCGCTACAAGTAGCAGAGATATATTAGAAGACAGCTACTGGATAAGAAATAGATAATAGCTCTGTCGAAAAGCTGTCGAGTTAAGTTGAGTCATGGTGTTTAAAGTCGCAGTCAAGAATATATCACTTATAATATCGAGACGTCGCCAGCTATAGACGAAGGTGCAGATATTTTGCCTGTGTAATGCGCTGATGGCATTGTACACCAAGATTCTCTAGCGTGCGAAGCCCAACGTGACACGAGACCCCATCCGAAAGAATAGTGATTTTCATTTCGTAATGCTGAGTGTTTGGCAAAAAAAACAGTCACTACCCACTTTCAATTCTTGTGTCAGACCCGGCCGGGTATCAAACCAACGACCTCCCACTTACGAAGCGAGCACTCTACCAACTTAACTACCACAGTGGTTGCAAAAAGCTGTCGAGATGTACATAGCTATCTAGGGTATCAAGACAACTCGTACCCATGTGTTACCACATCATGACAACCTGCGCCCAACCTTAGACAACTTGTACCAAAAAAACAAGAAAATTAACCAATTTTTTTAAATCTTAAACTTAGATATTTTGATACCTCTAAATTAATTGTATGTAATTAGTTCAAAATAATTAGGTATTGCTAGAAAAGTTTTTTTCTAAATAAATCTTATAAACCCTTATAGATAGGAAGACAATAACAAAAACGGATGTAAGTTCTCTTAAATTGTTTTCTTGTCTCGGCTTGGGTACAGGGTGTCTTGGGTTCTTCTTGTCTCATTACCGGTTCGAGTTGCCCTGCGTGCGAGTTGTCTTGGACACGAGTTGTCCAGCATTTGCTAATGAGGGATCGATTTGAACGGTCGATTCGGCACTAATTCGTTAGCTTAGTGATAAACTTTCGACAGGCAGGCACTGTAAGTTTTACAAATCAACGTGTCTTACAAATACACACATTTTAACGCCCTGTTATGCGTATTTAGTATTAAATAATTAAAAATAAAATCGCAGTCTTATTAAGTAATTGAGACAGAGTTTAATTTCATCAGTTTCCAATACAATCCGACAAAGTTCCATGAAATGGTAAAACGTAACTCTAGAAGACTACGGATACTGCAAACATATCGGGAGAACTTACAGTCATTTAGACATCATCACTTTTCGATCGAAAACTACCTAGACACTCTATGAATAATTGATCTTGAACATGCATAAACGATTTCAACTTTGAAAGTCTCAACATAAAATATTTAATGCGTGTATATATTTCGTTCAATTTTACTATAGGTTGATCTGCATAGAAATCATGAAATTAAAATCGCAGAAAGTTTCATGTTGATAATTAATAATTTCCTGACTAGTCACGATTTTTTAATAAAAAGTACGAACCCGGTGCGAGAATTTTTTCGATACATAAACCATCTGAAATACGAACACGGCGTGAGGATTTTTTCGATACACAAACAATCTGAAGTACGAATCCGGTGCGAGGGTTTTTTCGAAACATAAACCATCTGAAGTACGAACCTAGTCTGACTGGAAACTTTATAAACTACACGCGGAAAATCAGTTGATTTCTTCGGAAATTTGAAATTTCAATCAAACTGATCCGCGAAGTTCTACTCCCAACTTTGGACGAACGCTGTTTATTTTACGACCAAATGGATGCGACTAGAGATTTGAACTATCGACTTATGTTACTAAAAGGGAAAAAGTAATTCATATGGTCTATAGAATTTAGAAAATAAAGTTCTAATTTCAAATAATGCAGGAGTGTATGTATGCCCCCAGATCCACCACAGCAGATTATTGCTTTAGTATAGGACCTTCCATATATCAAATTATATAAATACTTAGTATAAGAGGCCGTATACTGAAACAAATGTCTGTATACTAGCTTCCCATTAGAGGCACATTGCTGTGTAATAAAATAACTTTACATTTGTACAGAGCCAGATGAACAAAATACAATGTATCTTTATGTACAAACGCATGATATTGTTGATTTCAGATTATCCATGTGATTTTTGATTCCTAATCACGTGTCCTCTCATGCTATTTTTAGAAACAACAAATGCTATTTTATCTGCCTTGCCTCTAAAATATGATACCGTACGCTTGATACAGGTATAACAATGTAATTAAATGATTATTCAAATTGTCCATTGATTATTCAAATTGCCCACCCGATTTCCCATTTAACCTCAGCAGTTTTTCAACAACAGGGACTTTTACCTTTGACCTTCTGATTGCCATGGGAATTGTCTTTATAAGAAAATAACAACCGAAATTCTTCAATACTCATTCTTGTTGATTATCTACAAGTCATCTGGTCTTGTCTTTACTCTTTGATGTAGCAAATGACAAATAACCAGAAGACAGCGTAATTTTTTTAAAGTCTTGATTAAGTTTGACCTTTGTCCCAAGGTCACGTGACCTTTTATGCTATTTTTAGAAAGACTAATTTTGACTTGAAAGTCTCCTGAAACTCAACCTTCAGTCTCTACACAAGATTATTACAGTTAATGTCGGTTTTAGTTAACAGGTAACTTTCCGTTGATTATAACACCTATAAGACATGAAATTTGGTAAAAAGTACACGTGACCTTTGACCTTCTAGTTGCTATGGGCAATAACTCATTTTTAAAAATTTTATAAGTATTATTTTAAGTACTAAATATTCTTTAAGAATCAAGAGTCACTTCACCCTATTTGTACAAAGGGTTGACAGAATTGAGATATTTGTTACGAAAAAAGCTTATTTTCGGCTAAATTTCGTGATTTAAATTGACCTTTGACCGCAGATCACGTGACCTATTTTCTATTTTTTAGAATCGGCAATCATTTTAAAATCTTTCCCGACATATATGCTCTACAATGGTACCAAACACCATATCACTGTCCCTTTCAATCATCTTGTAATTTACATTTATTAAACCGCACCTGAAATCCCATGAAAACCTGGCTTTTTATCCAGAACGGAAAGGGTTAAATTGTGATTTGAAAATGGATCGGTATGTTTGTGTTTTATTGATTTATCACTGTTTTAATTATGCTGTAAATGCAATCGTGTCTTTAAATAATTTAAATATTCAAAGTTTCCAAGGAAAGCAATCACATATACAAACATTGTACACAAAGGCTGTTGCAGTTTAATGGATTACTATGGTGCAAACAGCAAACGCAACCAAGAGCACGGCACAGTAGTGTAAAGTAAAGGACACTCGAATAATGAAAGTCCCGTAATAAGAAGATCGACTAAAATCTATATAACCGTCCATTGGGAGATACATTAAACATGAAACGTTTCAAATGGTTTCCAGCAAAATAGGAAAACAAACTATTTGATAATACAATTGATGCATATATTAATTGTGTATAACTCCATTTTGTTGTTCTTGCTTTTTGTAAGACCACATTGAACAGTGTGATGTGTCATGTCACAAATATTACAATGTATATATTTCTTGTTAATATCTTACTGATAGTTCCTAGTTTTGGGAGTTCAGAAGAACTCTGC
Source organism: Anadara kagoshimensis (assembly GCA_021292105.1). Taxonomy (NCBI): domain Eukaryota; kingdom Metazoa; phylum Mollusca; class Bivalvia; order Arcoida; family Arcidae; genus Anadara; species Anadara kagoshimensis. The sequence continues at coordinate 66,627,934 of CM037865.1, read as the reverse complement.
AACAAAGAACAAACGACATCGAGAGCAAAATTAAATGGAAGTCAAATTGAAATAATATCACCTTCTGGGCCAATATTATGTTCCAAGCTGTGTTCTAGTAAACCTGAGTGTACATCGTTTAATTTCCAGCAATCTTCACTAACATGTGAACTAAATGTTGCTAATCAGATTACGGATACGTTGGTTAATGATGATTCTTATGATTATTATGACAATAAGCAAATTGCGGTAAGTACAACATTAGGCATGTATCTATAATTTTGTACAGCTTCCCGTCATACAAATCTAAAACAAATGCAGTAGGCCAGGGGCAACAAAAACAATTTAAATAAAGTGTGTGTGTGTGTGTGTGTGTGTGTGTGTGTGTGTGTATGTGTGTGTGTGGATAGAAGAACGTAAAAAAATAACAAAACATTCCACTTCTTTTGATTAGAAAAAAGAAATTTTTTAATAAAACTGCAGCATAAAATAGGCATGTAATTATGGTGGTATTATAAATAACCAAGAACAGATTTTATTAGAAATGGAAACTTACTATAAAACTTTATATTAAAAAGGAGATGAAGATATTGACCTGGGCAATGTACTCGATTTGAAAGATGTCAAAAACAATTAATGAACTAAAAGTTATCAAAATAATTCGAGGAACCCGTTGCATATAAAGAAGCCTTAAATTCTATAAAAATTATGAAACATAATAAGTAACCAAGATTTAACGATTTTACTGTACTAATTTCTAAATAAATGATGTTAATATTGTTGTGTAATTTACACTCCGTATGGATGTAGGCTATGGTTTCATGGTAGAGCATCTGACTCCGGAGCAGAAGGTCGCGGGTCCAATCCCCGTCCTAGGTATAAAGTTTTTTTCAGCTCTGGTCCCTTCAATGGCGACGAGGATGAGTGTTGTGAAAGTGCCATAATACTACAATGACAAAGGAATTCAAAATGTAAAAGAGCATGTAACCACATCTAGCTTTCTTTAGATTAAAGCATTGCTAAATTATGTAACTAGAACAAAGATAAACTGGAAAAAATAATAAAATTTTTAAATATCCTGAACAACCAACAATGCCAACAGATAGAGGGAACAAATATAAATTATTAACAAAGGCCGTCATCACAGTATTGTTGATAAGTTTGATGTCTCTGTGTCCAGGATTGCATTGGATATATTTGACGTCTCATAGTTCCATGTTCCTTTCACACAATTTTGATTACACACGTGACGGGTGTAGCTAGCTAAACAGGAGGTGCTTACCCTTCCGGAGCACCCGTCCTCACTTCCCTGGTGGAAGTTCACGTGTCTAACCTAACTTGTCAGTTCCAAAGTTTTTACTTTGCTTCTGGATTGTGATTCGGAAATGGATAAGTATGTTTGTTTTTGATGATTTATAGCTGTAAACAGGTTTTAGATAAATGCACTTTTAGTAAAACTGAAATAGAATCACTATTTTGTTTATTTTCAGCTTCCCTAATGGTAATACATTTTAAACAGAAATGAAAGAAAGATTTATTTATGTAAATTTAAAAGAAATTTTAGGAATTGGTGATATGAATAGATTATATTTATTCTTTAATCAAACACAGACAAACTGATTCGTGTTCAAATCACAATACAATCACTTTGAGCGCTGGCAAATTAAGAATTACGCGTGGTATTACTACTTATTTTACATTCAATCTCTATCATTCTAATATTTCATTTTTTTTTTAAAAAAAGACTGTACCTGAAAATCATGTCCATAATCCGTCATTCATAATAAATTCTTGTAATATGTTTGGTCTTTTGGCCCCAATAATGTACTTTTAATTTGTTTATTATTTTTACCACTCGCAATTCACTTGTTCCATATTCAACCTTCTATCAATTTCAATTGGTAATCGATAGAAATAGTCATTCGACAAATATTAGTTAACCTGGATTTATTTTCCATCCCATAGTTTCATGTTCCTTTCCCACAATTTTAATTACACACGCGGTGGGTGTAGCAAGCTAAACAGGAGGTGCTTACCCTTTGGGAGCACCCGGCTTTACTTTCCTGGTGGAAGTTCACGTGCTTAATCTAACTTATCAGTTCCAATTCAGTTCCAAATTGTGATTCAGACATGGATTAGTATGTATTTTTTTGATAGATCTATAACAACGTAAAGTACTAAGACCATCAAAACTGTAGTTTTACAAAGGTTTTTATAAGGGGGTCTTCTAACTTTTTGGTTAAACCTGTATACTGATTTTTCTGGATTTTTTTTCATTTAACATACTCGGATAGTTAGATAATTTCAAGTAATAGACATGTAATTTGTTATTTATTAATGTTTTTCATTACAGATTGACTTAGGAAATTGCTCTCAAACGGAGTGTCCAAACAATTCTCAATGCATCAATATCCAGCAATATGGGCCTTATTGTAACATATACAGTAAGATGAACTATAAATCTCTCTCTCCCTCTCTCTCTCTCTCTCTCTTTTAATTGCTATTTTTGTTTTATTTTTGTATTTTTTTTACAAACGTGGTAATTCAAAGGTCGGGTTTATTAAAGAAATATTGTGTAAAACTCAAGATTCCCAACAGCAGTGCTATAGTTGAAAACAATTCATCTGCGAGTGAACCTGCCTGAACAAATTTTGATTACGACAATGTTTACTTGTGTTTCCTGTTTCGGTCTGTACAAATACAAACTACAAAACTTACAAAATAGAGTATAGGCATTATGATACTCTAAACATTAAATGCATACTGAATTTCGAAAACAGAACGAGTTAAATGTGTTAACGGACCCTTGTACTCGATTACACATCGAGGTTAATACATCTCAATAGGAAACCCATATGTACTAAGGTTTAAGTACGATTGTAAAAAATAAAAAGTTAAAGTTCAAGTGTTTAATCTTATTTACTAGTATCACAGTTTCTACTTTGCTTTCGGATTTTTATTTAGACATGGGTTGGACATGTTTTAAAACTGACAAATTAGTTTAAACACGCAAACTTTCACAAGGAAGTGAGGACTGATGCACCAGAAGAGTTTAGCACCTTCTGATTAGCTAGCTACACCTGTGTAATCAAAATTGAAAGTAGAATTTACATGGAATTATGAGACGCTAAATATATCAAGGGCAACCCTGGAAACAGAGACATCAGCAAAACAGGGTATAATGTATCTTAATAAATTATGGTCAATCAATTGATATCCAATATCTTATCATTTAAGAATGTGACGAACCACCTACAATAGCTAATGGTACTTTGGAACCTGGAAGTAACTTAGTTGGGCGTTCTCGTAACTATAAATGCCTCCCCGGATACCTTCTTCATGGTTCTTCATCAGTGACATGTCTGTCAACTGGCACATGGGCACAAAACGCCACATATTGTGAAAAAGGTATGGTTGACAAACTATCAAGAGAAAGAGTTGATCTTCTTTGAGAACGCTTTTCAGGAGTTTTGATCTTGTTGTTTCATCACACAGTATCCACTTGTAAACCGTTTATCATAAATTAGATCTTGTTGTTTCATCACACAGCATCCTCTTGTAAACCGTTTATCATAAATTAGATCTTGTTGTTTCATCACACAGCATCCTCTTGTAAACCGTTTATCATAAATTAGATCTTGTTGTTTTGTTATACCTGATCCTTTTGGGACCGTTGATCTTAAATATACCTAATAGAGAACGGTCGTTTGTGATTTGAACCTTAACATCTCTATGATAAACTTAAGTATCTCTGGTTGAATTCCGATGTTTTTCGACGTGCTATATTAAGACAACCTTTAGTAGTGTCCGACATTAAGTGTTTTTGGTATTTTAACCTGTTATTCTTTAACTTTAATTACTTCATTAACGCTTTTACTGACTCATTTGTTTTCTAAATTAAAAAGAGCAGTCATATGAAAAGATTAATGTTAGTCAACATACACCGTCCTAAAATATGTTAATGATGGAGGTTTATCTAACTATTCAGATTGTAGAAATACAAAATTAAAATATATATAGAAGTAGATAACAGAAAATTGTATGATATGTATTGTTATAATTATTATTTTTATGATAAAATTTCATCAACAAACGCATAAAACAACAATTATTTTTTATTACTAAAACATTACTTGAAAATATTATATTGACCTATTATGTGCTTCATCCTACATAAATAACATCAACAAATTGCTTTTATATAGAACTTTCTTTGTATTTTCCTTACCTTAAGTGTTTAACATCACATTATTATTTTAGAGCCTCAAGATTGCCAAGACGTTTTTTTAATGGGCCATGTGACAAATGGTGTGTATACCATATACAGATCTACCGGTCATTATGATGTTTTTTGTGATATGGAAAGAAATGGATGGACGGTAAAGAAAACTCTCTCTCTCTCTCTCTCTCTCTCTCTCTCTCCGAGTAATATTTAAAACAACAGGCAATCATGCTACGACGCATGAATCAAGTATAAAGAACGCTTTGCTCTGGTAGAATTATCGTGATGTAAGTATGCAAGGCTAAATGACCATAGTACAATTCAAATTTAAATACATTGTATATAACATTTCAATGTGCGCACATATAATACATGTATAATACATATAACACACAAAAGATTTATCAATTTTGTGTAGTCATAAACACTCATAATTTCACTTACTCCTAAGTTTTTAGAAAATTGTCCATTTCTTTAAACGCCAGATATATAGATTTGCCACAATTATACAGGATTTATTCCTCATCAGTTTGAAATAAAGCTTGTACACTTCTAAATCTAGTGAAGTAGTCTTCTATCTTACAAATATTTCTAATGTCTTTATTAAGTTCACATTCAAACAATGTGTACCTGCTTCAATCTCAAGATTGTGGTTTGAAACCCTAAACCTACATAAAGCTGTTCTAAACAGCTTATTTTTCAAACACGTTAAGTATTTTTCTGGTTCTAGCATACTCTTAATACAGTGGTAAAACCCTAGTTTACTTGAACCAGATTTCAAAGCACTCCACTCTTGAAAATAATTATCTTTCACTGTTTCTGTTAACATATACAAAAATGCTAAAGCCTACTTTAAAACAAGATTTGATTTCACGAAGTGTAATATCCAAGTCAAGAATATTTCATTTACATCGAGACTCTAGGCCAAACAAGTGTAATAAATTAATTTTATTCTTGTGTTGTTTTACCTTTTGTACATTCATAAATAAAGACATTAGGCTAGTCCTTGCCGTATACTGGTAAGGAAAAGAAACGCCTGTATAAACACGTATCGCGTGAATACGTATATGCCGATCAGAACTCAGTTCTGAATGACTTATATGAATGAAGCTGTCGATAATGCTATATCAACGTATCAGAGGGACAACAGCTACTAAGAATACCCTACAGACCTGAGTTTACCTTTATGATAAATGAGACAAAACTAAGTGAAAAAACTAAACTAATTGAAAATGAATTAATACAAATAATAAAAACATTGAAGTACATCGATGGTTAAGCTTTTGTATATTTTATATTATTCTTAGGCAGATACACAAAGAATACCCTCAAGATCTTAGTTTACCTGTAGAAAACAAAATTCAGTGAAAAAATAAACTAAATGAAACTGAATTAATACAAATAATTAAAACATTGAAGTTAATCGATAGTTAAGCTTTTGTATAGTTTATATTTGCATTAAGTTAATGTTATCACGATAACCTTATATTTTGCTATTCAAAATGTTAATAATAAAATAAATCAGATCGTAGTTAATTAAAATACATTGACAAGATTATTATTGTGGTCTGGATTTCATAAAATCATATAATGATAATATCAAATGTACACTTATCTACTAGACTGTGACCAACATAACAACAGCTATGACGACCAAAGAGATACTAATGCGCTAATTGATTTATTTTAAATCTCACATGAATTCACAATCATGACCATGCATACTTCGTGAATTATACGCACTGTATATGCAGATAGCGGAAAGTTATCAGTGACAATCATCTTGCTTTGTCCATTTCTACATGACTCATTCTTTGTTTATAAAGATTGCTGTGATTAAGTCATAATTACAATGTTGAGTTACACCATCAAAATGTAATCTGAAGCATAACCGTTATACATTTACATTCAATATATAATATCTACATTTTATACGAATATCCTCTAAAAGGTCTTAAAGGCAATGAGTCATCTTCTTAAAAACAGGCGGTCTAAATGTTATTAAAAAGATGTAGCAGAAACAACATTAAGTGATAAACATACTAATAAAAACAAACATACTCATCTATGTCAATATCACAATTCCAAAGCAGAGCAAAATAGAACGTTTATTTTGACAAAAAAGTTGAAAATGTGAACTTCCAACAGGGAGGTTGGGCCAGGTGCTCAGAGGGACAAGTACCTCCCGTTTAATAAAAATTCTAATAAAAGTCAAAATCATAATTCCAAAGCAAAGTAAAAACTTTGAAACTGACAAGATTCTGAAAAACGTTTGATTTACCAAAATGACAAAATGTACAGCCAAAAAACTAACTATTTCCAGTTTGTTCAATTGTTGCGTAAAATACCTAGATGCCCCAACATCGCATGTATATCTATTTCAGCAGTATTTTGAAATTAAAACAGTATGCATGCCTTCATTTCAATCTTTCAGAACCATAACAATAAGCTGAAGGTCCAATATAAATTCAAAAAGTATTGCATTGTTTATTTGTAATTATTTCAGGTGTTCCAGCGAAGATTGGATGGTTCCACAGATTTCTATCGAAATTGGACTTCTTATGTCAATGGATTTGGGAACACAGCCGGCGAATTCTGGCTTGGTAAATTATCTCGCTTTGTATAAATCAAACGCAAAAAGGGTTATCGTGCACCATATACATATATAAAAGTTTGACAAAAAGTTAATTCTTTGAAACTGACCAATTTGTCTGTCAATTGAATGCTTTTATGAGACAACTATCGGAATATATACCGGTGTTACAGGAAAATTATGAATCCTTTTGATATTGTTACCAAATATGAGTTAAGTTTTTATGTAATGTTTAATTATGTTAGTAATTCAGATATTATACATTTTACAATAATAAATTGTATAATATTTGAACAAAACATCCAATTTTATAAAAAAAACCCAGTTAATATAACATTTAAAAAATGGAACAAAAAACTTATATTTTTAATCATATCAAAGAATTGGTCTTTTTGGTACTATAATCTGCATTCCCTACTACTACTGCTACTACTACTATGAGAGTTGTTTTACAATAACATTTGACAGAAAGAAAGGATATAATTTGAACCATATCTTTAATCACTGAAAATCTTTCCACACAAGAAGATCTTTTTTACGCTTTAATTGTATAAAGGTAACCTGAATTGTATTTTGGCAAAATAACTTGCTATGCCTTTCGCAAATGCATTGACTTATTAACTGTGTCCGCTAGGACTTTTAGTTAGCCTCCTATAGATAAATATAAAAACAAATACAAAATGTAAAATTGTTTTATAGTTGACAAACCGGTGTCCGGTTACAATCAAAAACAAACATACTAATCCATGTCCGAATCACAATCCAGAAGCAAAGTAAAAACTTTGGAACTGACAAGTTAGGTTAGACACGTAAATTTCCACCAGGGAAGTGAGGTCGGGTGCTTCGGAAGGGTAAGCACCTCCTGTTTAGTTAGCTACACCCGCCACGTGTGTAATCAAAATTGTGTAAAAGGAACATGGAACTATGATACGTCAAATATATCCAGGGCAATTCTTGACACAGAGACATCAAACTTATCAACAAAACTGCGATGAACTTAAGAGGCCTCCAAACGTGTGGGTTGATCCTTTACATTTTACTTGTCGCATTTTTATCGGTGTCATCGTTTTTCTTTCTCTTGAAGTATTTCTGTCCAGGATGCCAGTGAAACCTATAGTTGTAGAAAAATACTTGCAATACCAATACATAAAAAACCAAATATATGACAATTTGTTTTCCTTTTGAAATACATGCATGTTATTTCAAACGTGACCGAATCGCACACACACACACACACACACACACACACACACACACACACACACACACATACACACACGCGCGCGCGCTATTTACGTAATATTTTCGCTAAATACGAGATGCGCTTAATCTTAATCTTGTTTTTATTAATTTTGTAGGTCTTGACAAATTATATGAACTTACATCTTCCGCCACCTATTCATTACGATTTGATTTGGAAGATCATTCTGGGGTTTGGAAATACGCAGTGTACAGTAACTTTAGACTAGGTGACGCATCGGTAAATTACAATTTGAATTATGATTCCTACACAGGGACTGCAGGTAATCTTCTACATTCTAAATATAAAAACTTTGTGTCCTATATTATCAACCTCTACTTGACCAATCTATGTTCAAATCACAACCAAAAAGTCAGAATATTAACTTTAAAAACTGCCGAATTGAGTAAAACACGCGAAGTGTCACTTGCAGCGAAAAAACATAGGCTCATATTGTATACTTAATCATGATTGACTAGTTTCAATTTGTCATTGTTACTGTATACTGAATATTTATTTATTTATTTTATTATGTATTCATTTATTTATTTATTCATTTTATTATGTATTCATTTATTTATTTATTTATTCATTGTTAATTCAAATTATATATTTATTTTGATTTTAAGTGCAAGTATAAATATTTATTTCAAGTTATTTGTTAATCCCCATGGAATCTAAAATATTAGGTGAAGATATGGTTCTTATTGGGGATGAACAGAAATAGAGGAATTTGGGCTTCATTCCCATCCAATTACAATATCATAATTTAAAATTTCGTATATAGAATCATCATACACATTTTTTCTGGAAAAAAAGGACTACAGATTTATTATTTACAAATTTTTACATATACTATTTAACACTGGTCAACATGTCAAATGTAAGATATGTAACAGAATTTGTAAATAATATGTTGTTGCAATTACATTTAAAATATTGTCTATTTTTTAACCTTAGAAATTCCAATTTCGACTCCCCCATATTATTCTGAGACCAATTATTATGAAAAAATCATTAAAAATACATTATCATATATGTTGTTTTATGATCATATTTCAATGTTCCATGTCGAAGAAATAAAAATCAGAAACTTTAGCAACTTTTGTAACAGAATCTTATAAGGTCCTACTTCAACAACCCAATTGGGGATGATGATAATTATGGCACCTGAATTCAAATGCAACCACGTCGATTCCGGTAATTATTCCCAATAAGAATGGACAGGTGCCATTTCATTCACCAAATCTTCCATATAGTAATATTTTTAACTTAATACTTGTACATAAGGCAAATGTAGTATACAAAAAAAAATTCAGCATAAAAATATTTTGTTTATTCAATATTGCAGCATCAAATCTTGAGTTGTAAATGAGTCGAGTTTCATAAATAATTGATCAAACAAGTTTACAATTTAGCTGGTAATTCAACTGGTCAATTGAATCTCTGACCGATTTTCTTCTGTCAATTAAATAATAAATAAGGGGATTAACTGCCTAAGAAAGAAGCAATTATGTTGTCAATTTCTTTCATTGGTAATTGAATTATATGATTTTTAAGTAACAGTTGAGCTAAATTTAGTGTAACAAAAGATACCTGTCAACGAAAGTATGTTTCAGTCTTTTAAGTTGCTTTGTATATAAGTAATTAGTATAACTGTATACTTAATCTCATTATATATTATCCACCAGTTAATTATCAAGGCTCTCAAAAAGTTTATGGCTGTGTTCACATTATTGTTGATAAGTTTGATGTCTCTTTCTTTAGGATTGCCCTAGATATATTTGACGTCCCAAATTTTCATGTTCATTTCACACAATTCTGATCACACACGCGGCGAGTATAGCTAGCTAAACAGGAGGTGCTTATCCTTTCGAAGCACCCGGCCTCACTTCCCTGGTGGAAGTTAAACGTGTCTTACATAACATGTCTGTTCCAAAGTTTTTTACTTTCCTTCTGGATTGTGATTCGAACATCGATTAGTATGTTTGTTTTTTCATTTATAATTCAATTTATTAATTAATTGTTATTAATTTCGTTTGTTTATTAAGATGAGACTGGTAAATATAACATAAAAAACAAACATACCAGTTCATTTAAACAATACAAAATAAAAATAAAAATTGAGGACTAACAAATTCGGTAAATTAAGCATAATTTAACCAGGGAAGTTTATATTAGTTGTCTTTTTCATGTTTTATGTTTTAGGCGATGCACTAGACCATGACAAAGGATCTGGATTTGCAACATACGACAATGACCATACCTACTGTTCGGTGATTCGTAGGGGAGCTTGGTGGTATAATAATTGTCACTTTTCTAATCTGAATGGACTGTATGGTCACACTAAATTCGCTCAAGGAGTAGTTTGGGTCCAATGGCATGGACACTACTACTATCTAAAGACAACTGAGATGAAAATACGCAGAATGTAATTTTAATATCTAAGGATTTCAAAGCCCCCCCCCCGTTTTCAAATGTTTAAAAATTGTTTTGAATATAATTTTCTAGTAGCATTTCTATAACTTTTTATTTCATAAGTGCGTTAGAGTCACGGGCTTTTAAATTTAAAATGTGTGATGTTATGAAGTATTGTTTAAAATTATGATTTTTTGTCTTTGTTATGTTAATGCTTTCTGTCATTAGTTTTTATTGTTTAGTCTTAGTGTTGCATTGGCTGTTGCTACGTACGTGTTTTACAAATTGTCGTTTTCTATTTGTAATTCCATGTAGGATTTGTCATATATTTCATCACTATTTAAACGGGAAACATGTGTCAGCATGATGTAGTCTTTGATTTTCATTAAGTATCCTAACTTTTGTTTTCAATCACAAATTTAAATTGAAAAAATTATATTTTACCATTGATAGTAGAAATAGCTATGGGTATGTATTACTTTGTCGTATGGACAGTTAGTATTATCGCTGTAATGAAACCCGATAACTTCAAACATGTATTTGACTCTATTAGATTATGCAACCACGAAAAAAACATAATGCAATGAGCATTAATTAATGTAATGATGGATGTCCTCGCCTTTTTCCGTTTCCATGGCAACGGCCGTCATTTTAAATAATTATAATACCTAATTGCACCACTTAGGATAGGGATCCATCTCTGTGTGAAGTTTTAACAAGATTTGACTATTCTTCTCATAGAAAACGCGCGGACAAGTTGAGTGGGGAAGAAAAGGAAGGAATAACAATAATAATGAAGAAGAAGAAGAAGAAGCGGGGGTAAAACAATAAGTCTCCCCAAACTTCGTTCTTGTGTCAGTGACGTTATTAAAGGGCACAATTCAGGCCAAGTTTTCATTTTTTTGTGTGTGTAATTCAAGCATGTCGGGCCTTTTTCAAGACATTTCGGGCGTGGCTGGCGATACGTCAATTAGACCAAAGCAAAAGTATTTTGTTACATTCTGAGGCTTCAAAATAACTATCCTGCATGCATACTATTTATAAAAAAATGTATATACATGTATAATATCTATTATAATGTGTTTTTATTAAATGGTTTTATAAGTCAGAACATTTTAACTTTTTTTATTTTTTATAATTATAGGCATGAATGTACGTGGATTTTGTTTTCCCTATATAAGCGATGAATGTAGTCGAATGGCAAATTTAAATTAATATTTGATGTCTCTCTTTCCAAAATTATTTTGAATTTATTTGACATCCTAGAGTTTCTACGTTCTTCAATGTTCTCATGTGGCGAGTAGAACTAGCTGAAAAGGAGTTGCTTACCCATCCGCAGCATCCGACCTCACCACTTGGTTTAAACCCAGGTACCAATTGTCAAAGCTTTTACTTTGCTTTGGGAATATTATTTGGAAATCTCACAAAACGTTATCTGTTGGCATATCGCTAACGCTTGTGCATTTCATTTTGGCATATACAGCAAAATCTGGTCAACATGTGACTTTAACAGGCGAGGCAAATAATTGAAATTGATGGCAGATACATGATTCGAGATATTGCCAAAGCTGTGGCATATCGCTATTGTGGGTGCATTTCATTTTAAAGAAGCGTATTTTGAAAGTACGAAAGATTTCTGCCAGGTGGATCCCACATATATTGACAGATGACTAAAAAAACGAGTACGAGTGCAAACCGCTTAGCAAGTGCTCAAAATGTTTCCCAAAATTTAATCAAAGACAATTTGCAAACATTGTTACTGTTGACGTAACTTGTATTATTTCGAACCAGTAAGAAAATTTAAAAACAGACTACCATCTTGCCACACAGATCTTGCCCCGTTCGACTTTTTCATATTTCCAATACTTAAAAAGTTCGTATCTGGTCGTCGTTACAAGTCCTGATGAGCCCTTGACTCAGTCATCAGTCGTTGTCTCAGAGGTCTATCACCTGGTCGTCGTTACAAATTCTGATTAGCCATTGACTCATTCATCAGTCTTGCCTCAGGGGTCTACCGCCTGGTCGTCGTTACAAGTTCTCATTAGCCCTTGACTCAGTCATCAGTCATTGCCTCAGGGGTCTACCGCCTGGTCGTCGTTACAAGTTCTCATTAGCCCTTGACTCAATCATCAGTCATTGCATCAGAGGTCTACCGCCTGGTCGTCGTTACAAGTTCTGATGAGCCCTTGACTCAGTCATCAGTCATTGCCTCAGAGGTCTACCGCCTGGTCGTCGTTAAAAGTTCTGATGAACCCTTGACTCAGTCATCAGTCAGTACCTCAGAGGTCTACCGCCTGGTCGTCTTTACAAGTTCTGATAATCCCTTGACTCAGTCATCAGTCATTGTCTCAGAGGTCTACCGTCTGGTTGTCGTTACAAGTCCTGATGAGCCCTTGACTCAGACATCAGCCATTGCCTCAGAGGTCTACCGCGGAGAATACTTTGAAGGGATTTAATTTTCATTTTATTATTTGGGTCGAATGCTTTTGAGTTATCGAGCATACATTACATATCAAACAATCTTCGTATAATCTAGGCTTTCTAAAGTTCGAAGCAGTCTTCAAAATCATAAAGATGGTACGTTCCTTAATTAACTTTTCGCCGACTACGCCCACAGTGTTCCGACACTGGCCGCCATCACGGTACCAAAGCAGCGTTAAGGCAACTAGTGATTTGTGTCAGTGACGTCATTAAACGGCACAATTCAGGCCGAGTTTTCATTCTTTTTGCGTCTAATTTAAGCATACATGTCGAACCTTTGTCGGAACATTGTGGGCGTAGCCAATAATACGTCAATCACTATCCCTACCACTGTATTTGTTGATGGATCTCAAGTTATCAAAAAAGTCTGATGGTTGGTAACCATTTAATAGTAATTGTTTTGAAGCACTAGGGAGTCGTTTTGGAATCAAATACGAGTAGTGCTAAAGTAGTGTAATAAACGTTTGATAAATTAACTTGTATTCTGTGTTGTCCTTAGTTATACTCAAGTACTTACTTTATCAGCTAGAGTAAACTCAACGCTAACAACTAATTATATGTAATGAACACATGACATAAGATTGCAATTGAAAAATGAATATTTCATATAAAATGGAAATTAAAGATAAATGCAATTTGGAAGAAATATCGTAATTATTATGATATATAAATGCACAAAGGACATACAGCTTGTTAAAAAATAATTGATTATCAATTAATTATTAAAGTATTCAGTAATTTAGAACACTCACTTACTTTACGCAATAGGTGTTTATTTCCATAAGCACGAACTAGTTAAAAGCCAAAAGTGTGATATTAATATTCCATTAAAATTCCAATTGAATTTATCCCAAGAGGAGAAATAAATCAATACACGTGGTTTTTTTAGAAACTAACTTAAAGATAAAACATACCTGGTGAAGCAGGTGATAGAATCCATCCCTCCGATACACCAGTAGTAAAGTGCTAAAACGTAATATTACGCAAATTAGCATACTGGGGTACATTAAATGACAACGTATCTGATAACACAACGCTTGCAAACTGTAAAAACATAACACTGAGTAGCAAACGTGATGAAGGTAATGCTTGACCAAATCCGCAAAACGGTATACCTTAATTGTTGTAAATACGCTATGGTAGAATTGTTCCAACTACGAAAACTTTATAATAAGAAGTTTATAATAAAAAGAAAAGCTGGTTTGCAAATTGTTGACGCAGGGATAGTGCAAACTAGGCTTATGAAGGCTCTCAAAAAATTTAAATGGTCGTCATCGTATCTGTATTCAACATTACCATGGATATATTTGACGTCTCATGGTCCCATGTTCCTTTCTTCTTTCATTTTCAATTTAAGTTTCACCCGTGGTGTGTGTGTAGCTAGCTAAACTGGAGGTACTAACCCTTCCAGAGCACCTGACTTCAACTCACTGATGGAAGTCGACGTGTTTAGCTTAACTTGTAAATTTCAAAGTTTTTACTTTACTTTGGGATTGTGATTTGAACATTGACTGGTATGGGTTTTTTTATTGTATCATGTTTAGGTTTTATACCAATATGGCACATATTTATGTTTGACATTTGAAGTTAGGCTTTGGCAGGTTACACGGCCCCATGTACCCCGTCAAAGATTTATGTGCGGTTTTGGGTACATTCATCTTTGACGGGGTACATGGGGCCGTGTAACCTGCTAAGGCCCTGTATAACGTTTTTGCCACCCTTCAAAGCGTTACCAGTTGGATTTTTTTAACTTCTATTTCGTATTTTGTGTGACTTGTGTATGATGTCGCCATGTTTGTTTATTGTACATAGACGTCAGAGATGTACAAGTTACTTCCCTTTTACCACAAAACGTCGCATGCGTTCATTTCCGAACATAGTCCAGTTAACCAATCACTATGCAAAATTTCTTTGAAAGGTGACAAATTTGCCTATATAGAAGTTTCCATATGCTCCAGTTAAAGTTTCAAAAAATGATTACAGTGTATGACAAAAACACATTTATTGATAAGTTGTGAATCCAAGAATTTTTAAATGCTGATAATAAAACCGATTTACGTACCATGCGATCCATTTAAGTAGATTTATTATACCACCACCCCGCAAACTAGTTCGAGGAGGGAATATAGGAATCACAATGTCTGTCTGTCCGTTCGTCCGTCAATCGGTCCGGGTCATATTTCATAATTGCTTTAGACGACTGTCATAAAACTTCAAATGAATAATCTTCATGGTCTAAAGGCGTGTCATGACTTTGTTTCGGAAAAGTCAATGTCGCGGGAAAACATTAAAGTTTTGGTGCGGTGTTATTTGGCTTTCAAGAGACAGTTTCAGTTTAGCAAAGCTATCTGTCTTTCTGATTTATAAATGTTAACATTGATTTAAACATTATGTAAAGATTATCTTTAATATATTATTCTTATATCCTTATAGCCAATCGAAAAATATACACTTTACTTAATTGTGTATAATATTAAATAAGTGGCATAGTTACTTGGACAGATTACCAATACAATGTTCGTATGATACCGGAATCGTTCCCTATAACTAATATTGTAAAAGAAATCCGATTTTAAACCTTAAATGATATAACCAAACGGAAACAAACCGGGAAATATTCGAAACAAAATCCCAACAAGCTTCTTTAGGATAACAGAATCACTGCCAACTATTAAACAGACCTTTAATACTCTCGGTACTGGTATTTCGCAGTTCATAATTGATTTGTTTTTATTGCCTCCTTAACAGGTGCGATACTACAATCCTTCATCCGGCTTGCGGATCACAACGCACTTGGTAAGTCATGATGATGAGAAGCATGATAACTTGTTCTATATCTTTATACGCCAAATTGTTTAAAACACGAGAGCACTCTTAAAATGCACATGTACATACGAGTATGTCACCGTTTCCTCAAGCAATGAATGTCTATTCAATGTTATTAAACACATTTGGTAGTAGTTTTGCCTTGTTATTCGTGTCAATTTAGCAAAAGAAGTTTTCTTGCAAAATAAATGTATCTGTTGATACTGAAGAACCTCTTGGGAAAATCTAACTGGCAGCCACCAGTGATGTTCTCATTATATTTACTGATAAACAACCTTTGTGAAACATATTATCTAGTGAAAATATTTTTAAAAATAATTTTTATATCTGCTACACAGCGTACTCTTTCGTTACCTTACCCAGACTTTTGAACCTTAAAACAGCTACTACGAATAGAACGAAAGTTGTCGAAGAAGATCCTTGGTTTATGAATATTAAAATTGTGTCTAGTAGCCGTTCGAAATCCAAGATTTTTATAAATAAAAAAGAAATATAGCCGATATAAAGAGAAAGCAGATATATACATATACATTTACGTATACATTTAAGATATTTGATATATTTGACGTCTCATAGTTCCATGTTCAATTCACAAAATTTTTATTACACACGTGGCGGGTGTAGCTAGCTGAATAGGATGTGCTTACCCTTCCGGAGCACCCGGCCTCACTTCCCTGGTGGAAGTTTATGTGTCTAAACTAACTTGCCAGTTCCAAAGTTTTTACTTCTGGATTGTGATTCGGACGTAGGTTAGTATGTTTGTTTATAATTTGGCCAGTTTTTCTGGTTATTTTTTCGTCCATTTTTCAGAGTTTGTATTTTTATTCAAGTCTTTCAAAATCTTCTCTTTCAGAACAACCGGACAAAATTGAACGTTATTTACTGTGAATGACCTTTAGTTAATGCAGATTCACAATTTTGTTTCTAGCTTTTTTGTCCGAAATGCAAATGGAGATGCTATGCATGTTTAGCGATACAGACCATATAGGTCTCTTGTTATAAATGCACCACTTTTTTACATCGGCCACTTGGCAGATACCGGTCGAGACTTGAGATATACTTAAGATCAATTTGAGTTTGAAATGTTATGTAAATAGCACATGATGAAATCACATCTTTAAGCTTAGCATAAAGATGACATAAAGATGGTCTTTATGCCATCTTTATGCAAGCGTAAAGATGCATAATGTCCAAAGTCCTTTATACAACCTTTAAACCATCTTTATGCATGAAAATATTTTATACAGGTAACTGTAACTCGTTTAGCATATATTTTAAAATCGCCAAATTTTACCCGAGACCTGTACACTGCCTGGAAATAGTCTATTTCCTAAATATGCATTTCATAACAATAACAATATTTTAAATAAATAAATTTACTAGTTTGTTTATGTTCCTATTTATTTATTTATTTATCCATGTATTGATTTTATTTATTTATTTTCATGTATTGATTTTATTTCTTCATTTATTTATTTAATTTTTCTTGCATGTCAGAATCACAATAAATAATTTATTCCGGCGAGAAACAGAAGCTGATTATTATTATTATTATTATTATTATTATTATTATTATTAAACCTGACAGTCATCGGAAGTTTATTTATCGGAAGACATTAGTCCACGTTGATTAAAAGGTTGTTCATTAGACATTCCTTAGATTGATACCCGTACCTTTAATCAACAGGAAGTGTTCTTACAATTAACAAAATTGATTGACAGGTGTTCAGATAGCAGGATTTCATGACACCTGGAAATATACTACTCCAATCGTTTGATGTTGTCTTGAATTTAGAACTGATTGTGAAAAGAAAATATTATGTATATGCTGATAACGGACAACGGGCGCATGACAGAATTCTATTTTTTTAAAAAATAACTATAATAAAATATTACCACCGGTTATTAAATTTTAAATCATTTATTCATAATTTTACCGATTATTTTTTAGTGTCAAATATAAATAAATAAATAAATAAATAAATAAATAAATAAATAAATAAATAAATAAATAAATAAATTTTGTTTGTATCTTGGTCACATATTCAATCAAAGATGCATTTAAATACATTTTCTTCATGATCGGGAAAAATTGCCTTTGAAATACATTGTATGGAAATCTTGGCTCTTGTCGGACTGAAAATTTTCAAAATCATATTTATTTATTTATTTATTTATTTATTTATTTATTTATTTATTTATACACTATTACATGTCACTGGTCGAAAAAAGAAAATCGTTTTCGGCAAATATTTTATGTAGTTGGCAATGGTCTATATATGTAAAATTACAAAAATAATTAAAAATAAAATGTAATAAAATCAAACAAAAATCTGAATAAGAATGCAACATTGGCTCTGAACAAGACACATTACAGGTAAATCACTTATGTCACTTGTTTTGTAATCAAGACATTTATTAATTCTGTACCGGATAGAGATAAGGTAGCCAATAACTGACTGCTAAGCATAGTTGATTGATCCTAAAACTGCTGGACTAGTTGTATTGTCTGCTGCTTTTGATGATTTTAAAAAAATGAAGCTTTCAACAGCAGAATTGCCTCGCGCTGCTTTCTTGAAAGCAAGTGTGCTAGTTTCTTTTGTTTTGTGATCTTTCATTAATGTTCTAGTTACTCTGTATCCTCCATTATCCTAAAACTCACTGAGAGAGAGAGAGAGAGAGAGAGAGAGAGAGAGAGAGAGAGAGAGCAGGATTGATACTTGGAATAATTTGTGGCCTACTCAAGTTAAAGATACTCTGATGGCATTCAAACGCATTATTTAATTCACCATGTTTCCTTGACATAGGCCTCATGATCAGATACCGATTGGTCTAAAGCGTGCGTTGACAGACCTTTCAACGCTTAGATTTGAATTCCAATCAGCTGTCAATCAGATTAATTCTAGTGTGAAAATGTTTGCTTGCCGAAAAAAGTTGTTTACTATCCTAGAGCTGGCCGTGTCAACATAACTGACAAAATATTGACCTCGTAAATTTTCTGTCGATCATAGCCTCTCTGCTAAGGTTTGCATCAAACTGGATGGGACAAGCTCTAGTGTCAGTTCGCTCGGGTTTTACATTTTCGACCATTCTAGAACTCACGAATAAGTGAAGGCATGGGACTTTTAATCTCCAAAAATGTATTAAATGGTGTTTGCCGAACAAAATAAGTTATTTTCAAGGCTTGTCAGGTCTACGAGAGGGAGGGGTTACAGAGCGGTAAACATTCATAAACTTTATTATCAAATTATCAAGTCACATTTTAGAATATCGCCAGGTCTGAGAGTAAGAGAGAGTTGGGTTTACAGTGTTGTAAACTTTTTTAATTATTAAAATATTGATATGGTATATAACGACTTTACTGCTATCTCTGTATGATTGATCGATTGATTAAATAGGTAAAAAGTCTCAGTCAAGAATATGTTACTTACATCGTTAAGTCTTCAGCTTCATGGGAAAGACGCAGAATTGCCTTGACACGGGAACTTGGTTTTTGAGGTCTCGTCCTAAAGACCTGTGTCTTTCATTTCTAGATGTCGGCTTTGAAAAAAGTACAGTCATTACTCATCTCTTAGTCAGAACCGTCCCGAGATCGAAATGATAATAACACTTGTCTTAAACCGAAATAAAAAATCACACAAAATGCATTTTTTGTTGGAGTTGAAATATCAGGTTGTCTGTATATCATTATACCTGCCTGATCTATTTTAATCTTTTCATATCTTAGTTAAATGCACACACACACACACACACACACACACACACACACACACAAAGTTTTCTCTAACTTAAGTAATGGGTGAAGTTGAGACCAAGTAAAATGCAAAAATGTATTTTCATTGTAGCCATATGAAATTTCTGTGTTAATCCACAAACGGTAAAAGGTATTTTCGGAAACAGAAAAGCATATCCTACCATTTATTTAAGCAATTTAAGCTAATCTCTCTCTCTCTCTCTCTCTCTCTCTCTCTCTCTCTCTCATCACATAAATTATCCTTTATACATGCAGAAAAAACAATTAAATAAGAAATAAAAAAAAATGACCTCTCTGATTTGGTGATTCAGACTAAGGTGTTTCTAGCTAAATTCTTTTTAAATACAAGTTTATTTCTTCTGTTTTTTTTTTAATTCTTGTCTTTCATTTCAAATTTGATGCGGCACTTTTTATACCATTTTCCCAGTATTCATCTTTTTTGTCTAGAACATATTGCTCATCTGACGCCAAATAAATATTCATTTGAATTTTATTTCGTTTTTAATAAAAAAAAACAATAATAAAATTTTAAAATATTTTGAAACAAGAGAGTCAATCATCGTTAAATGTCGCTGGTTCAACGTCAAAGTTTAGAATGTGAATGAATGAATGAATGAATGAATGAATGAATTTATTTATTTATTTATTTATTTATTTATTTATTTATTTATTTATTTATTTATTTATTTATTTATTTACATAATTATTAATCTCAATCACATGAAATTATAGAAGTCTTAATTTAATATAAAAAAACTGGTGTGAATACTGGTTATAAGTAATTAATCTGTTAATGAGGTTAAGACCATGCAGGTACATTTTTCACGTAGAATATACTACCGTCTGGTTCAGTTGGTTGGAATTTGCTTCTGTTATCAACCAGTTACCTTATATGTTGATAAGGTATGCAGATTATCATTGTAAAAAGTAATTTCTCTCTCTTGTCACCATCACTTATGTAATATTATTTTCTAGTTTTCTTTAAGGTAAGTTACATTTTACAATTAGTCACTCACATAATTTAATGCACATTCAACAAATAAAATGAAATAAAGCTCTCAGATACCGTCCTTTAATTAATGACTTATTAATTTAAGATTAAAAACCCCAGAATATTACATTTTCATATTGAAAAACTTAAGTGATTAATAAATAAAATGAATAAATAAATAAATCTAAAAAATTTGAAATGGATTTAAGATAGTGTCTCCTTTATTTATGTAACAGATAATAATAATAATAATAATAATAATAATAATAATAATAATTTAAAAATTGATGCATATATGTCATTTTACTCCATTTGTTAAATATCTTATTCAAAATAATAATAATAATAATTATTATTATTATTATTATTATTATTATTATTGTTTTAAATAAGATATTTAACAAATGGAGTAAAATGACATATATGCTTAAATTTTTAAATTATTATCTAAAATATGAAAGTTTTTAGAGCTGGTCATGTGATCACATTTCCTTATAGCTAACTCATATATAAATTATAAAGCTCTGAATCATCTCCTCCGTGGCCTAATGGATAAGGATGAAGAGTCAGATAAGAATGTATAGTCTTGGAACCTAAGGGTCGTGAGTTCCAGTCCCGCTGAGGACAAATTAGGTAAGAAGGTAAAATTAATATTAATATCAAGACAAGCATAAAGTAAAAGGAATTGAAGGGGGAAAATGCAAATAAATAAATAAGAATAAAATAATATATAAATATAAAAAAGTAAAAATAAAAAATATAATAAAACAAAAAAAAAACAATACTGAATAAAAATTATTAAACTATTTAGTGAAATAATGCAAGAATAATTTTGATTTTTTTAAATTATCTTTAACTTCATATTTATATAATTTGAAAATTTTACTCTGATATATATTCAATCGTACAAAAAATAACAAACTAAATCTGAATTTAACATAAAGATGCATAAAGATGGCGTAAAGATGGCATAAAGAACTTTGGACATTATGTTCCATTTCTTTTAGTCGAACATTTAAATGATTTTTTACTTTTTAACTTTCAAAGTTATGATTACTACATACTATAAGTTTTTGAATGTTAAAAATAACATTGTGGGTATTCTGATTTATAAAATCACTAAAATAAATCAAGTGTTACTATTGAAATTTTACATTAATCAAATAAATTCAATTACCGAACCTTGCATGAACATGCTCAAATACTGCATTGCGATAACTATGTTCAGAGCATTATATCTAGTTCATTTGTTTTCCGGTATTAGATAGGTTTTGGTCTTCAAATGTACATAGTGAAAAGTCAGTGCTTAGTAAGCCGATGGACAACCTGTTTAACCAATTATGGAAAAGAACACCAAACATTGACGACTGAACATAAAAGTGTACATATCAGAGAAAGTAACATGCAAATCGGTCTATCGCAGATATTTCTGAAAAATAACGTCCACAATGATATACAGGAACACGGTACACTGAAACCTATAGTACCTAATTACAGCTTTATACAGCCTGAACAGCAATGCTTCAACAAATAAAATAGAACGCATTGTAACAACTCAGGCCTACAGGGGAAACACCAACCCGGCCAACCCATTGATTCATTAAACAAGTTTGCACGCGCAGATAAGGTGAAAAATGGTAAAAACGGCATACTTTCGAGGCGAGAAAATATTATAATAAAATATTTGTCTTGCCGGCTGTTTTACAGATATACAAGGCATTTTATTGAAATTTCTGGATAATTGTAATTGATTAAAGAAAGATTTTCTCAAATTTGATGGCAATTTTACCATTTAAATAACGATTGAATGTGGGACACTTGCCTTAAATTGAAAATTATTTTTTTGAAAAATGTTATCTTTTTCAATCATTTGCTCATGCACCAAAGATGTTTTGATATGAATGGAAAGAAGTTTTTCTCGTGTTTATTTTGATGTATAATTCGTCCATTTTTCTAATACAAAAAAAAAAAAAAAAAACGTACAAGTTTTAAAGTCGAAAAAATCTATGAAAATGCCGGATATGTGATCATGGGTCGGTCCTTTTTTCGGCTCATTTGACACATAAATAATGCAACGGTAGCTTCCTCATGGTACAGCATGTGTACATTTGATACTCAAGAGACGCTGTTTGGATTTATTTGCTGAAATAAAGTAAGTTTTACCCTTAAAAATAGTGATTTTATTCACTCCTTAAGCCGATTTTACCTGATTTCGGACAGCCATTTTAGAAAAGTGCCGTCACCGCCTCAAAGTTATTTTTGCATTCCCGAATAATCCTTTTGTATTTTGTACACGACGGTCAAGATTTTAACACTATGTAACATGCAGGATTGATTTGAGGTTCCACTGAATATATGAAGTATATGGATACCAATACACTGGTCTGAATGTAGTCAATACACATTGGTCTGTAGGCTTTGTAGGCCTTCAATTTATTTGGCGGCTAAACAACATTCAAATTTGTTTTATTTATTTATTTTTTTGAAATACATGTGCAATGGGTTTACTCAAAACAGTTACCATTAACTTTAGACCAGGACTGTGAATTTCTACATAAAATATTCCTTAGATAAGGGACATCTTTCAACTTGGATTTAGATAATTATAGACCTAGATATACATGTACATTTTGAATACGTCGTTTTCGAGATGTTCCGGAGCATCAGATATATCACGTGATTTCCTAGTCACATGATCAAAATTCAGGGCATGTACACTTGCGGTTTACAGTCATGAAATTCGGACAGCTGAAAGATGATGAACGGCAAAAATACTGAAATGACACGGGCACCCGGTATACCTCACATAGAAAAGAAGTTTTTGTACGTATTGTGAAGACAGCATATGGTATGAACTTTCCGATAAATAAGAATAATGAATCGATAGATGGAGCGTATATATCGCCGTAATCCTGATAGCTGAGCCCAGCAAATTTTGAAGAGATACCTTCTTGCTGTCCGATGTGTCTACGAACAAGATATCATGTAATGAGGAGGGGTATCGTGGTTTAATTATGAGACAAGTGTGAATGGTCATCTGATCGACTCAAATCTTCAAATTAGCCACCTCTTAGCCTACAATAAACTATGAAAGTGTCAACATTGGATAAATATGCGCGAAAACATACTTATCCACAATCTTGCTGAGGAGGAAAATGAGGACCTTAAAACTAAAGTTAACCGTCTGTTCAGAGAACACCTCGGTGTTGATGTTCAATTTGTCAGAATAGACAGAAATTCTCCTAAAATGAACCCTAAAAGAAAAACCTCGTTCAATAACAGGCAAATTAGTGGATCCTGAACAAAAAGATACCATATTACGAGCACAACGTTGGAAACTTGACAACAACGAAAAGCTACCATTCTACGTACCACCCCAGAACCCACCACAAATTAACGAAAACAGGAAAAAACTTCACGAACTTAATAAACAATATAGAGAAAATGGCACAAACACCCGTGTTGTCGGTAACAAACTTGTATTCCCCAACGGTAATGTTTACAGGGAGAAAGTCTATACCCCTAAAGCCGAGGATATTCTCACCATAGACGACGAGGAATCAGAAAAAACTTTCCAAAATAAACACAAAATCTAGTTCAAAAATCTCGGAAAGTGAAAATCATTTTGTTGCTGAAGGGGGTATTACTAATTCAATTACACAAGTTAGGAACTTATACAAGAAAATTTCATCTAATCCAGTACATGCACGCGCGAACCACAGGATACTTGCATATAGAACTACTGATAAGGACGGTAAAGTGCACGAAGGTTACAGTGATGATGGAGAACATGGAGCTGGACGGAAACTTCTTAAAGTGATGCAGGATCAATGACTTATCAATTGTACTTTCGTTGTAGTTAGGTGGTTCAGTGGCACACATCTAGGGCCAAAAGATTTAAAATTATGGAAGATGTACTGCTTGAAGCTGTAACGTTCCCGATCCGGGTTTTGTATATTCCGGATCGTTTTCTATTTTTATCTTACAATTTTGAATTGACATCCGTATTCTTAGATTTGTAGACCACGAGGCACGCTGGTTGCGGGAAAATCTGTCGATCTATGTTTGACACCTTCATAGGTTCACAACAATGTAAGTTTGGGTATTATCGTAATCCCAAGCATTATTTTACTGTCTTATATACACCAGCCCTGTATTTTTAATACTTTTAGTTTATATTTCACCATGCACCCATGATAGATATAGGTGAAATAATTATCTTGGTTAAGATAGCTCTGATCTCTTATTACCGTCAATATATATTATATCGGAATGGCATTACTTTATGTTGTATCAGTAATTTTTAGTATTTTGATTCAAGTGTGTCCAATACTCAGTAGTTGAGTGGTTGGTTTTTTGTGGTTAAACTGTTAACATGCTGTGAGTGTTTGTGAGTATGTAAGAATGTTGAGTTTTGTGAGCATTGTGCGAGTTATAATGTTTTTCTCAGTTGTTGGTGATTTTGTCTTGTTTCTTATATTGCAGTCATTTACCTTGTAATGTTTGTCTAAATAAATGATGAAACAGCTGTGACAGTTGGTATTTTTAACTTCAAACAAGGGTAGCAGTCAGGCTGCATAGTAAATGAATTGTTATGGTGATCTTAGAGGGACATCTGGGATATGTCAAGCATCGGTCTGGGACTCTTCAAGCACACGTCTGGGACATATCTATTAGTGAACACGTCAAGAACACAAAACATAACCACAGAACACAAGTGTTAACATGGAGACATTAATTTACACAGAATTTTCGGTATCTAAATGATTTGTGTTTACATAAGACATTAAGTGTGAACTTGCAAATATGAACAATGTTGAAGAGTAGTATATTCCACCATAGAAACCAGAGTTATAGAACTGAGTATTTATTGTGTGAATATTTTATTAGTCTTTTTTTTACATATTCTGTTATTCATGTTATTAATGATTTATGTCAATATTGTTGTTAAAATTGAAATGTAAATGGCTAGTCATACTAAGGTTGAAAGTGGTGATGTTAGTGAGTTCATGATGTAAGACGTGAGAGACAATTAACAGAAAAGGGTCATGCATTGTATGAAACCAATTTTAAGAGGTATACTAAACATGTTGATTTGGTATGGGCTAAGATAGAGGAAATCCCAGATGAAATTGTACGCTGTGATGGTAATATCAAATTGTTAAGGGAATTGTATGGTCAGGTAGATGTTCTTGATGACGATTTCACAAAAGCTTCAGATAATCTAAACGTCTTCTTAGATAACGCAAACACCCCAGAAAGTAGAGCCCAATTAGAATATGCTAGGGGTAGGCAAATCATAGAAAAACTCAGGTTTCAAATTAAGGAAGCAAGACTTAATGCGGTGGATAAAAAGACTGACACTCTTTCTAACAAATCCTATTACACTAGGTATGTGGCCAGCTCTAACGCCAGTTCAATTTTGACTAGAAAACGCATGAAAGCAGAAGCGCAGTTAACGAGGCTGTAACACAGGAAGTAGAACTCCATAAGAAAAAGGCTGAATTAAATGCAAATTTACAACTTTTACAACAAAAACGTGAAGTAGCCATTGCAAAAGCAGAGGGTAAAGCACCTGAGAAAGATGGTAGTAGGTGTCAATCCCCAGTTTCCTTGGTTGATGAAACTTATAGACAACAGCGGACTCGGGGATATGTTGAACAGCAACACTCTATTAGTGCATCTGTTTGTAACAAAGATGAGACTGATAATGTGGTAAATAATGTTCAGACAGACCACCCACCCTACTATTGTACTGGTGTTCAGCAAGGTGAACCATTACAACCCTCATCATTTCCTGAATTTGAGACTCAACAACCTCAAACACATCCGCACTTTACTATGCCTGTAACTTGTGTTCAGCAAGGAGATCCACCTACTCAACCTTACTTACCTTCATACAAAGTAGATACTCAACAGAGTGACACTCTATCTACTTTAACTCAGTTTTTATTGGAAAAAACATCTATTGCTTTCTAGATTCACACACTTTATTGATAAAGCTGAAACATTTGCCTCTTGGAAAGCAACTTTTATTAATATAACTAGAGAACTAGCTGTAAGCCCATTTGAAGAGATGGATCTACTCATTAAGTGGCTTCGGTCCACAGTCCTCAAAATTTGCACTCAGTATACGCACTTCAAACATGTCAAATCCCGAAAGAGGTGTCCAAAAAATCTGGGAACGTCTTGATGAAAGGTATGGCTGTCCAGAATTAGTGAATCTGCTCTGAAAATGCAAACTTCGTGACTTTCCTAAACTGGCATTAAAAGATAATAAGAAGTTGTATGAGTTAGCTGACATTTTAGGTAAAATTGAATCTATTAAGGACAATCCTAGATATTCTACACTACTGTGTTACTTGGATTCCTCCACTGGAATTATCCCTATTGTAAAAAAGCTACCTTATAGCATACAAAAAAAGTGGACGACTCTGATTACAAGAAACGTCACTATGTTTCTTATCCACACTTTACCTACTTTTTAGATTTTATTAGGGACATTAGTAGAATTAAAAATGATCCTGGTTTCCAGTATGATTCTTCTACTGTAAATGATCCTGCAGGGAAACGTTTTAGACAAAGAGATCAACCTGTTATAGCAACGAAAAAGACAGATTTATCTGCAAAGTCATCAATTAGCAATCCAAGTCTTCAGAAGTGTCCTATCCACACTTCAGCAAGTCATCATTTGAAAGACTGAAAGGCATTTAGAGAAAAGCCTATCTCGGAGCGTAAACGTATGTTAAAGAATCTTAGTATGTGTTATATAGGTGTTGTGATAATGACCATATGGCAAGAGACTGTAAAGTAAGTTTGAAATGTTCTTTATGTAGTCGTCAAAATTATGTGACAACCCTTCATATTGACAGCTCAATCGCCGACAAATACGCCTCAAACTCTGCAACAGGCTCCTTCAGATCATGGCGGGGAGCAAGCTTCTATTCCAAGTGTTAACAACAAGTGCACACAAATTTGTAAGGAAATCTTGCTCAAAGACTATGTTGGTAAATGTCTATCCAGAAGGACATCCAGAAAAATCAGTGAAGTTATATGCCATTATTGATGAACAGTCTAACAAGTCTCTAGCTAGGAGCAAATTTTTTTGATTTTTGATTTAATGGACATTAACACAGAGCCTGAAGTCTATACCATATCATCTTGTTTATGTGAAATATCTACTTATGGAAGGCGTGGAAGGGGTTTTGTTATTGAATCATTTGATAACAACTATTCCGCTAAATTACCGGCACTTATCGAATGTGAAGAAATTCCTAATGTTCGGCAAGAGATTCCAACACTTGAAGTCGCTGCGAATTAATCAATATCTGAAGGACCTTGTTCCTTTTATTCCACAGCTAGATGAGAATGCCTCAATACTTCTTCTCATCGGAAGAGATCTTATTGACGTCCATCACGTTCTAGATCAGCGAATAGGACCTGATTCTCTGTATGCACAAAAGCTTCATCTGGGATGGGCTTTAATAGGAGAAGCGTGTTTGAACAAAATTCATGTGCCTGATACTGTTACCGTTAACAAGACCTGTTTGCTGGGCAATGGAAGGTCAACCATATTGGAGCCTTGTGTGAACGACTTTTACGTCAAGGATTCTACTCTCTCAAATAACTTATCTGATGGTTCAGATTTGTTTCAGAGAACACCACAAGACAAAAAACCAGGTTTGTCGGTCAATAATAGAAAGTTTTTGGATCTCATGAACAGTGAATGTACCAAAGGAGATGATGGTCACTGGGTGGCACCATTACCGTTTTTCAGTCCTCGTCCAAGGCTACCTAATAATCGGACCTCAGGTATGAAACGTACTCCTGTTTTGTGTAAGAATCTCGACAAGGATCAAGTGAAAGCAAAACACTTCTTTCAGTACATGGATGGTATATTCAAGAATGGACATGCAGAAATAGCTCCAGCATTAGAAGAAGTCGAGGAATGTTGGTATCTACCAATATTTGGAGTGTACCATTCAAAGAAACCTACAAAAATTAGAGTTGTTTTCGATTCATCGGCAAAGTATGAGGGAGTATCGTTAAACGATGTCTTGATAACAGGTCCGGACTTAGTTAACTACCTTGTAGGAGTTCTAATGAGATTTAGAAAAGAAAAGAACGCTATAACTGGTGACATCGAGCAAATGTTTTTTGGTTTCAAGGTTGCTCCTAAACACAGGAATTTTTTTGATTTATTTGGTACAAGGATAATGATCAGGATCAAGAATTAGTTGAGTACAGGATGTGTTCACACGCCTTTGGAAATGTTTCATCCCCTGCTGAAGCGACACACGGAATGCGAAAATCAGTTGACTATCGAGAGATCAAGGATGATGTTAAGTATTTAGTGAAAAGGAACTTTTATGTGGATGATGTACTAACATCTGTGCCTAACATAGACAGTGCTATTGATTTGATGAAAAAAGGTCATACAGGCTTTTCCTGTCAGTGATAGATCATCTGATCTCAAGCAACCTAAGCTGAGTTTAGAGGATGTCCCCATACAACGTAGTTTGGGAATTTTGTGGGATTTACAGCGGGATGTATTCACATTTCAAATCAGTCGAGAAGACAAACCCTTTACTAAACGCGGTGTTCTGTCTACATTAAACAGTATATATGACCCTCTAGGCTTTGCTGCTCCAGTTCTTCTACAAGGCCGATTGTTGTTCAGAGAGTTAGTAGAACTGTCAATTGGATGGGAGGATCCACTACCAGCTACTGATGAGAAGCAGCGAATCATATGGCAAGATTCTCTTCATGAATTTTGTCAATTTGATATTCCGAGAACTGTTATAAACATGTCTTTAGAGAGCAGTGACAGACGTGAACTCCACATTTTCTGCGATGCATCTGAAAAAGCAGTAGCAACAGTAGCTTTCTTGAAAGTATTCAAAGAAGATAAATGTGACATAGGTTTTGTGTTTGGCAAATCTAAATTGAGTCCTAAACATGGTCATACCATCCCCAGATTGGAACTTTGTTCTGCTGTACTGGCTTCAGACATTGCTGTTGTAGTGAAAGACCAACTTGATTGTCTTATTCATGATACTTACTTTTATACAGACAGCAAAGTGGTGCTTGGGTATATCTTCAATCAGTGTAGAAGATTCTACACTTACGTCAGTAATCGTGTCGACAAAATCCTCCAGGTATCTCGTCCGGACCAGTGGCGACATATATCCACCAAAGACAACCCTGCAGACATAGGCACTCGAGGTGTTCTAGCTGAAAATCTCAAAGGGAGTATCTGGTTCAATCCTTCGTCAAGTATTTTTTGTTCAGAACGTTCCGAAATGTTTTCACTTGTTGATCCTGATGAAGATGTTGAAATCAGACCCAATGTTATTTCGTTAAAATCTGAACTTATTGAAGATACTAGATTAGGATGTGTTCGATTTGAGAAATTCTCTACATGGAAAAGTTTGATTTCTGGTATTTCACTTCTAAGACATATGGCAAAAGAAAAAACTTTTCATGTTTCTGATCATTGTTATTCCGTGGATTCTTTACATCAAGCTGAAGTATTAGTCATCAAAGAGACACAATATAAAGCCTTTTCGAAAGAACTTTACTGTCTAGCAAAGCATCAGCATATCCCTAGGAATAGTACAATACATGTATCTCAACAGAATCTTTATATTGATGAGGAAGGTCTATTGAGAGTGGGAGGTCGCCTACAAAAATCAAGTTTACCTACACTGGAGAAACACCCTATCATAATTCCAAAGTCTTCTCATATCGCAGTACTTTTGACAAAACATTATCATCAAAAGATACGCCATCAAGGTAGACATTTAACAGAGGGCTCTGTTCGTGCTGCGGGCTTTTGGATCATTGGAGGCAAACAGCTTATATCGTCAGTTCTACATAGTTGTGTAACATGCAAAAACTGCGGGGAAAATGTGAGACACAAATCATGGCTAGTCTCCCTGCTGATCGTCTTAAGCCTACACCTCCATTCACTTACATAGGCATTGATGCATTTGGACATTGGGAGGTCGTAACCCGCAAAACTAGGAGAGGATCTGCTAATAGTAAACGTTGGGCTATTATTTTTACTTGTCTTACTTCTCGTGCTATCCATATAGAGGTGATAGAAGAGATGTCAACATCATCTTTTATCAATGCACTCAGGAGGTTTGTTTCCATAAGAGGCAAAGTCAAAGAGATTAGATCAGACAAAGGAAGTAATTTAGTGGGATCTACCCAGAGTTTGAATGTAAACGTCGTCAACGTTGAAGATAAATCCATTAAAAACTTTTTATTCAACGAAGGAATAGTCTGGATCTTCAACCCTCCGCATAGTTCTCACTTCAGGGGAGTGTGGGAACGCCTTATTGGGGCCGTGCGACGTATCCTTGATGCAATTATCTTAGAAACAAGTCATAAACAGATGACACATGAAGTTCTAGCGACTTTAATGGCAGAAATAAGCGCAATTGTTAATGCCAGGCCTATAGCGCCCGTATCATAAGATCCAGAAAATCATGGCAGCACATAACAAAATGACAATACTTACTTCCAACTGTAGAGGTCTAAAGGATTATGAAAAACGTAGGGATGTGTTGAACTTCCTAAGGTCAAAATCATATAAAATATACTGTTTACAAGAAACTCTTTGGTAGACAATTTACATTAAGATCAGAATGGGGTGGAGAAATTATTTTAAATTCAGTTACATCAAACTCAAGAGGGGTAGGCATTTTGTTTAATATTAATTTTGAGTATAATATACACCAACTTAAAAAAGATAATAATGGGAATTATATAGCAGTTGACCTGACTATTGAAAAGATAAGAGTAACATTGATAAATATATATGCTCCAAATGAGGATAACCCACAATTTTTTTCAAATATAGCATAAATTCTCCAAGATTTTGAAAATGAATATTGCATCATAAATGGTGATTTTAATTTAGTTCAGAATCAAGAACTGGATACCTTTGGTTACCTCCATTACAATAATCCAAAAGCAAGAGATGTCGTAATAAATATGAAAGATGAATTTAATCTCATAGACCCTTTTAGAGAACTATATCCAGATGATAGAAAATATACTTTGCGAAAAAAAACACCCATTAAAACAAAGTAGACTTTATTTTTTCCTTGTGTCAGAAAAAATTTTGTCCAAGGTTGTAGATGTCAAAATCAATTCTAGTTATAGGTCTGGCCATTCTTCTGTTTGTTTATCATTAAAACTAAATGAATTTGTTAAAGGTAGAGGCTTCTGGAAATTCAACAATTCCCTACTAACAGATAAAAACTATATTAATATAGTAAAAAAGTGTATGAAAGATGTAAAAATACAATATGTAGTGCCTGTTTATAACATAGAAAACATTAATGAAATAAGCAATGATGAACATAGAAAAAATTAATGAAATAAGCAATGATAATATTCAATTTACTATTACAGATCAACAGGTTTTGGAAACTGTTTTGCTTCAAGTTAGGGGAAAAACCATATCATACTCCTCTTATCTTAAAAAATGTCCATCCAAAAAAAGAAACAGATAATTGATGAAATTACTAGACTAGAAAGTAACTGTTTTTCTAACATTAATGAAATTAATAATAAAAAGAAAGATTTAGAGGAATTAAGAAAAGAAAAAATGAAAGGGTCTCTGTTAAGGTCTAAAGCAAGGTGGGTAGAGGAAGGTGATAAACCAACAAAGTATTTTTGTAGTTTAGAATCCAGAAATTTTGTTAGTAAAATAATCCCGAAAGTTGTAAAAGGTGATAACTCTATGATTACTGATCAAAAGGAAATCCTAGCAGAAACTAAACAATATTACTTCAATCTTTATAACAGAGATAATGAGGAGTATGATATGGATCTCAAGAGTAAACTTAAAGATATTAAAGACATAAGAATTTTAACTGAAGAACAAAAGCATAGTTTGGAGGGAGAATTAACAAACACAGAAATTCATACTTTTTTACGAAAAATGAAAAATTTGAAAAGTCCTGGATCAGATGGTTTTACATCTGAATATTTTCAATTTTTTTATAACGACTTAGTAAGCTTT
The DNA here is from genome assembly GCA_021292105.1 of Anadara kagoshimensis. Classification (NCBI taxonomy): domain Eukaryota; kingdom Metazoa; phylum Mollusca; class Bivalvia; order Arcoida; family Arcidae; genus Anadara; species Anadara kagoshimensis. The sequence continues at coordinate 66,595,390 of CM037865.1, read as the reverse complement.
TTAAGACTTTCGCTAAATGAAGGATTTCATACTGGAAAATGGTCAATTACACAACGTCAGGGTATTATAACTTGTTTACCAAAAAGGGACAAACCAAAGCAGTTTCTAAAAAACTGGCGACCAATATCATTGTTGAATGTTGTATATAAAATAGCATCTGGCTGCATAGCTGAAAGATTAAAAAAGGTATTACCGTTTATTATTTCAGAAGATCAGACAGGATTTATCAGTGGCAGATATATTGGTGAAAACACTAGACTAAGTTATGACTTAATGCAATATACAGAGGAAAAAATATACCAGGGCTACTTTTAATAATTGATTTTTAAAAGGCATTTGATACAGTGTCCTGGGATTATATTGATAAAGTGCTTGATTTTTTCAATTTTGGTGAACCTTTTATAAAATGAATTAAACATTTTCAACAAGATATTATGTAAGCAGGCCTACAAAATGCAATTATATCAGAATTTTTTAGTATAACAAGAGGTTGTCGTCAAAGGGACCCTTTTTCACCCTACATATTCTTAATGTGCTGAGATTCTGTCTGTTCTTCTGAAAAATAATAAAAATATCAAAGCTATTTAAATTGGTGATGAAGATTTTAAATGTCACTTTAAATTTTTGCAGATGATACTACCGTCATACTGGATAGAGCAGAGTCATCATTACAAGAAACTTTATATGTCTTAGATGACTTTGCCTTGCTTTCCGGTTTAAAAATTAATTATAATAAAACAAGAGCAGTGTGGATTGTATGTAATAAATGTAATGGCGAAACCTTTAATCATCGTTTTGAATAAGATTGGAACCAAGGTCCATTCACATTGCTTGGAATAAATTTTTCTGTTGATTTGGATAGAATGATAAAAATAAGTTATGATATTAAAATACAAGAAATAGAAAAAAGCTTAAAACAGTGGTCAAAATTTTTTTTACTCATTTAGGTAGAATAACCATTTTGAAAACACTGATAATTTCCAAACTAAACCATTCATTCATTGCTACTCTAAATCCACCACTGGAAATAATAACAAAACTAAATAAAATGTTCTTAAACTTTATTTGGCAACATAAAAATGATCGCATAAAAAGAGAGTTAATGTCACAGAGCTATGAAAAAGGAGGCTTAAAAATGATAGACATCAAACATTTTATAGCATCACTCAAAATAACATGGATTAGAAGACTACTTCAAGTTGAATCCAAATACAGAAAGTTATTTGAGATTACTTATTCTAAAATTGATAATTACTTAAAGTATGAAAATGATTATTTTAATAAAATAAAACAAAATAATCCTAATAATTGTTTTTGGAATAATGTTTTTGATGCCTAGAACTTCTTGTCTATGAGACAAAAAAACCTGAAAATATAAATGATGTTATAGATGTAAGTATCTGGTACAATAAAGATATCTGTATAAATAAAAGTCCAGTATTCTACAAGTCTTAGTCTTACTGTGGCATATATTTCATAAAAGATTTACTTAACGAAGATGGAAATATAATTTCATATAGAGAATTTAATAGAAGATATGCTGCTGTCAGGTCAAACTTTGTTGAATATAATGGTATGAATTCCACCATTGAATCATATATTAAAAGATTAAATATACAAAACCAACCAGTTAATTTATTACAAATTGATATGCCATATTTTTTCAGAATAATTTTTAAAAGTAAAAAAGGGAGTAAGGACTTTTACAATCTATTTAATAATACAACAATTGTCAAAAGTCAAAAAAAATGAAAATCCATTTTAGACCTTGATATTGACTGGAAATCACTATATAATATCCCCTTTGAAACTTGTAAAAATACCAAACTACAATGGTTTCAATACTGGATAGAATAACAAATAATTTCTACAAATGATTTTTTATTCAAAATTAAACTAAGGGATAATAATCTCTGTACATTCTGTAACAATACAGCTGAAAAAATAGAACATTTGTTTTGGTATTGTAAGATAACTAATAACTTTTGGATAGAATTAGAAGATAATATTATATAAAAATAAACCGCTACATCAATATCTATAGGGAAAGTGCTATCTTTGGACTTACTGACCAAAAACAGAAATATAAACCTCAAAATGTTCTACTTTTAACTACCAGACCTTACATATATAAGTGTAGAACTGATAAAAAACTACCAAATTTAAATACATGGAAAATGAGTCTTAAATATCAGATTAATATTGAAAAAATCATTGCAATAAAAAATAATCTTTATGCCAAATTTCTGGAATTTTGGGACCCATGGATCAATATCTTTGACGAATGATATACTTTCATCATCTGATGTGACTGTGGTGTAAGTACTGCAGAAGTGGTAGTAGAAATAAATCATCAACATTTATAGTGTATAAAATGTTTCCTGATGCTTAGAACTATACCTTTATCATGAAAATGTATAATATATATTGTTTGTATCTGAGTTATATATACTGTTTGTATCTGAATCTCATAGGGGTTGACAAACACACACACACACACACACACACACACACACACTTGCATAAACAAAAACCCATACAAAACTGAAAAGAATATACAAGTACAATACCAAAGGAAATATAATAGATAAAATGTTGGAAATATTGGAAACAAAACTATATATTTTTCATTTACTTAAGTACTTGATGGTGTGTTGTATATATATATATATATGTTGTATTTGTAAAATTGTCCTTTTGTTACCCGGCAAGTGAACCCAGTGGCCGCAACCCTGGCACTTGACCATCCCTATTTAATGTCTCGGACAATAAAATCATGAATTACAAAAAAACATTGGAGAAATAAGATGAGCCATGGATGATTCTATACAACACTGATTCCATCTATTGTGTGTGTAGTAAGTATTTACCTATTTACAAGACATAAAGTACATTGTCCGGATGAACATAACACAATTTTATTAAACTCTTTAGTTTTGTGTCTGGTATATTGCCCATGCTTGGTTGTTGTCACAGCCCCAGTGATTGACATGAGTGTCAACCACTTGGTTTACACAGAGACGTGTCTCTGGCTTACATATTATATACTGACAATACCTCCCCCAGTCCAGTGGCAAAAATGTAGAAATTGTTTAATAATTGTGAATTAAAATGTCCTTTCATGAAGGCTTATAAGAGATACTTCACAACGAATGCTTGTGATGACAGCTGTCGCTTGCAAATATTTGTGATACACTTTGTGGCCACATTTAAGATGAGGAATCATAATAATGCAATGCTTTGGATACGTTTATTACAACGCTGACATTTTTTAGATATTTTTAATCAAGAGGAAATAAGACAGTTCAGTTATAATGAATGCAAACATAGCTTTATGACTTAACATCAATAAACAATATATGAAGTCATTTGCATCACGAATTTGAATTTACTATATTAGAAACTTGCACATTAATTTAATTGTATGTTAAAAATGCCACAGCTTGAAAAAACACGCCTGATGTCACTGATGATAATACTTAAAAATTCAAATTGTTTGCTAGCCTAGGCTTTTAAATGCCCTCAAAAAGTTTTATGGCCGTCATCACAGTATTGTTGATAAGTTTGATGTCTCTGTGTCCAGGATTGGCCTCATAGTTCTATGTTCCTTTCACACAATTTTGATTACACACGTGTCGGGTGTAGCTAGCTAAACAGGAAGTGCTTACTCTTCCGGAGCACCGGCCTCACTTCCCTGGTGGACGTTCACGTGTCTAACCTGGCTTGTCAGTTCTATAGTTTTTACTTTGCTTCTGGATTGTGATAAGAACATGATTAGTATGTTTGTTTTTGATATTCTTTGCAAATTGCCTGTTATAAGATTTCCTGCACAACGTAATAATGATATTCAAACTGTTTTCCAGTTGCGGCAATATAACATCAATAATGATATTATTATAATTATTATAATTATTATAATTATTATTATTATTATTATTATTATTATTATATGATGACTCTATTGGTTATATGCTGTTTTTGTTCTTGTGAATTCTTTAGCAACCTTTAATTTTGTTCTACACAGGAGCTGAAGTTTGTAGAGATGCGTACCCGCAAGTTTGGAATCTTTGCAGTCATTGCTCGCCTCAAACGTGAAAATTTGGCATTTTCTCGAAAAGGAAATAAAGTTGCAACATCGGCTGATCCACGAATTACTTTAACATGTAGACCAGGGATGTTTAAAATCAACGTTAATTTTCATATTGAGGTAGTTCATACACTTCTACAAAATGTACATTGCGTCACCATACTGTTTGATATGGGTCCACTAAATGACATTGTGCTATTTGTTGATAATATATACTAGAATGGTAGTGCGTTAAAAGATATATTAAAGAAATGGAATAGTTTTTCCCCTTTGTATTGAAAAATGAAGAAAATAGACATTTTGCACACTATATGGTTTGCAATTCAAAAATGTGAAATACTATTTCGAAAATACGAAACTATTGCGAATAAACATAGCGAAATAGCTTTTTTACATTTTGTCGCCGATATATCAATGTGAAATCGGCACAAAGTGATTTCAGTCCGTAGATGTGTAAACTGGTTTTTTTTCGCTTTATTAGTGAAACGCAAATGCCTATTAGCAAAACTTACTTAATCTGAGATAAGTACTGCGATGTACAAACACATGTGTACTCGGATATGTTTTCGTAGAGTATGATTATAATTTTCTTTTGTTTTTATTTTGATATACATTAGGTACAAACTGTTGATTCTACAACATTGTCGGACGTGAAAATCAGAAAACTAAAGGAATTTGCAAATGTAATTACAACAAGTCCTATTCTGCGGTTCCACATAGCCAACAGAAAATTCAACAAACCCATTATAATAACAATGACATTACCTGCTAGTAGTCCGAAACCTAAACGCCCTACTACGGCTGGAATAAACAGGGAGAAGGACGACCAAATGCCAGAAACAAGATCACAGACAGCAAGACCCACAACCGCCTTTGTATCGTCAACAAAAGAGGGTATATTTTGTTTTTTATTTGTTTTAAGGTTTTGGATTCTGAAGAATGGTAAGAAACACAAAGAAATTTTGAGTTTGTAAAGACAATATGCCATCCCAACATAATATACATTCATATGTAAAGGGACAAAACTCAAATTGAGATATTACAAATTCGAGTTTGTCAGAGTACCATATGATACCGTATTATATTACATGAAAATAATATCAGTAAATATCATAGAAATACGTCGGATCATGGACAAGCAACACCTGTCAAGTTCACCACGCGTGGAACACATATAAAGTTTTATATTATTTCCATTTTAGATGATGCTGATGAAGAGATACATTTATTGGTAAAAGGACATGTTGGAGGATGGACAAAAGTACAGAACATTGCTCTGATCCAGTCCAAAAACAAAGATATTGTTACATTTGATATACCTGATCCATATGAAAAGTAAGCCGCATTTATTAAACCCATTTTTGTGTCTTTCCTTTTGTTTAATTCTTTTATCTGAAATTTTGTAATCTAAGTTTTACATGTAAAAGCAGATTCTTTTGACCGTTTGAAGTAAGCATTTTCTTCAAGTTGACTCATGTATTAAAAGCTAAACCAATATTTAATTAGAATTTTTAAAATATAAGTTATTGTTTGAGCGAGCGGAAGTATTCGGGCTGTCGAAATTCGAGCAATCGTGGTTTTATTTACATTAAACATAATAGGAATTTAGTTGGCACCAGCAAATGACTTCGAAAATTTAGGGTATTCGAGATATCGAGTTCGAGCGACTGTAGCGTCAGAACATACATGTAAGCGTTTTATCAATACAATCTCAGTAATTTTATTCGCCATGATGCATTAATTTGATTTATTGGTTTTTAAAATTTCAGGTTTCTGTTACTTCGGATGAAGAAGGGGATGACTGCCGTTCCAATCATAGAGAAAATACCATCATTATTAGAAATGTCTCTTAATCATAGAACAATACAATTCTTTCTGAGACAGAAAAATACTTCTCTAAACAACATCAGACTTTCTTGTTCTAATTCAGGGAGAACTGAAAAATCCCTGAGAAACCTTGCTGAAGAGGGATATGAAGAAGGTCCCAAAGCAACAAAGGATATCATTGTAAAAGAAGGACAAGTTATACACGTGCGGTTCAGAGGAAATTTGAAATGTTTAATAGACATCAAAGACTTAAAATTTGTATTTAATACGCATATAAATAGTGGTTTAGAATTCAATGTTATTGAAATGGACAAATTTGCTCAAAAAAGCTTCCACTGTTATCGAGGATTTGCTAAAATATTTACAATGGTTAAAGTACATAGACAGGTGCCCCCTCAGGATACAAGTTCTTCCAGTCAACAGAAACCCGTCTATGAGGTCGTGGATGAAGAAGTCTTATTAGCAGAACTTTTGATTAATTTTCCGAAAGTAAGTTATATGTATGGTATGTGAAGGTAGTTATATCAGAGGTTTAGTATATAGCATGTTTCAAATTTATTGTTTTAACAAAATACAGTCAAAACCGTTTTTAAATGCTACTCAAGGGAACAAGTAAAAGTGGTCATTATATAAGGTTTAAATTGCCTGAATATAGTATAGTTAAAATGAAATTTTATTGGACTTTAAAAGCAAGTGATCCTATATAGAGGTGACCTTTTTAGATAGGTTTGACTCTATATAGAACTATGGAATTTATAAGGGTGTTGTTGACTCAGTAGTTGAAGTTTAAATATCTTACATCAATTACGAGTATATAAGTAGAAGGAAAAGGTATGGGTCTCAATTTGGAGTGGTCATATGGTTAGGTGGTTGATTTAGAACCGTGATTCTTCTTTATTGCTGAAACCTTGATCAGTCGCTGGTATTCGTTTTTAACATGGGTAACATTTTGTTAAATTTCCTTAAAACATATTTTTGTAATTGGATGTAAATGACCAGATACCGTAGTTAGAGAGTGATTGATATATATATAATTACATCAATCGTTATCAACATAATAACTGGAAGTAGGTAAAGTTCTCGCTTTTTATACCGGTTCAGTTCATTGTAATTATGACAAGTGTCAACTAAAGTTCAGTATTTTTTCCCATTTTTTTTGTATGATATTTGGTTACCCTTAACCGTCTGATCAAGATTTCTACAACTGTAGATGCACATGTAACATAAAATAATCTTTTCATTTTCAGCCTGATCCAGAACCGCCACAACCGTTAGCCACTGCCCCTATCAAAATAAAAGATGAAGGTAGGTTTGTTTCAAATACACGACCTGTCACACAGGTAACCGTAATGCAAAAATGTTGTTTTTATATTAACTGCATACGGTGTACTTTTAGATAGAAAACATAATGTAGAAATTTCTAAGAATAAATAAACGTCTTTCTGATACCATAACAAACTAGCATTGATGTTATTTTACCAAAACTGATATCAGTTGTCCCAAGGGACTTGCAAATTCTTTTCTTTAACGTATAAAGACGCGCGCATTATTGCAATTAAACTCAATGATACTGTTTGTAAAACGAATTTTAATTTATTTTTGCAGGCCCTGTTACAGATGATATTTTAGAGTTTGTTGCAACCGAACTTGGAGATGAATGGAAAAGGCTAGCCATGTTTTTAAATCTAAAACGCATGCGTATCCAGGCTATATTACGCCAAAACAACAGCAACCCCGATCCCAAAAGGATCCGAATGGACATGTTATTAACATGGGCAAAACGGCTTCCACGTTGTGTGAATAAGGTAAGATGACGATTTACCAATTTTTTTTCAATTTGATTTGGTATAGCATACTTTAACCTTAAGGTGGGGTTAGAGGCTGTCCAAACGAAAACATCGTTTTTGTTTTGCATTCACGTTAACTAGGAGTTATTGTTCTTTAAATGAAGAAAAAGTAAAACATTATCTTAAAATACATGAATCAACATTAACATCCACACACGAGAATACAACTGCAAGCATGTATGCAGTAACTTGACGAACAACATAATAAAAAATAAAGTAATAAAAATAATTACAATAATGAAATTGTTTTAAATACCGTTAAATGTTTGTGTTACATGTTGTTCGTTCTTATGAATGGAACAGCACATAACTGAACAAAATTATACATCGTTAAATCGATTTCATACATACTTATCCATGTCTAAATCTAAACGCGTATCATACTTTATAGCTAGTAACGATTCCATCTTTAAATCATTTTAATCAAGATTGAACTAATATTGAGAAAATATTGAGAAAAATAAACTTCTATTTATTTGAAGGTTGAGATATTAGCACATGCCCTTGAAAGTATTGGACGTGCGGATATATCTGAAGTTCTGAGAGACAGAGATGAAGAATTTAGACGTGAAAGGGCAAACAGTGCGAGAGGTAATTGTTACCGACATATATGTAGTACAAATGCACAGGGTTATTGTTGGATGGCGGACACAGATTTAACCAGTTGCTTCTTTTTGCCCAACTGATATTGCCCAATGTACAAGGACGACTTTCTCAATGACTAACTTCAACTTTGTTTGATTTGTTTTTGCCCAAAGTCAAAGTATTTATTTAATTGTGTAGTAAATTTACCTTCTGCCTCGTACATTTAATTATTTGTGCGAGTTTGTTTGAAATCTAGGAATAATGCTTTAGTTTCAATACAAGTGTATGCACAGGAAAATACAAGTATTGTAGGACAACTCAAATGAACTATGTAAGAAGAAGATCTCTAACCTATTAGGCTCTACAAATTTTTGATTTTGTACACGACTTTAAAAATAATAGCCATAACTTGACTCTTAAAAGTTTCCGTCAATCTGTCCGTCTTGTCAAGTAACGAATTGTTATGTTACCTCATTGAACTTTGTTTCTTGCAAATTGGTTGGATTTGTAATTTGATAAAAGCTGAGGACTTACTACAGTAGGGTTATATAAATTGGAAGGAAGGTTAACGGAGGTTAACGGAAAATCTTGAAAACAATGTCAAACTCTGTCTTATTTTTTATGTCTTTTTTGTTTTCTCTTTCTTTCCAGATTCTTTTCTCCGTCGAGCTTTTATAAAAGTGGCACAAAACCCATATGCTGTCAAAGACTGGAAGGCCATTGCGAAAAAACTCGGAGTGTCTGAAGGTGACCTGGTAGAAATTGATAAAACGAAACCATCAATTCAGGAAAAGTGTTTTCATAGTCTGAAGAAATGGCAAACTGAAGCAGGTGATTCAGCAACATTGCCAACTCTGACAGCTAAGCTAAAAGTCTTCAAGCATCGACAACTTGCAAGTAAGTCAATCAAGCTAGAAAGTTTGGCATTTTGTTTCCAATAAAAATATTACTCTATATGATATTATAGGTTCTGTTGTATTTGTAACCCTTCCGGAGCACCCGGCCTCACTTCCCTTGTGGAAGTTCACGTGTCTGACCTAAATTGTCAGTTCCAAAGTTTTTACTTTGCTTCTGGATTGTGATTCGGACATGGGTAAGCATGTTTGTTTTTGATTACGATGAAAATACTTGAAGTATTTCATTCTGTTTCCAAAGCTAATGTGTTTGACTGAGCTTCCCAGTTTCCAAAGACTTCTGCTTTGCGTTTGGGATAGTGAATTGAATATGGTTTCTTTTGTATTTATTTTAGACAAATAAGCTCAATTTCACTTCGCAGTTCGTATCGAACCTAAAATGAAAAACTACGAGCAGTTGTTTTCATTTAGTTATACAAGCTGCAACATGTTTCTTTACAAGAATTCAATGTACACAGCCTAAGTACAACATTTTATAATTGGTTTTAAAATACATTATCATATCGAAAGTTAAGTGCAACAGAAACAGTCCAACACCTTCACATTACAAAAATAATTGTAGAAGTTTTTTTTAAATAATTTTTGACAAAATTTTGATTGAAAATTTATTTTGATGTATTTAAAATTCTGGACAATACGGTTTATTTGACCTCTTCAACATAAGTTATGATAATACTTGAAATTTTATCTTATTTATATTACAGGAGAAATAGAAACGATTGGTTAGGGGACAGAATCAGCGTATGATGGGAGCAAGTAAAGGGGGAGAATAACTATTCAAATAATGACCTGCAGTACTGATGGAGGATTTTATTGAGGGATAGTTAGAGACAAAATCTCTACTAAACGTTAATTGATTTTTATATCTTAGACTTTAAAACAATAATATAATGTGATATTGATGATGTATATAATTGTATATTAACTGTAGTTCAATTAAAAGTAGTGTTTTGTGTAAAATGTGACCGTGATCCTCATGTTGTCTGTGATCTAGAATTAATTGTGAATCTATTGTCTGTGATAAGAAAGTATTGCTCAGTCAAAGGTTACAAAATTGGATTTTTCACAATTTGCTCCAATTATCACTATTAATGAAAAACTGTATTCTGAAACGGACATCTAGTTTTAAGCTGGTATAAAATTAAATTGGATTATATTTTTTTTACAAAATTTAGAGACATTATATTAGCAGCCAGTCATGTTGGAGTATTGGGTTTTTTTATGATAAGTTGTTATTATACAACGTCATCTGACAGAATGTTTAATTTTATGGCACAATAAATCAGGTAAATCATATTGATTTTCATTACTAAATGGATACCAATGTATCGAGTTAGATCAAATTAATTTTACAGTAAACAAAATAAATAGATTGTTAATAAAACTTTGTTAAAAAACAAATGGATAGACAATAAAAAGTTATTTGTAGCTGATCATTAAACGAACATGTTGATAACCGATTAACCACGGAACAATAAACACGTAAAACAAACAGACAAAATGTTACAAGTATATGAACAATTGATTATAAATCCAGATAACTTTTGCCGTTTAGTGGGTTGTTAAAACGCATCGCTTGATATAATATTAATGTGCCTAACTTTGATCAGTTTTCTATCAAACTTTAATATTTGTTACGTATGTAAAAATGATCTGTGCTATATCTGTGATATATGATATATATTGTCACGAGACCAGTGTCTGTGATACGTATTTATGAATTATTTTATTGTTAATTGAAACACCTTAACTACAAGTCTCTTTAATAAAAACCAACCAACTATTATTATGGAAAATAATTTCCAACAAACACCAGTTAATAATTTTGGTTTTCTACAAATTGTGCGTCCAACTTCACAAACCTCAATGCATCGTTGTAATCTAAATTAAATTGGATTTTCGTAAAGCCAACTCTGTCACTGCCTCTGTATTTGTGATTACTTGTCGCACATCATTGTACTTCCCCATTGTTTTGTTTACGTTAGATTATAAGTATATGCTTCAGTAATGCAATGATTACTATTGTAATGTGTATCCAATTATTATGTAATGTAATAGTGGAAATATTTCCAAAAATCTCGATATTTATTTGTTATTTTCAATTATTTATTCAATAAAGTATTTTTCTTAATAGTTTTTTGTATTTATAGGTTTTTTTCCGATACCAACAAAAGCGATATAAAATTATCTTCTACGCTTGTTTTGGTAATGACTGTTTGAGATACATCCAATGGTACAAATCATATCAAGACTTCTGTTGAACATAGAATAAAGTCTATATTAGTGATATAGTACTCTAACATTGCATCTGATGTTAAATCTTGGTTACATAATATTATTTTGACACATATTGGTAATGCATATCAATAAAACAAACATACCAATCCTTATCTAAATCAAAATACAAAAGCAAAGTAAAAACTGAACACTGCCAAATTAAGTTAAACTCGTGAACCCCTACTAGTAAAGTTAGACCACGTGCTCCGTAATTGCGCAAATCAATTACAAAACCTGTTCAAACATTTGATTACCAAAACGAAACTGTTCGCTAGCGAACGGTAATATATGTCCAGTATGCAAATCGTTAAATAAACACTTGTTGATTATACATATCAAAAACAACTATACAAATCCATGTCCGAACCACAACCCAGAATCATAGTTAAAACTTTAAATCGGGTTAAAGGTACATGACATTATAGGTGGGGGGGGGCTAAATATATCCAGGGCAATCTTGGACACAGAGACATCAAACTTAAAAAAAAATACTCATTATTTGTGAGTATGACAACATATCAAGGTAGTTAAAGAGAGAACGACAAAATTGGGTAAAATATACATGATAGTTTCAGGTATTTGTAATATGGTAATGAAGGTATTAGAAACACTTATAGAACAAAATACAATCTGTAATATGTTATTAAGCATCAATATTACACTTTTCGAAGATTGTCTGTTCTATAATTGAAAACTTTGTTGTAATGTGACAATAAGCCATGTATGCCATGCAGATTTGAGAATTTTTACAAGATGGGAGTTCTGTGAAATTGTCTAAATATTACTACGACTTAATAAATGTCAAAATGTACATACTGGTTGAGTCTACTTGTTAATTGTATAGTTTATTTGTTTTGGGATTGTGGTTTGAACATGGATTTGCATGTTTGTTTTTTATTGGTACTCCAGGCAAGAATTTCAGTTTCATAACTCAAATAATATTGTAATTTTATACCAATTGTAGCTTGGCTTTATTTTACCTTAGCATAGGACAAAGAAATCTCACTGAATTAAAATGTTCAGTGTGACGTTAACGCTATTTCATATCAGTAATGGAAAATGGAAAATTGATGTCTCTGTATTCATATTTTTCCTGAATATACTAGACGTTCTCTGTCTTTATGTTCCTTTTATTATCAATTAAATTGATTTCACACCTTGTAACTTTATTTTGCTAGGCAGAAGATGCTAATTCTTATTAAAAAATAATTTTGAAATAAAAAGACATCAAATAGTGGTTTTTATTATTTCTTTTTTTTTGTCAAATTATTTTTAAAATTGGTGCAGTATGACAAATTTCTACGTATGTTGCCGCTCGTAAAGAGCGCCCTGCAGTCGCCGGATAGATTTATGAATGAACCCGTAGGAAATTATGAATAAACAAGTAGGTTCTTGGTTGAAAGTATCCCTCCGCCATACGCTGTACATCGAAATGATAACGGATAAGTGCCGAATCGATAGTTAACCTCGTTATCTATATCTCGGCAGCTTTTCGGCAGCTGCTAGCTATCTCTCAGCAGTTTTCATGATCAGTCACTAGCTTTTCATATCTCAGTCACTCAGTGGCCGCTATTTCGAGTCATTTTCGTAAGCTCAGTGTTAAACTTTCGACAGCTCTGTGCTGTATTTGCATTATTACATCTCTGAATCGTTCTGAGTAATTTATACTTTTTAAAAAGGGTTTCTTGCAACATAATGGGTACAGACTATGACAGTGTGCGATTTTAAAAGTGCTTCTTTTAAAAGCCATTTTTATATAGCTCTATTCCATCTGAGATAAATTTGCTAAAACGAATAATAACCTTTGGTCTATTGATTTATTTATTGATTAAATGAGGGAGGTTTAATGTCCCAGTCAAGATAATAACTTATTTTTCAACGTAATATCACAATCCTCGCCATGTTCAAATATATTTTTTATTACCTTAACATCTTACGATTTTAGTCGTGGACGTTCGGAAGAGTTTTGTAACAGAGAACAAACGGTATCCAGACACAGACGAAGATATGTCATGTAGGCGTTTCAAAATCTCGGGCCTAAGTTTACTCGTTTCAGATGACAAGTCGGACACTATAGTGCCTTGGTACTCTCAGTTACTTTTTTTCTTACAACCCAGACATCGTTACGATCTAAAAATCTTACAAATCGCACAATAATGCTCTCCGTATCTTCTATACAACCTGGAAGCCTATAGATTGCCTGAAATTTTAATTATAAAAACCTCTGTAAAAGTTCATGTACTGTTTTTTGGGGAGATTCTCTAAGCATACCAAAAATACCTTATACAACCAGATTCATCTTTTGCCCTCACATTTCTAAAGTAAATGTTTCTCGCCTGTTACGTTTTCCTGAATCTTACTCTCGAGTTACCAAAGGTACCAATTTTTTATTAGTTTCCTGGAATCAATCGTTTGCATGCCAAATAAAGCATTTCATGCGTTTAACCTTCGTAGATACATCAGAATTTTCATATTTTGACTTGTCGACCTCTCATTTAACAGATGGCATCTCAAATTCCATACGCAAATACAGCAGCATTAAACACTCCGACATAACCTTTCCAGCATGCAGATTCTGTACCCTTTTCTCTGTCTAGAAATTATTTTTTACTGTCAAATTCCGTAACACCGTCTGGCATTTCTCGACCGTGAATAATAGACAAAACACAATATCTCAGTTTCTGTAGGTATTCTCTCACTAAACTATTGTTAAACTTAAAATCAAACTTATGCTACTGGTTAATTTTGACCAGGACCCGGTTTCACAATCATTCCTGAGCTAAGATTTTTCTTAACTTACATTAAGCAAATTTTGACAATCTCTTTTTTTGAAATACTGATGAATATTTTTGTTCAAACCAAATGCAAATGATTTAATCTAGAAATCTAAAACTGACATCCTAAATTTCTTAATATTTTGAAAAGTAACAAAATGATATAGATTTGAAATTTTGCCACATTTAAGTAAAAGAAAATCTTAGCTAAGGAATGATTGTGAACCCGGGGTCAGAGATGACCATATCTTAAATAAATTTCATATAATACATCTTTGCATGAAAAGCTGTATCACCTATGATTTCAGCTTGTCGCCATACCAGAAATCCTGTAAACATTGTTGACACAGGAATGTTGCAAGTCTAGGCTTATCAGGGCCCTCAAGACTCTTTATAGCCGTCATCACAGTATTGTTGATAGGTATAATGTCTCTGTGTCCAGAAATGTCCTAGATACATTTGACATAACATAGTTCGACGTTCCTTTCAATCTCAATTTTGATTACACACGTGACTTGTCTAGCTAGTTAATCAGAAGGTGCTGACCCTTCCGAAGCACCTGGTTTCAATTACCTGGTAGAATTTCATGATCACGTGTTCAACCTAATGTATCAGTTTCAAGTTTATGGTCACGTGTTTAATCTAGTGTGTCAGTTTCAAAGTTGTTACTTTGCTTTGGGATTGTGATTTGCACATTGATTGGTATGTTTGTTTTTCATTTATTGAATTTTATTGTGAAGATATTAACAAGCTTTTTGAAGTATTTTATTATTTTAACTATTGCTCAAGTTAAAATAAATAACAAACATACTAATCTATGTCCAAATCACAATCCCTTCTGTTTAACTAGCTTAACACGCCACGTGTGTAATTAAAATTGATCTATGTTGATATACTGATATACTCAAGCTGGTAGCATTCTTTTCTTAACTGTCTACTATCATGCTTATAACACGAATAAAATTCAGAAGTATGTAGACAAAATCAAATTTCAAGTCTTTGATGATTTGTTTTCTTTCGACCCAATCACATTTTACTTTGACATTTTGATTTGTACAGGGATCGGTACGTTTGGTCTTGAATTTTTTATGTCCTCTGGTCATAAATATGAACCCAATAATATCTTGCTTTGCAATTGCGATTTAGATATAGATCAATGTGTTTGTATCTCCGCTCGTATGTCTGCTAGTGAAATTTTCTCCAAGGATAAGATTTACCAAGTATAATGTCACTGCATCTATTATACATATATTCGTGTTTCAGATGCAAGTGCTTTACCAGAAAGCTCTTAATGTTTAAAGTTAATAAGTATCAAACGTCGAAATCACATATTTGATATTTTGTTGATTATTATAGATAATTTTATATAGCACTATGTCAACTTTTAATGATAAAGGTGAAACATATAATGAAAGGGGTTTGAAATTCATAAATTCTTATAGAGGTCTTTCCACTACCAGAAGAAGCAAGCATGAGAATGCTGCTAGGCTCTAAGCTTATCAATGCCCAAGAAAATTTTATGGCTGTGATGACAATATTGTGGAAATGTATATTGCCTGTGTATTCAAAATAATTTTGGATATATCTAATGTCCCTTAGTCCTATGGCCGCTCCTTTCTGAATTGTGATAACACACTTGGCTGGTGTATGTAGCTAGATCCCTGTAAGCAGTTGATGAGGTTAACATATAGTTTTTGAAGTTTTTAACTTTGCTTTTTGGATTTTTCGAACAAAGAGTATTCAAATGCAACCTTTTCTATATTAATGGACGTTAAAGTGTTAATTAAAAGTATTTTAAAAGCTATAGTAAATATGGAATGTTTAAATTTTGTAAAGTCATTTTAAGGACCTACTTTATTTTCTTTATACTTTGGCTGATGTGATTTGTGTCTTTCAGTGGTAGAACTCAATATCTACATTTTTTAAATACTTAATGTTTTCACACCATTTAATGGAAGCATATTAATTTTTAAATTCATCGACGATTTTTACTAGTGTTGCATATTTTTAAAATTATTTTCAAACGAGATTTCAAAGAGACTAGAATATCAGAAGCATAAATACTTAATTAGTCTCCCAGCTGGCAAAGTTAAAATTAAGTTCTGTTTAACTTATCAACTAGAAAATTTCTGAGTATATCATGATTAAGTATTGGTATAATGAAGTAAGAAAAAGGTGGATGCTAAGTTTGAAAGTAGAGCAATTTTTATAACAGCCACATTTGTATGGGACCCCCTAAATTTTGAATAAAATCCCTAAGATATCCTTGATGAATAATTTAGCGTCTATATGAATTAAACATTACAATTACACTATAGTATTTTCACACCTTTTACGTAAAAGCAGAACCATAAAATAGTGCTAAAATTAAGTTTTTATTTTTAAAAATGATTATTTAAGACAAAAAATCTCTCAAAATCTTTATTTTTATAATAATTTTTCCGAATTACACTTATGTAACATAATTTCTTGTCCCAAATCAATACAATAACCACTGGTATATTACATTAGTCACACTTACTATATATATTATCTATATATAGATATAAAAAATTTATAAAATTAGTGAATAATTAGGTCGTTAGCATTGAAAATTTTTCCCCTACCCCCAAATACATAAAAATATTGAAAATTTTTATTTATGGATTTTTTTCTTGTAACTTATTAATTAGGTGTAGAATACATTTGCTATCATTGCAAACAACCCTCTATGATACTATTTTCCTAAATAATGGTAAATAACAAAAATATAGTATAAGCTTGATGAAAAAAAAACAAAACAATACCAAAGCGATAAGTTATCATCAAATGTTATCACCACTCGTTCAAAACCATCTAAACACAACATTTAACATATCTACTAATTAAAGGTAATTAATATATAAAATTGTTTATAACGCACAAGAAAGGGGTGATAAATGAAGCATCAGTCATTAAAATATTTCCCCTATCCTTAAATTCATAGAGATATGATTCATAGAGATAAAAGTGTTATTAACATTTACTTGTTTATGTCTTTTCAAATGATTTTTATATCGGTATCTTTGAAACAATAATGTACATATCACGAGTTAAATATGTATCTAATCTCAAATTGTAGACAATATATAATAGTCTGGGAGCAGCTTGCAAAATCCAAAAATGTAGTCCACACGATGTTTCTTTGTTAAAAATATATGTTTAGGATGCGCTTGATAATAGTCCAAGTGATGCCACCTTGACATAAGTTGGGAAACTGGAATATCCAAGATGGCAGCCAATATGGTTGACAAATCTAGGATATCTCGTATATATAGTTATCATAGCCACATAAAGATAATTAAAGAGTCTTTTGATAGGTTTCAGTGATCAACAAAGTCGTTTTTTGTTGTTTATATTCACATAGAATGGATATTTGAGACAGTTTTGACGTATTGTAGATAATGTTTTGTCGAAATGGGGACCTTGCATGAAAAACGTTTTTCTTAATGACATGCATAATTTATACAGTTTGACGGTGGTCGAATGTCGTCTATTTAGTTGTTTAGATTCTGGTAAAGACTTGACTAGTGTTGGTTCTGATAGCATCTGAAAAATAATTGGATTAAACAAGCGAAGATATGATACCATTCATGAAGATTTGGAGAGACAACTCATAAATAGTGAACCCTTACATGATTATAGTATAGAGATTGTTTGTCAACTTATATTTTAAATTTCCACATTAATTGTCATTCAAAAAGCATTCAAGTAGGGAAACTTTCAATAATCATCAACAACAAGTATAGGCGACGATCATACATAAAGCAGTGAGGACCAATGTATAATCCAGACTTCAATCATCTAAGTCGATTGAGTAAAGCTGTACTATTTTGAACTCAACAAGATATAGGGAAACGAACATTTAATGGCAACATTTGAAGAGACATCTAAGTTTTGAGATAGTGAAGGGGCATAAGATATGGAATTGTGAATCATGGGAGCCATCTGACTTCATGCTGCATGTGAACAGGGTTAAATCGTCTGTTACAGTAACTACAGGGGGAACTGCATAAGCTATTACCAATTCTAGTGGTAGATTGATAAGGCTTTGGTAGATAACTTAAACACCTTTTTTTAAAGTTTTTATAAGTTGAAAACTTATTTATTTATTTATTTATTTATTTTTTATTTATTCATTTTTTTATTTATTTATTTATTTATTTATTTATTTATTTATTTATTTATTTATTTATTTATTTATTTATTTATACTATGATTACATATGTCTTTGCATGCATGTAATAAAATTATTTGTATCTAAATGCTTATTGGCAGTGCATTATTTTCCATATGCCCGGGATTTTGTTATTTATTTATTTATTCATTTATTTATTTACTTATTTTAAATATGAATAAGTTATTGTGCTGGCTTTTGGTTTCATTTTTATGTTAGTGTACTTTTTACAGAGTTAAGTTATTATATTATTATCATTATTATTATTTTCAAGTTTTTTTTCGAACATTAAAAAAAATCACCATAATTTTTTTGTTGGAATTTTGAGCTTGAAAGTGTGAATTATCAGATACTTTTTGAACTTTACATTTATGAATGGAAGATGTTATAGGGATTTAATGGGTGGGGAACTACAAGAATTAGAAAATTACATTACTCTGAATGTACAACAGAATATACTTTTATTTTCAGTCCACATACAAAAAATTTAGAATAGTAAATTTTATATATGTCAGTAGGTAAAATCAGTATTGGTAGTGTTAGTTGTCGTGGGTTGTCATCAAATTTGATAAAAAGAAGATATTTTTTGAAAGATATAGAAAAAAGTATGACTTAACTTTTATTATTGATAGTCATTGTAGAAAGGAAAAAGAGAATATATGGAGAAATGAGTGGGGGTACAAAGCTATATTTAGCTCTTTCGCCAGCAACAGCAGAGAAGTCATCATACTTTTAAAAATTCGTTTGAGTATAAACTCCATAAGGAGATTATTGATCCAAATGGGAATTATATCATCTTGGACATTTCTCTACAGGGAAACAGGCTAACGTTAGCAGCAATTTACGGCCCAAATAACGATTGTCCTCTGTTTTTTGAATCACTACAGCGTAAAATAGATGTAATTGGTAATACGTCCGTAATAATTGGAGGTGATTTTAATGTCCCATTAAACTATAGTATTGACACCAAAAATTACAACAAAAACAATAACCCTTACTCCCAGTCCCAAATTCATAAAATGATGTCTGATTTAGACTTAATAGACACTTGGAGAGAGTTCCATCCCGAATTACTAAGGTACAGTTGGCATGGTCCAAATGAAAAACAGAGTCGTCTTGATTACTTTCTGATTACATCGGATTTACATACATTTGTTACAGAATTCGACATTGATATAAAATATAAATCGGATCATTTTCCAGTAAGTCTCACCTTTAATTTTTTTAAAACAAGAATGGGGTAAGGGGATTTGGAAATTCAATAACAGTTTATTATCGGACACAGAATATATAAATATAGTAAAACATGTATATATGATATCGTACAACAGTATAGTTATAAGGATACAGATGGGGTGGAAAAATACGATATAAATGATCAGCTTAAGCTTTTATGGAAAATGATAAAAAACTTATGATTAGGGGTAAAACTGTTTCTTACCCATCTTTCAAGAAAAGAGAAAAACAAAAAGGGGAAAAAGATTTAGAAAATAAACTCAACTCACTTCATCACTCGCAAAACGCAAATGACACCATCATTATTGAATTAGAAAATAAATTAAAGTCACTACGATAAGAAAAAATTCGGGGTATAATAATGAGATCCAAAGCTAGATGGAAAGTAGAAGGGAAAAAGGGAACAAAGTACTTCTGTAATTTAGAAAAGCGACATTATGTTAAAAAAACTATTCCGTTTCTTCTTTTAGAAGATGATACCAAAATCGAAAATCAAAAAGACATTTTAGAGGAACAGAAACGGTATTACGAATCGCTATATTAATCAAAAAATCCTACATTTAACAATGTTGATTACTTCCTAAATTCTGAAAATCCTTTCTTTAATTTTATAGACGAAGACACACGTAATTTACTAGAAGGTAACCTAAAATATCTCGAATGTCTTGAAGTATTAAAAAATATGAATAATGGAAATCCCCTGTGTTAGATGGGTTCACAGTTGAATTCTACAAATTTTTTTGGAAAGACATTAGTGAATTTGTAGTAAATTCTCTAAATTTTGGCTATGATAAAGAACTTCTGTCAATAACACAAAGGCAGGGAGTTATAACTTGTTTGCCTAAGGAAGGAAAACCAAAATATTTTCTTAAAAATTGGCGCCCTATATCGTTGTTAAATGTAGACTATAAAATTGCATCAGCTGTTATTGTTAAACGAATTAAATCAGTCCCAGATGACCTTATATCAGAATCACAAGTTGGTTTTATGAAAGGGAGATTTATTGGAGAATGTAACCGATTAATTATGGATCTTATTGACAAAACAGAGAATGCAGGTGTTCCGGGAATTTTACTTTTTTAGGATTTCGAAAAAGCATTTGATTCACTCGAATGGTCTTTCATTAAACGAACTTTAAGTTTTTTTGGTTTCGGTGATTCAATAATAAAATGGTTTTACACTTTTTATAATAGTGCTAACAGTTGTATTTTAAATAATGGATTTTGCTCTCCCTTTTTAACATTGAACGAGAAGTGAGACAAGGTAATCCCTTATCCCCATACCTATTCATTCTCGCAGTAGAAGTACTTAGTGCAGCAATAAAAACGACACCTATATAAATGGCATCAAGATCAAAGATACAGAATATTTGATAAATCAATATGCTGATGATACTGTTTTGATACTTGACGATGACCCAAATACCCTTAATAAAGCATTGAAATTAATATATGACTTCTCTGTCTGTTCCGGTTTAAAAGCTACATGTAATTTCGATAAAACCCAAGCTGTATGGATTGGGGTAAAACGGGGTTGTGGTGATAAACTTATAACCGATAGAAAAATAGAATGGAATTTAAAAGAAAACTTCAAACTTTTGGGTATAAAGTATAATTTGGGAGATATAGATTTTTACCTAGAAAATTATACAGATAAACTTGAGTCCTTTAAGAAGCTTCTGAATGATTGGTCATTCCGAAGTTTATCTTTGATAGGAAAAGTGGCGGTGATTAAAACTTTAGCATTACCTATTCTTGTGTAGCTATTTACTGTTCTTCCAGATCCTCCAGACGACATAATAAATGAAATAAATAGATCGATGTTCTCTTTCATATGAATGGCAAGGTGGATAATATAAAACGAAATATATTGGTTTTAAATTACGATGAAGGTGGTTTAAAGGTACCACATATCAAGTCATTTTGTCATGCTTTAAAGATTTCATGGGTACAGAAAATACCCTGTCCGCTCTGCCATTCACCATGGAAATGTCTGCTTCTGGATGATCTCGAAGAGTTTGGGGGTGATAATGTTTTTTATATTCACAAAGAGGGATTGGCTTCAATCATACCTTTGTTTAATCAATTCTGAGGATCGGTATTTACTGCATAGGCCAATTTACAAAATAATTACACCACAACCCAAATTGACGTAATTTCACAATATCTCTGGTTAAATCCTAATATTAAAAAAATAATAAAACAGTCTTTTGGAAAACATGGGCAAAACATAATATTTATTTTATAAAGGATTTAACAAATGATTAAGGGAACATTATGTCTTATGATGAGTTTACAGCTAAGGTTGATTTTAAAGTTAGTTATTTAAATTATTATAGCTTGATAAATGCAATTCCAAAAAACTGGAAAAGTGCAATTTAGTTACAAGAAGTTTCGCTTAGAGAAGCCAGAAATAGTTTTATTTCTAAACTGAAAGAAAAGAAAAAAGTTTCCAAAATATTTTACAAATATTATTTAGATAATTTAGACATAAAAGAAATTAAAACAAAAGAAATTTGGCATAAAAAATAGGGACTGAATATGATAATGATTTTTGGAAAAATGCATACGAATTATGTTTTCTGGTTACCGATGATACAAAACTTCAAGCTTTTCAATATAAAATTAACCACAGTATTTATTTTACAAACAGTCGATTAATGAAATGCAAGCTTCTTGAAACTGAACTACTATGCACTTTTTCTAGGGAAGTAAAAGAAACTGTACAACATTTATTCTTTGATTGTCAGTATGTAAAAAAATATATGGAACACTTTTATCTATCAAGTTAAAATCAAATGCAACGAGAATATAGAAAATAAAGTAGATAATGTTTTATTCGGAATACAAGCGCAAATTAATCACCCTGACATTTTAAACTTATGTATTTTGATAATTAAATACTATATTCACATATGTAGAATGTCCAATACATTTCCTCAATATAATATTGTAATAGAAAAGATACGTCTCTACAAACAGATCGAAATGTGTTCCACATATTAGTATTCTACGACAAGGGTACACAAAATTAGAATTAATTGGGAATTTGTTAAAAAATTATTGGATTAATATGCTGTTATAAAAATACATGTTTGTAAAACATGGGTTTGATAATGCCTGATAATTCTGTTTCTGTAAAATATATAGAGTAATAAAAATATTTAAAACAAAAAAAAATAACTTAAACACCAAAATTTCATCACAAAATGGGCTAAAATACAAAATTTAGCGGCTTTAGTACATGGTTTGCAAAGGAACAGATTCAATAACATTAGTAATCATCATAAACAAACATACTCATCCGTACCCGAATAACAATCCAGAAGCAAAGTAAAACATTACTTAGATTATACATGTGAACTTCCACCAGGGAAGTGAAGTCGGATGCTCCGAAAGGGTACGATCCTCCTGTTTAGTACCTACACCAACCACGTGTGTAATCACAATTGTATGAAAAGAACATAGAACTATGGAAAGTCAAATATATCCAGGGCAATCCTGAACACACAGACATCAAACTTATCAACAATACTGTAATATAAAACTTTTTGAGGGCCTTGATAAGCCTAGGCTGCAATATCCCTGGGTCAACAATTTATGTGCATGCAGACTGCTTTGTTGAACAAAGTCCAATAGTTGGAACAACCTCTACCATAGCGTGTTAATTGGGAAACAAATACCTCATAGCAGGAGAAACAAGCATATTGTTGTATAGAAAAGGAAAGTTGACAATAGAAAAATTGAAGTCATCACGTTTGTCATAAAGTTTTAAATGTATTGTTTCTTGTGTGTCGTGATTCAGGTATAAAGTTAAAGTCTGTCCCGAGCCATTAGACCCATCAGGCCGGAGCTTATCCCGGTTTCGGTGGCGTTAAGCGACTGAGAGTACAAGACTCTCCCCTGAATGGGACGCCGGTCCATCGCAGGGTTAACCCCCAGCAATTTGCTGGTACTCATTTATTTTTCAGCTGAGTGAACTGGAACAACGTGAAATTAAGTGTCTTGCTCAAGGACACAACAAATCGCCCGGTCCAGGGATCGAACCCACGACCTTCGAATCATGAGGTCGTGGGTTCGATCCCTGGACCGGGCGATTCGGGTATAAGTCTAAATATAAAGCAAAACTTAAGGAATCAGTGGTACCTTTTATTTGAAGCCTATTAGGATAGTGTAATATACACATACAGTATATATATATATTATGTATAAAGGGAACTAACTCTTATCACCTCAGACTACATGTATTTTAATACTGCCACCTGAATTATGTCCCTTGTATAGACATGCGCAATAGATATAGTTTAATGTAACATGTGATGCCGGGAATAAACGAATGTCAACGGTGAATGTTGTTGTCTTGATCTGATGCCATCCACCATTGTCCAGGCTACGGACACTACAATTGGCGACGAGGATGAACAAGTAGATGTTTACATAACATTACTGTGCAGGTACTGTGTTTAAATACGTTATAATAGAATTTAATTCGAAATGGCAACGAAGGTGTTGACGGATCTAGGGCAATTGGATCATTTTAACTGTAATGGTGATCAAGCATCAGTGGGCATAAGATGGCTTAAATGGAAAAGGTCGTTCGAATTGTTCCTAAACGCCAAAGGGGTGACTGATAAACAACAAAGTAAAAGTTTATTGTTACATTGCGCTGGCATGCAGGTACAGGATATTTATTTCACGTTTCCGGAAGTGGAGCCCGGTGAAGACGAAAATGTGTATAGTGTAGCCGTCAAACAGTTGGACAATTATTTTAAGCCTCGTGTGAATATAACGTATGAAAGACATGTTTTCAGGAAAATGGCTCAAACTCCTTCAGAGACAGTAGATCAGTACGTCACGCGACTTCGACAACAAGCCGCGTATTGCGAGTTCACACACGTGGATGATGAAATCAGGGATCAGGTTATTGCCGAGTGCTCATCACAAAGTTTAAGAACAAAACTTCTTGAAAAAGGGAAAGGTTTGACACTGAAGGACTTACAAGATTTTGCACGTTCTAGAGAAGCAAGTGGAATTCAGGCAGACAAAATGGCTGTGAATGAGACTGTAAACAAGATAAGTCAAAAGGTCAAGGATCAAGGTCAAAGTATGTCACGTCAAAGTCAACCAAATCGTCAAAGACAGGACAGATGTTTCAGATGTGATGGAGTAGGACATTTTCAGAAGAATCCGAACTGTCCTGCAAAGAATAAAAAGTGTAACAAATGTCACAAAATAGGACATTTCGCTAAATGTTGTCAGACTAAGAAGAATTCAAAACAGAAGAATTCTGGACATGGACGACTTGCAGGAAAAGGAAAAGTTAACTTGGTGGACGAGGAAAGTAGTGATTTTGCATTTCATATTATTGACGATAAACAGTCGACAGTTATGGCAAGTGTAGGAGGTGTTCATAATATCAAAATGATCATAGATTCCGGTGCAAGTTGCAATGTTATAGACAAACAGTTGTGGGAATACCTGAAATCGTGTAAAATTAAATGTGAATCACGAAAAACTGACAAGAAATTGTATTCGTATGGAAGTGAAGTTCCATTACAAGTGTTAGGATGTTTTACCTGTGATCTTACTGTTGGACAAAATACTATTCAAACTGAATTTTCTGTTATCGAGGGTAGAGGTCAAGCACTTTTAGGTAGAGAGGCTGCTATTAATTTAGATGTTTTAAAGTTGGGTCTATTTATTTCCGTTTATCGTGTAGATCAAAACGAATCCGTTGATTTGTTTGTTAAGTACAAGTCATGCTTTGAAGGTGTGGGAAAGTTGCGTGATTTTCAGTTAGTAATTCCCATTGACCCAAATGTTAAACCCGTTGCTCAGCCGTTACGTAGGTTTCCGTTCAGTTTACGCGAGCCGTTGGAACGAAAGCTAGATGAACTTGAGAGTCTAGATGTTATAGAGAAAGCGGAAGGTCCGACACCATGGATTTCGCCAATAGTAGTTGTTCCGAAAGCGGGTAATGATATTAGATTATGCGTTGACATGCGTCAAGCTAACGCTGCAATTATAAGGGAGCGACACCCAATCCCTACCGTTGACGAGGTACTTCATGACTTGAATGCTAGTAAAGTGTTTAGCAAGTTGGATATTAAGTGGGCTTTTCATCAGCTCGAGTTAACCGAGGAATCTAGGCAAATTACGACTTTTGTTACGCACAAAGGTCTGTACAGGTACAAAAGATTAATGTTTGGGGTCTGTTGCGCGCCAGAAATGTATCAGCGGGTGATACAGCAAGCACTTCAAGGTTGCGAAGGCGTTCGTAATATTTTTGACGACATTATTGTCCATGCCGAAACCGTTGAAGAACACGATATTCGACTCGAAGCATTGTTAAAGCGTGTACAAGAGAAAGGTCTTACTCTTAACAAAGATAAGTGCCTATTTAAAATGTCCGAGTTAGAGTTTATGGGTCATTTGTTGACAGCAAGGGGGATTGGCCCAACGCAGTCCAAAATAGATGCTGTTACGGAAGCGCGAAAACCAGAATCCGCATCAGAAGTACGTAGTTTTCTCGGATTGGTAAACTACATGGCTCGTTTTATTCCGAATCTTGCGACCGTTGCAGAGCCGTTGCGCCGTTTAACCAAAAAAGGTGTTCAGTTTACTTGGGGTTCTGAACAACAACGTTCATTTGATGAACTTAAAGTGAGTTTAACCAATGCAGAAACATTGGGATATTTTGATCGCAATGCGAAAACGATAGTAATTTCAGACGCGTCCCCTGTAGGACTCGGTGGTGTATTACTACAAGAGAAAGACGGTGAACATCGCGTTATATCATACGCCAGTAGAACACTTAGTGATGTAGAAAAACGGTATTCACAGACCGAACGTGAGGCATTAGGAATCGTCTGGGCGTGTGAGCGTTTCCACATGTACCTATTTGGTACACAGTTTGAACTC
Source organism: Anadara kagoshimensis (assembly GCA_021292105.1). Lineage (NCBI taxonomy): Eukaryota > Metazoa > Mollusca > Bivalvia > Arcoida > Arcidae > Anadara > Anadara kagoshimensis. The sequence goes on along the minus strand of CM037865.1, from coordinate 66,568,728 downwards.
TATACCGATCACAAACCACTTGAGTTTATATATTCTAAACGTTCGAAACCAAGTGCACGTATCGAAAGGTGGGTACTTCGTTTGCAACCATACACTTTTGTAGTTAGGCATATTGCAGGTAAATCGAATATAGCAGACTGTCTGTCGCGTTTAACAAAAATGACCAAATTGATCATGCAAACGATACTGATGATTATGTGCGATTTGTTGCAGAAAAAGCTACTCCAAATGCGTTGTCTACTCGCGAAATAGAAAGGGCATCAAACGAAGACGAGGATCTCGTTAATTTGCGTTATTGTGTCGAGACGGGTAATTGGCACAAACTGAGTAACAAGAAATATTTACCAGTACGATCCGAGTTTTGTTTCATAGGTAAATTAATTTTACGTGGTACTCGCATAGTGATACCAGAAATATTACGTAAACATGTTCTCAAGATAGCACATATAGGTCATCCGGGTATTGTTTCGATGAAGCGACTATTGCGTTCGAAGGTGTGGTGGCCAGGAATTGACCGTGATGCTGAATTGTTTTGTAAAACATGTAAGTCATGTCAGATTGTCGGTATGCCGCAGCCGCCCGAACCAATTAAGACGACCGAGTTACCGTCAGGTCCATGGCAACATATTGCAGTTGATTTAATGATACCGTCATTACCGTCGGGAGATCATTTATTTGTCGCTGTAGATTACTAGTACTATAGTCGTTATATCGAAGTTGATGTACTTAAGTCGACGACTACCGATAAAGTCATTGCTAGTCTCCGTAAAATGTTTCTAACTCATGGGCTTCCAATGTCATTGACTTCTGATAATGGTCCCCAGTTTATAAGCGAGCAATTTGCAAGAGCAAGTTTCTAACCGAAGAGGCAATAGAACACAGACGTATAACACCTTTATGGCCTCAGGCTAATGGTGAAGTGGAACGACAGAACCGTTCTCTACTTAAGCGCATTAAAATAGCACAAATTGAGAAACGTAATTGGCGCGACGAGCTTGATAATTATTTGGTGTTGTACCGAACTACTCCACATAGTGTCACAGGCACAAGTCCTAGCGAGCTTCTGTTTAAACGCAAACTTCGAACTAAGCTTCCTGCTATAGACGAGTATTCGCTCGATGATTTGGAAATTCGTGATCGCGACAACGAAAACAAGTCGAAGGGTAAAATTTATGCCGACAAAAGGAGGAATGCACAAGAAAGTGACATATCTGTAGGCGATTCTGTACTCTTGAAACAAAAACGCGAAGATAAGTTAACGCCAACTTTTGAGCCCGAGCCATATCGAGTCACTTCGCGTCAAGGAAATAGTTGTTCAGTTGAGTCGAGCACTGGTGTTAATTACAAGCGCAATATAACCCATTTAAAGAAATACTTAGAAAGGTCAGATAGCTGTTTGTCCGACGTAAGCGAACCGGAACCGGAAATTGATGATTTGCCAATTAAGTCCGAATCACAAAAATTAAGTTCAAATGTACTACCAGCCTCACCACCTAAGACTGTTAAACCTCATGTGTCTGATAATGAGTCTGAGGATATTCCAAAGTTTAATAGTGTTGATAGGCCAAAGCGTGAAATTAAAATTCCTGGAAAGTTTAAAGATTTTGTTATGGACACATAAATGTGTTGTTTAGGCCTAATCAGTAGGTGTATTTTCTCTGAACTAAAAAGATAATTTTAAGTATTGACATTATGTTTGCTAAAATATATGAAGTACATATATGTTATAACGGACTGTAAAAGTTCTTTAGTTTTTTATTTGTATTGAGTTTTTATTTGTTTTCTCAGAGACAGTTGTACAATGGCATTTAAAACTATTAATAGTAAATGTTTAAAAAGGGAGGAATTGTAATATACACATACAGTATATATATATTATGTATAAAGGGAACTAACTCTTATCACCTGAGACTACATGTATTTTAATACTGCCACCTGAATTATGTCCCTTGTATAGACATGCGCAATAGATATAGTTTAATGTAACATGTGATGCCGGGAATAAACGAATGTCAACTGTGAATGTTGTTGTCTTGATCTGATGCCATCCACCATTGTCCAGGCTACGGACACTACAGATAGATGGACTTTACATATTCTCCAAATTTAGGATTGTTAAGAAACAGAACGTCATCTATATATATGTATGTGGAGTCGTATGATTTGGCGACAATCTTCTTTCCTTTAATAAGGTTTTGCATAAATTCTACTTCATGAAAATATAGAAACAAATCAGCAAGCAGTAACAACTGCCACGTATACACCTGTTACAGACATGGTTCCACCAGATGACTGCTATGTAAAGCTCAGATGCAAACCTTTATTGTTTTACAGCTGATAAACAGTTAAGATGATAACCCTTCAGTAGCACCCCGCCTCACTTCCCTGGTGGAAGTTCACTCATTTAATTCGCCAGTTTTTAATTTGCTTTTTGAATTGGACACGGATTGATGTGTTCATTTTTATTATATCAAAGATTATATTAAATGTCATATGAGTACAACCAGATTTGTTCCCAAAACTTGTACTTCGATTAAGTGGTATGCACATGCTGATGAGTGTGCAGATATGGTAACGGCGAACTCTGTCAAAGGAAGGGCTAGCTACTAAAAGCAGCGTTTGGAGTGTTAGCTTCTTTGCTTACCGACAAAAACCTTTTTCACGGATTTTAAAAGCATTAAGAATGGATGGCATGCAATTTTGTGTAAAATTGTTGTTGATATGGACTATAAATAATTTTCTTGTAGACTTTAGTGATGGTTATAGGTAAAAACAGGACAGTTAAGCTGTGACTGTTCTGTCTGAGTGCAAATCAAAGCAGGACGGTAAAGCTGTGACTGACTGTTCTGTTTGAGGGCAGAATAAAGCAGGACGGTAAAGCTGTGACTGACTGTTCTGTTTGAGGGCAGAATAAAGCAGGACGGTAAAGCTGTGGCTGTTCTGTTTTATCAAACCAGTGTTGGTTATCAGGTTATTCATTTGATCATAGAGGGAGGCTGAGTGAGTTTGCATTGTGATTGAAAGCAAATCTACACAAAACATATTATATGACTTTTCTAGCTTGATTTGTTGATTATTATAGTGAAGCATTATTGTTACACAATCTTTTATATACTGAACAAAACACAATTACATGAGACAAAATCTTAAACAAAGAAAACTATTCTGGCAGCCATCTTGTCCGCCATCTTGGATATGTTGAATTCCCCAAAGCTGCCAGTTTAGAATCATTGTTTCAACAAATGTTAGATTTTACATTTACAATAGGTTGTTAACATTATAAAACAAGTTTCATAGAATTGGAGCATTAGGTAATAGTACAGAGCGATTGATAGGACAAATCATTAGTAAAAACGCATTATTTTCTGTCCTAAATTTTCATTTTTAAAAGAAATGTTAATTTAAATATCATATTATAGTTATACTTTATTGTACAAGATGTGTCAATAATAAAATGTCTAAAAAATAACATTTTATTGATATAGCCGCTAATATAATCATTAATGATATTATATAAATTTTACTCAAATTTTAGGGGAATCATATACAAAACGAGGCTTTCAAAAAATATGCACCACGTTCAGGTTTGACATCACTATGTCAAAAGCTTACTTCACTATACCAATACTAAACCATGGCATAATCAGAAATTTTCTAGCCGATTGGCTGAACAAACTTTTATTTTAAGCCTATTTATAGAGTAAGCCTGGAGACTAAATGCATGATATATTTATATAGATTTTATAATAAATGAAATACAAACATCAATCCATGTCCAAATAGTTGTCATCTTTTTGAAACTTAAATTGAATATATAGCAATTCCCTATACAGACAAAAATGGGAAACAAAGATATATGTACTTTATTGACATAAGACTAAAACATGATACAGTCAAAAACCAAATTTCATGTCTAAATACTAACCCGAAAGCCGAGTAAACATTTCAAAACCTGAATTCAACCTGTGAAATGAGGTGGGATGTCCAAAACGGTATACACCTCCCGTTCAGCTATTCACACTCACTGCATGTAAATGAATGAATCATGGAACCATAGGACGTCAAATAGATCCACGACGATTCTGGATACATATACATCATACTTATGACAAACGTGATGACTTCAATTGTTCTATTGTCAACTTTCCTTTTCTATACAGAAGTACATCTGCTTTCCTGCTTATCATGTAGGGGAAATATTCCTAACTTCGAAAACCTCGGTCATTCTCAGAATAAAATATGGCTACACAGATCTCGCTGTCATATCATCTACATCATAAGGGCGCTTCCTCGTGTTATATTTACAATACAATTGTTTTCAAACACTTGCTTCATGTGCCTAGTAAGATTAAAATTCAATGGTCACAGAAAGTCGGCGGTTTCTTAAATCGATCACATTGTCGCCTTATTTCGATCACTATAATAAATCATTTTACAGTCATGTTTTTTCCTGTCATGATCTGTTTGCCAGTGTGTTCACACTTTAAGAATCTCCATAAGTGTACTACAGGTACTACAAAGCAGAATAAAACCCGAGAATGAACTCGTTGACCACATAAAATATGTATAATAATCTCTGGTCAAAAGCATTGGCATATACTTATTTCCTTCTTTACCCATTGAAACCACTGCGGTAGCTCAGTTGGTAGAGTGTTCGCTCCGTAAGTGCATGTGAGGTCGTGGGTTCGAACCCCTACCCAGTCTGACCCAAGACTTCAAAGGAAGAGGGTAGCTACTATTCTTTCGCCAAGCACTCGCCATGTGGAAATGAAAGTCACGCTTCTTTCGGTGGGATATTAAAATAAACGAGGTCACGTGTCACGGTAGGCAAGACACGATAAAGAACACTGCAGCGCAACGCACAGCTAAAATGTCTACATCTTCACCTATAGCTGGCGACGTCTCGATATAAGTGAAATTGTCTTGACAGGGACGTTAAACACCTTATTAAACTTATTATACATTAAAAATAGTAAATAGTTTTCGAGTATTGATATTTTTTTGCAACTAAATAATATTTTTGAAATATTAATTATCTTATGAAATTCCCGTTATTTTCTGAGATTTTTGCACTTATTTTCTTAGCAGGTCGCGCTGCCTAAATAAGTCTACACAATTCTTCCTATAATCCATAAAATATTTGATGATGACTAGCGAAAAAATTGTGTAATCTCTGAAAATTCAGATTAATTCAGAAAATATCCAAGTACTGCTTACAAAATTTAAAAAGTTAACAACATTTAATACATGAAAGTAACTTTTAATATGTTTTTTGGTTTGCAGCAGTATCTGTGATTTAATTAACTTCGAAATTTTTTTCTGAGCTTCTTTTTCAATCTTTTCCCTTTTCTTTGTTTCTCTGATTTGTTTTCTTTCCAGCTTTTTCGCTTCTGCTTCCATTTAATCTTTCTGTTCCTTCAGTTTGTTATTAATAATTTCATCACTTGTCAGTAAACGATGACCAACAGCTTTCTTTTTCTTTGATTTATCAAATTTTGTTTTGTTCATTTGTGGTGTGAACAATTAAGCAATCTCTTTATCCCATAACATCTCTGAGAGGGGTAAAGCAGGTACTGGACTATCATCATCATGGAAGAAGTACTGACAAAGGAGGAATTTCGCTCCCTGATAGTGGCATTGGCAACGTGTGTGCAGTACTAACGGAGTTGTCTTTAGTCAAATCGGAAGGCGGAAGATCACCGGGTAACTCCTGTACATTTAATATGTTATCTTCCGGAAGAGAGAACGGCAAATCAATAATTCCAGACACTGCAGATGAAATTTCTAAATTCCATACGGAATTCCATTCAAGATCATCAGTTCCTTCTGCAGTACTTACACATGTGGTTAAAGTACGGCCAGTAACCGCTTCGGTATTAAGGAGACCAGTGTCAATATTCACCGTTGAATTTGTAGTGTCAAGTGATATTCTGTCGGCAGGAACATATGATGCTGATGTCAAAGTGGAGTAACTAGAGCATGAACTTAATGCACTTATATTATCAGAATGTGTAATTTGTACAGGGGTAATTTTTCTGATGACCCACATCAGCGGGTGTTCAGAATCTGCATTTGCAGAACCATAAGCATCTTGCGGAATGGATGGCAAAAATGCTGCCTGGGGAACAGCAAGAGGATTCCACGGCACTATGCCACATGACCTGAAGCCTGATATAATGTTTGTCGGTACGAGAGCTTTTTCATAAGCTGCAGCGAAAATACCTGGCCATGATATTTTGTCCTGCTTGTTGCCAGGATTTGAAAGATGTCCTGAACACTCAGTATTATAATACTTTTCTAATGGACCAAATACACTTCTGTCGAATGGATTTAAGCAATGAGTGCTGTGCGCTGGCAAGCACAAAATGTGTATGTTGTTTTTTCTAGCTTCCTCGAGCAGTTATACAACTTCATGCGATATATGACCATCGAGAATGAGTAATTGTGGTCTATGCGACCCACAATGCCTCAAAAAATATCTCGAAACCACTGGACTCCGATAATGTTTTCGGTCCAAGCCTTTTCCTGGTAAGTCCAATTAGCATCTCTAGGACTTTCTTGTGTGCTAAACCCATTTAGGGCTTTTGGCTTTTTTCCTCTTACAATTATAAGCGTTGGTAATCTCTGACCCGCTGCATTTACGGTAACTACAACCGAAACACTTTCTCTACTACCCCTGTACGCCCAGGTATGTTTCTAGACTTTTTGGATACAACAACGTAGCCTGGATTATGCTCAAAACTGGACTTCTTTTCGTCCATATTCCAAATAGCATAAGGCTTGTCCTCTAATTGCAAGTCTTGCAAGACTTTTAATAAATCGATGAAATAATTTCCAGTTTGAACTGAATTGATTGCTCTAACCCGGACTGAGGAAAGTTTTTCTGGCTTCCGTATGGTTATATCGGGGTTTCTTTCCTTAAAATTAAGCCACCATTTTTTCCCGAGTTTTCCATTTTTGAACGGTGTCTTTATTCTCAATGACGTAACTAATTGCCCAACCTTTGTCAAAACTTGCTTTTTCGTCATTTCGACCCCCATTGTCCCTGCTAGCATCACCTTATCCGCCAGGGCTTTCTCAGATCTTCTGGGGATAACAACAGGACGCCCTGGCGCTGCACCCGGTTCCGTTCTACCGCGGATATAATCACTTATAGTGGACTGTGGTACCCCATGTTTCTTCGAGGCTTGGCGTTGGCGCATTCCTCCTCTCACATCACTCAAGCATCTTCTAGCTTATTATCGTTGTATTTCTGATAAACTTTCTCAACTCGCTTACTTTTCACTCTATACATTTTCTAGAAAATAAAAAAACCACAAGTCGTAATTTTAGAATATTTAAATAAACCTCATAGATGTTAATTTTCTTAGACATTTTTATTAAGTGCTGGAAAATATCGAAACACATTAGATCTACTTGTGAGAATGTTTTAGTTCATAACAAATTCCGAGATTTTTTAAAAGCCGCTCAGCAGTTTCTAATTTCAAGTCATTTGAGATACGACAACCAATATTACATCACTGCTGTGGACCAATTTTCCTAAAAAGTACACAAGCATCTTCTTTTGGCTTTAGTAACAATGGACCTGAAGACACCCCTTTCTTGATAAGTTGTGAAATAACAAAAGCATTCTCTCTTTTCAGATATCCATAAGTTTTGAGACCGTCCTTTACCGCTACAACATTTTGATCTTTTGAATTTTCAGATTCCCATTCTAACCGATAACCAGCCCCGACAACTAACTGCTTACTGCCTACTGCCCACATACTTGGAATTATCAGACGAATCATTTTTCTGTCCAAAAATAAATGAAATAACTTAAATCTTTTAAACAACTTAATTAACATAAACATAAAAAAGTTATTTTTACACTCAGTCATAAAACTAAGTAAAGTAGGTTTGATGATTCAATAAATAAATAAATAAATAAATAAATAAATAAATACATAAATGTATAAATAGATAAATAAATCATCAGTTAGATAGCGCGATAAACCTGAAAAAAAACCTTATGTAAAAGGCAAATAAATAAATAAATATTGAGAGATAAAAAGACTTTAAAACGATGTAGAAATCTTAAATGTAATGAATGATTGAATGAATAAAATATTGGATAAAAAGTAGAATAAAGGACATAACAATAATAATATGAAACATTGAACTTTTAAGTAAACTTCACAAAAACACAGGAAAATACTTACGTAAACCTGGCTTAAATCTGGCGCGGAAAGCAGTGAAAAGTCATGACCTTTAGATAACCAATCCAAACTGTCGTAACCCGATAACATGTCATAAAAAGACCGATCCGAAATTATATAATTAGTAACAGGGGAAACCGCAACAGGGTCAGTTCGTGAAGATAGTACTTAATTCAAGTTAATTGCTGAAAACTCAAGTGATCGAAATAAGTGGGTGATCGAAGTTAGGAATATTTCTCCTACTTGTTTTCGAACCAATATGCTACGGTAAAGCTTGTTCCCATTATGGGGGCTTTGTTCATCGAAGCAGGCTGCTTGCAAATAAATTGTTGACCCAGGGATATTGCATGCCTAGGCTTATCAAGGCCCTCAAGAAGTTTTATTACCGTCATCACAGTATTGTTGATAAGTTTAATGTCTCTGTGTCCAGGACTTTCCTGGATATATTTAACACTCATAGTTCCATGTTCCTTTTACACAATTTATTTACACACGTCACAGGTGTACCTGGCTTAACAAGAGCTGCTTATCCTTCCGGAGTACCCGGCCTCACTTCCCTGGTAGAAGTTCACGTGTGTAACCTAAGTTGTCAATTCAAAAGTTTTTACTTTGCTTCTGAACTGTGATTCTAACATGGATTAGTGAATGTCAAATTTTGTGTTAGAGTTAACGATAGTGATTAGTAGGACATTTAGATGAGCTATATATCTTTCCTTGTATAGATATTTAAATAGTTAAAATTTCTGACTCATAAAATCGTGCATAACGAAAAATTCTGTATCAGTTCATGCCTGTATTAGTGAACTGATTAAAATTCTCAAACTAGAATTGAGTGGCAATCGGTTATTGAATCTTGTTGTTCCTATGCAATTTTTTCTGTAAAGTTTTAACCAATATTAAACACATTTTGATTTCTTCGTTTCCATGGCCATGACCACCATTTTAGGAGTTTTTAGTCTGAAAATGAGTTATGTTGTTCCTATCCAACCTTTCGGTAAAGTTAAATCCAGTTTGGAGCACTTTGGATGGAATTTCCATGGCATCTACCGCCAGGTTTTGGAGTGTTTAGCCAGCAAATAATGTCAGTATTTCCATATAATTTTTATGTAAACTTTTTGTAACTCTAATCTGAAATTCTTTAATTTTTTTCCTTTGTTCCGTTTCCATGGAAACGACTGCCATTTCTATAACTTCTAGCCCCAAAATGAGTTTTGTGCTTTCTCTTCAACCATTCTGTAAAGTTTCATCCATTTTTGAGAATTTTTTTTCTGCCTTTTTTAGTTGCCATGTTATTCGTTGCCATTTTCAAAATTCGAAGACTCAATTGAACCGCTTGGGACTAATATCCACCATCCTGTAAAGTTTCATCATGATTACACTATTCTCTTTTGATGACAATGTCAGATGCGAAGAAGACAGAAGGAACAGGGGTCAAAAATAAGTCTTTACAAACTTCGTTTGGGAGACTTAATTGATATTACATGTATATATTCAACTATATAAATTTGTATAAATCATATGCACACAGGGTAGTTTTGACGACAGAATGTAACAAAAGAATGATTTTGTCTTATCAAAAGTTCTAGACAGGCTTTACGAACGGTAGCAGATGCATGCATGTATCTTTTTACTAATTATGTCCATTTACGGCTATGTTGTATAATTATATCCAACATAAGACTTGTTTTCTTCCATACTTGATAAAATACAGTAAGTATTTTTGTTCAAACAAAAACATAAACATTTCCGAGTTATAACACCACTACTTCAATACATATGTCATGAAATAGTGAAGTGTGTTTTCCGTGTTAATGTATATTGTTTTAATCGTTTTTAATTATTTAAATAAACTTGTTGGAAATAACAGAAGGAAAAAATCATATACACAATGTGTATACAATACATAATATAATAAGTGGCGTGTATATATGTATATCTTGTATTGCAATAATATATTGTGTTTTATTGACTTTGTATGTGGTTGCATAAGCTAATAGAGCCAAATACATGTTTTAAGCTATCGGGTTTTATTACAGAGATAATTTACATATTATACCAGTTTTAATTTTACAGCATTAGACGGCCGTTTCGGAATACAATTCCTCATCAGTAGTGCTTGGACCAAAATTATGAAACCAAATTTATTTTGAAGACGTTGAAAAGATACCCAAAGGACCAAGATATATTTTACCAAATTAAGCTAAGGAAATACTTTGCATGAGGGAGTATACCTTAGTTTTAGTAAATTTCAAATTTTAATGCAGGAAATTTAGACAATTATAGTATATTTCTGACAATAATACGAAATCCTTGCCTACTGAGTTTGTGATATCCTCGATGCACCAGCCACCAGCAGAGATATCGGCTCAGGGGATTAAATTACAGATTATACCAGCTTTAATTTTACAGCACTAGACGGCCGTTTCGGAATACAATTCCTCATCAGTAGTGCTTGGACCAAAATTATGAAACCAAAATTATTTTGAAGACGTTGAAAAGCTACCCAAAGGACCAAAATATATTTTACCAAATTAAACTAAGAAAATACTTTGCATGAGGGAGTATACCTTAGTTTTAGTAAATTTCAAATTTTAATGCAGGAAATTTAGACAATTATAATTATTATTTCAAATTTTAAACACAATACATACCAGAAAGCAACACAATCGCGTGGCTATCACAGCTACTGATTGTTAAATAAAGAAATATTAAACATTTTTTTCTATTTAAAAACAAAAGTTATGTAACACAAGGCATGTGTAACTTGATGTACATCATTTTAAAAACCCCGAATGCAGTTAATCTTTGTGTTTACACCTAGTGTATGTGAGATGTTAGATGTTAGATGTACGAAAGATAGAATCCTCCACATATATACAATATTTAGTCCATATATATCAAAAACAAACATACCAATCCATGTCCGAATTACAATCCAGAAGCAAAGTAAAAACTTTTGAACTGACAAGTTAAGTCAGACACGCGAAACTCCACCAGCGGCCGGGTGCACCGGAAGGGCAAGCACCTCCTGTTTAGCTTGCCACACCCGCCACGTGTGTAATCAAAATTTTGTAAAATGAACAAGGAACTATTATCATAGTATATGAAATATTGCTGATAAAGAGATATAAAACAACGATTACTATTGTTTGTTAAATAAATGCATCATACATATGTAACTTACCATGGATTATTAAATAAGCACATCATTCAAATGTAACCTAAAAATGTTACATCATAATGGTTACGATGGATTGTTAATAAATATACATCATAAGAATGTGTATTAGCAACTATTTATTAACTTACAAACATACCGTGGACTGTACCCTCCGTATTTGACTGCCGTCGTGTCAGCATTAGCTTGCTTCATGTAACAATAAAGACTACATGATGCTGACATATGTTTTCCGTTTGTTTTAATTATCATAAAATATTTGACGAATTCTACAACGAAATTACAAATAAAAAACGGCAATGTGTAAAACACGTACGTAGTAATAGCCAATGCAACAATAAGACTAAACAAATAAACTTGTTACAGTAACATAATTTCAATATTTCACATAATACTTCATAAAATCATCCACTTGAAAGTTCGTGACTTTTTTGCACTTATGAAATCAAAAGTGACATAATCAAAAACAAACATACTACTAATCTATGTCCGAATCAAAATCCAGAAGCCAAGTAAAAACTTTGGAACTGACAAGTTAGATAAGACACGTAAACTTCCACCAGTAAAGTGAGGCCGGGTGCTCCGGAGGGGTCAGTACTCCCTGTTTCGCTAGCTACACCCGTCGTAAAAAAAACTGGAACATTAAATTCAAAACAATTTGTAAACATTTGAAAACGGGGTACTTTAAAACCTTTAGATATTAAAATTACATTCGGCGTATTTTCATCTCAGTTGTCTTTAGAGAGTAGTAGTGCCCATGCCATTGGACCCAATTTATTCCTTTCCCATATGCAGTGCTACCATACAGTCCATTCAGGTTGGAATCTTGACAATCATTATACCACCAAGCTCCACTACATCGCAACGAACATGAGTTAAAATCATTGTCGTATGTTGAGAAAGGATATCCTTTGCTAATGTATAGTGCATTGCCTAAAACATAAACATGATAGCTTGTTTAAAAGACGAAAAAGTCTTTTATAAATTCCCATAGTTAAAGTTGGCGTGTTTAACTAAATTTGTTAGTCTTTAGTTTTTACTTTGTTTTTGTTTTTGTTTTTTTTTTGTAATTTAAAATGGAATGATATGATTGTTTGTAACCTTATATTTACCGATAGCATCTTAATAAAAAAACCTAAACAAATAATTCAATTAATTAATCAAAAACAAACATACTAATCCATGTCAGAACCACAATCCAGTAGCAAAGTAAAAACTTTGGAACTGACAAGTTAGGTTAGACACGTGAACTTCCACCAGGGAAGTGCGGCCGGGTGCTCCGGAATGATAACATCTCCTGTTTAGCTAGCTACACCCGCCACGTGTGTAATCAAAATTGTGTGAAAGGAACAGGGAACTATGAGACGTCAAATATATCCAGGGCAATCCTGGACACAGAGACATTAAAGTTATCAATAATACTGTGATGACGGCAATAAAACTTTTTGAGGGCCTTGATAAGCCTAGGCTTGCAATATCTCGGAGTCATTAATTTATTTTCAAGCAGCCTACTTCGTTGTACAAAGTCCCCGTAGTGGGAACAAGCTCTACCATAACGTATTAATTGGGAAACAAAAAAACCAAACTGTAATTTGCCGATGCGTCAATTAATCTAAAATTACTGTACATTGCGAATTTCCAAACCCCTGCATGATTTTTCATATCAAATCGTAATGAATAGGTGGCAGAAGATGTTACTAAATAACCAAATTATAGCCTGTAGTGTTAATGACATCGTATAACAATTTCAAAATATTTCTTATTCAGTTTATCAACAAATTTTTGGTTTACCGTATGGAGAGGTTATGGTATGTTAAGTCGCTAAAAGGTTTACCTGCGTTCCCTCCTGCATAACTATGATATATCAATTTATACTTTTCAGAGGGAGTGCCTAGTCTAAAATGACTATACATTGCATATTTCCAAACCCCAGCATAATCCTCCATATCAATGCGTAATTCGTACGAGTCTTTTGATGACGTAATCTCATATGTTTTGTTAAGCCCTACAAAAATACCAGACGCTATAATTAAATTTAAACATATTTTATTATTTTGCTAAAGTGTCCAACATGAAAAAAATAAACGTATAACAATATCATGAGTTATCGTTAATAGTAGTGGCCCTTAGTGTGGTGCGCCACGGACATATGGGGTTTGTCCAAGAGAGCAGTGGTCCATATTGTACAGGTCCGACCCAAAATTTTGCAGACTCCTTATATAACCGTTTTAAAAAAGCAGTTTTGACACATGTTTGTTACATTTTGATAACTTATATTTGTCAAAGAACTACTGTATAGTATGTACTTCAATGACATAATTGACAGAAGGTTCAATTGTAGTTCAAGTGGTAAACACAATTGAAAAGATTTATGACAAAATTTAATTTTTTATATTTGTACTTAGTAAAAAAACTGAAAAAAAACTTTTGAAACTTAGTTCCATGTAATAACCAACCACTTTTGAAAAAGCATACCATTTTATTACTTGCAATCCATTCTGTATCACAAATATAATATTAGATAAAAATATGTTTAATAAAATCCCATTTTAATTTTTTACATGTTCGTCCACGCCTACTAAAAAGATGGTTCATACTATCATTCAATGAGGACTTTTGTGTCTGGATGTATAAATGTATAAATATTGGGGTATATCTGCATTAACATAGCAAAAAAAGTAGTGCAACACTTTTCTTTATAAATCACTGTCATACCCTTTCACCCTTCCAAACATCAGGTAATAAAAGTTTAATGCAGGAAAGTTTGGGCTTTTCAGCAGTATACGTCCTTAAATGTAAATCAAATACGTCATAAGTAGGAGAAGGAGTTATAATATTGTTACATAAAAAAGAAACTTACCAAGCCAAAATTCGTCATTTACGTTTCCAAATCCTGTAACATATGCATTCCATGTACGATAGAAATTTGTAGAACCATTCAACCTAGAAACAAAAAGTCAAGTATGAGTAGTGATATTTTGTTCTTTTTTCCTTTATAATAGATTACAAAATGCTAAATGTCAGTCAGAAAACATTTGTAAGACACGGAACAATATTCCTTATAATAAAAAACTGATTAAAATGTATACCTTAGAAGCAAGGTTTATTTCCGTAATAACACATAATGAAAACAAAAATCAGTAGATGTTAACATCAAAATCCCCCCCCCAATAAAATCTGAAACTGACAAATTATGTTAAACTTATGAAATATATAAATACTTTAGTATAACCTTAGTTATTAAGTTTAGATATAAAGAATAAATTGACAAAAATGTTTTAAAATCAATACCAAAAATACAATGTAATAGTATCTAACTGCTTACTTATATTTCTTGATAAAATATAAATTGTACTCCAACTTAGCCTTTCTGAAGCATAGTATATTCGAAAAAATACTTTCTATTTTATATTTTCTCTAACAAATAATTATAATGAAGTTAAAAAATATATGCAAGAGCGTTTATGCTCATGAAAAGTTATTTCATTGTATAAATATATACTATTACAGCTAATCCTTACATATGTGGCATTGGTAAACGTATATCCGAGTGATATAAGTAACAGCAACGGTGCATTCTTATGTATTGTAGTCCCATTGCTTAACATTCACGAGTGATGATGTTATAAACTTAATTTACAATCATTACACTAGTAGCAATGTTGTCACCTTTAGAAGAACAGAAAGCTAAGCTATTTAAAACACTACCTACATCTTATTCCCTGATGTAACTTAAAACATGATAGCGTGAGACACTGTGATCTGTAAGCCGGTTCTTTTGATCAGTGTATCACGGTCATTTTTAACTGGTGTGTTGGATGTTGGTTTTTAAATATTAATCGGAAGAGAGAGAGAGAGAGAGAGAGAGAGAGAGAGAGAGAGAGAGAGAGAGAGAGAGAGATATATATATTCGTTACCGTCCACCCATTTCTTTCCATATCACAATAAACATCATAATGACCGGTAGATCTGTATATGGTATACACACCATTTGTCACATGGCCCATTAGAAAAACGTCTAGGCAATCTTGGGGCTCTAAAATAATAATGTGATGTTAACACTTAAGGTAAGGAGAAAACAAAGAAAGTTCTATATAGAAGCAATTTGTTGATGTTATTTATGTAGGATGAAGCAAGTCAATATAATATATTTTAAGTAACGTTTTAGAATAAAAAATAATTGTTGTCCTATGCGTTTGCAGATGAAATTTTATCATAATTATTATAATTATAACAATTCATATCATACAATTTTCTGTTATCTACTTCTATATATATATTAATTATGTATTTCTACAATCTGAATAGTTGAGATAAACTTCCATCATTAACATATTTTAGGACGGTGTATGTTGACTAACATTAATCTGTTAATATGACTGCTCTTTCTAATTAAGAAAGCAAATGAGTCTGTAAAAACTATAATGATGTAATTGAAGTTAAAGAATAACAGGTTAAAATACCAAAAAACACTCAATTTCGGACACTACTAAATGTTGTCTTAATATAGCACGTCGAAAAACATCGAAATTTAACCAGAGACAGAGTTTATCTTAGAGATGTTAAGGTTCAAATCACAAACGACCGTTCTCTGTTAGGTATATTTAAGATCAACGGTCCCAAAAGGATCAGGTATAACAAAACAACAAGATCTAATTTATGATGAACGGTTTACAAGAGGACGATGTGTGGTGAAACAACAAGATCTAATTTATGATAAACGGTTTACAAGAGGACGATGTGTGATGAAACAACAAGATCTAATTTATGATAAACGGTTTACAAGAGGATGCTGTGTGATGAAACAACAAGATCTTATTTATGATAAACGGTTTACAAGAGGATGCTGTGTGATGAAACAACAAGATTTAATTTATGATAAACGGTTTACAAGAGGACGATGTGTGATGAAACAACAAGATCTAATTTATGATAAACGGTTTACAAGAGGATGCTGTGTGATGAAACAACAAGATCTTATTTATGATAAACGGTTTACAAGAGGATGCTGTGTGATAAAACAACAAGATCAAAACTCATACTCATGAAAAGCGTTCTCAAAGAGGATCTGTTCTTTCTCTTGATAGTTTGTCAACCATACCTTTTTCACAATATGTGGCGTTTTGTGTCCAAGTGCCAGTTGACAGACATGCCACTGATGAAGAACCATGAAGAAGGTATCCGGGGAGGCATTTATAGTTACGAGAACGCCCAACCAAGTTACTTCCAGGTTCCAAAGTACCATTAGCTATTGTAGGTGGTTCGTCACATTCTTAAATAATAAGATAATAGGAAATCAATTAATTGACCATAATTTATTAAGATACATTATACCCTGTTTTGTTGATGTCTCTATTTCCAGGATTGCCCTTGATATACTTAGCGTCTGTCTCATAATTCCATGTAAATTCCACTCTCAATTTTGATTACACACGTAGCAGGTGTAGCTAGCTAATCAGAAGGTGTTAAACTCTTTCGGTGCATCAGTCCTCACTTCCCTTGTGAAAGTTCGCGTGTTTAAACTAATTTGTCAGTTTTAAAACTTGTCCAATCCATGTCCAAATCAAAATCCGAAAGCCAAGTAAAAACTTTTATACTAGTAAATAAGATTAAACACTTGAACTTCTAATTTTTATTTTTACAATAGTACTTAAACCTTAGTACATATGGGTTCCCTATTTAGCTGTATCAGCCTCGATGTGTAATCGAGTACAAAGGTCCGTTAACACATTCTACTCGTTTTGTTTTCGCAATTCATTATGCATGTAATGTTTAGAGTAACAAAATGCCTATTCTCTATTTTGTAAGTTTTGTAGTTTGTATCTGTACAGACCGAAACAGGAAACACAAGTAAACATTGTCGAAATTTGTTAGGCACGTTTACTCACAGATGATTTGTTTTCAACTGTAGCACTGCTGTTGGGAACCATGAGTTTTACACAATATTTCTTTAATAAACCCGACCTTTGAATTACCACGATTGTAAAAAAAATACAAAAATAAAACAAAAATGACAATTAAAAGTGAGAGAGAGAGAGATAGATAGATAGAGAGAGAGGAGAGAGAGAGAGAGAGAGAGAGAGAGAGAGAGATTTATAGTTCATCTTACTGTATATGTTACAATAAGGCCCATATTGCTGGATATTGATGCATTGAGAATTGTTTGGACACTCCGTTTGAGAGCAATTTCCTAAATCAATCTGTAATGAAAAACATAAATAAATAACCAATTACATGTCTATTACTTGAAAATATCTAACTATCTCAATATGCTAAATGAAAAAAACTCAGAAAAATCAATATACAGGTTTAACCCGAAAATTAGAAGGCCCCTTATAAAAACCTTTGTAAAACTACAGTTTTGATGGTCTTAGTACTTTACGTTGTTATAGATTTATCAAACACATACATACCAATCCATGTCTGAATCTCAATTTGGAACTGAATTGGAACTGATAAGTGAGATTAAGCACGTGAACTTCCGCCAGGGAAGTGAGGCCGGGTGCTCCCAAAGGGTAAGCACCTCATGTTTAGCTTGCTACACCCACCGCGTGTGTAATCAAAATTGTGGGTAAGGAACATGGAACTATGGGATGGAAAATATATCAAAGTTAACTAATATTTGTCGAATGACTATTTCTATCGTTTACCAATTGAAATTGTTAGAAGGTTGAATATGAAACTAGTGAATTGCGAGTGGTAAAACATAATAAACTCCCGTCCAAACTAAAACTACATTATTGGGGCCAAAAGACCAAACATATTACAACAATTCATTATGAATGGAGGATTATGGACATGATTTTCAGGTACAGTCTTTTTTTTTTTAAAAAAAAATACCTGAAATATTAGAATGAAAGAGATTGAAAGTAAAATAAGTGGCAATACCACGCATAATGCTTAATTTGCCAGTGCTGAAAGTGATTGTATTTTGTGATTTGTGATTTGAACACGAATCAGTTTGTCTGTGTTTGGTTAAAGAATAAATACAATCTATTCATATCACCAATCCCTAAAATTTCTTTTAAATTTACATAAATAAATCTTTCTTCCATTTCTGTTTAAAATGTATTACCATTAGGGAAGCTATAAATAAACAAAATAGTGATTCTATTTCAGTTTTACTAAAAGTGCATTTATCTAAAAGCTGTTAACAGCTAGAAATCTATAACTGTGTTAATAATTTATATTTGTTCCCTTTATCTGTTGGCATTGTTGGTTGTTCAGGATATTTAAACATTTTAGTTTTTTTCCCAATTTGTCTTTGTTCTAGTTACATAATTTAGCAATGCTTTAATCTAAAGAAGCTAGATGTGGTTACATGCACTTTTACATTTTGAATTCCTTTGTCATTGTAGTATTACATTATAACATTTTTACATTTTGCATTCATTTATCATTATAGTATACATTATGACATTTTCATCGCCATGTTTACATTATGTTAAACGCATTCTCCGCTGTAATGTTATTTTTACTTTCTAACAAATGATGTTATACATTGTATATCGTAAAAAAATTCACCTTAGTATAAAGTCAAACATAACCAAAATAGTTTATATAAAAACCACAACACAAAAAGCAAATATTTTGACTATTTGAATATTAAGTTCAATACATGAACTTCTATCACAGAAGTGAGGCTGGGCGCTCCAGAATCTCATTTAATAAGGAAGTACACAATAGAACATATTTGCTTATTATTCCAATTCTTAGAGTAACCAGCTTAAATCCAATAATATTCCTATTCCTTTACTAAACAGCAGGTGCTTTACTTTTCTAGGGTACCTTTCCCGATTGAAGACTACGTGTTTAACCTATATAGTGAATTGCAAAGTTTTTACTTGGTTTTGATATTGTGATCTTGACATGAATTGGTATATCGTTTATGTTTGATTACATACATCAAACACATATGCATATTAGCTGTACTGTTAACCATTGCATTGGAATGCTTTCGTTGTTTTTGATAATGATATAAAGCGTATTGCGAATATTTGACAATTTATTGCATTTGAGAACAATTATGTTTAGTTACTTTTTATGTAACCTTATTACTCTGAATATTTTATACAACTAAACAAGCATGACCATAAATTGATGCACCAGGTTTATTTAGGCTAAGGTCATCAAATCTTTCAGACATATTTAGTTTTTATTGCCACTTTAAGTCGTATTGTGATTTCTTATAAGATGTTTTAAGGATAATGTCGTATATATGCCTTCATCCCTTTTGATATAATATAAATAAAACTTTTATTTCTGTAAACCAATTATTTTCCTGCTGGGACTGATTTAATTGATTCCATAATTTTAAAATGTATCTTTATACCCCTCAAAGTATGTATGGGATTTTGATTTCATATATCTTTTTTGATATCTTCGAAACTTTACTTTATTTTAGGTTCTCGGTAAGTAAGTGATTTAATCTAACTATTCACTATTAATATTCACCAACGTGGTGCATTTTAATAAAAATTTCTACTCACTGTATTAAATCCAGGACAAAGTTAACGTATAGCAGCCTATTATGATTACATGTAGAAGTATTATTATAAATTTATCAAAAGACTGAATCAAACGCTTTTTTCCTAATTGACGAAGAGAAGAATATGTTTTCTATAGATATTTTATTTTCTTTTGTGAGTTGAAGTACATCGTATATAATTCGAGCATTGTTCCTTCAAATCTTTCGGAAACAAGGCTTTTTTATTTGTATCGATAAAACAACTCATATTTAGTTTTTTTTTTGCGATACAACTAGAAAGTATATTATATAAGACATTAAGCAATGAAATTTGTATCCGGTTTTATAAAAAAAACATCAACATTTGTCTCCTTTTGGTAATATTAATGCGATTCTTTATTTTTGAAATGGAAAGTTTTTTTGCGCGTGAATAAATTTAAAAGAGTCAAACAAAACGGTTCTAGATTCCAGACAAATATAAATTAGTACAGTAAAACCGTTAGATCTTGGTTACTTATTATGTTTCATAATTTTATAGAATTTAAGGCTTCTTTATATGCAATGGGTTCCTCGAATTGTTTTGATAACTTTTAGTTCATTAATTGTTTTTGACATCTTTCAAATCGAGTACATTGCCCAGGTCAATATCTTCATCTCCTTTTGAATATAAAGTTTTATAGTAAGTTTCCATTTCTAATAAAATCTGTTCTTGGTTATTTATAATACCACCATAATAACATGCCTAATATATGCTGCAGTTTTATTTAAAAATTTCTTTTTTCCAATCAAAAGAAGTGGAATGTTTTGTTATTTTTTTACATTCTTCTTTACACACACACACACACACACACACACACACACACACACACACACACACACACACTTTATTTAAAATCATTTTTTGTTGCCCCTGGCCTACTGAATTTGTTTTAGATTTGTGTGACGGAAAACTGTACAAAATTATAGATACAATCTTAATGTTATACTTACCGTAATTTGCTTATTGTCATAATAATCATAAGAATCATCATTAACCAACGTATCCGTAATCTGATTAGCAACATTTAGTTCACATGTTAGTGAAGATTGCTGGAAATTGAACGATGTACACTCAGGTTTACTAGAACACAGCTTGGAACATAATATTGGCCCAGAAGGTGATATTATTTCAATTTGACTTCCATTTAATTTTGCTCTCGATGTCGTTTGTTCTTTGTTGCAGAGTTCTTCTGAACTCCCAAAATTAGGAACTATCAGTAAGATATTAACAAGAAATATATACATTGTGATATTTGTGACATGACACATCACACTGTTCAATGTGGTCTTACAAAAAGCAAGAACAATAAAATGGAGTTATACACAATTAATATATGCATCAATTGTATTATCAAATAGTTTGTTTTCCTATTTTGCTGGAAACCATTTGAAACGTTTAATGTTTAATGTATCTTCGAATGGACGGTTATATCGATTTTAATCGATCTTCCTATTACGGCACTTTGATTATTCGAGTGTCCTTTACTTTACACTACTGTGCCGTGCTTTTGGTTGTGTTTGCTGTTTGCACCATAGTAATCCATTAGACTGCAACAGCCTTTGTTCACAATGTTTGTATATGTGGTGCTTTCCTTGGAAACTTTAAATATTTAAATTATTTAACGACACAATTGTATTTACAGCATAATTAAAACAGTGATAAATCAATAAAACACAAACATACCGATTCATTTTCAAATCACAATTTGATGTAAAACATTGAAAACTTGCAAATTATGTAAAACATGTGCACCGGAGAGTGAAGCCGGGTATTCCGGAAGAATAAGCATCTTCTGCCTAGCAAAATATAGTTTCAAAGTGTGAAATCAATTTAATTGATAATAGAAAGAAACATGAAGACAGAGAACGTCTAGTATAATCAGGACAATTTTGAATACAGAGACGTCAATTTTCCATTTTCCATTACTGTTAACGTCACGTCAATTTGTAAGGCTAGATGATGGTGCCTTGTACTTTCGCTTGATGATATCGGTCGCCCGCTCTTATTAACTATCAATTATACAAAAAACATTGTCAGTATTGAATCTGTCCTGCGTTTTTTTAGTGATCTCCAGTTCCGATGGAATCAACCACTTTTCAAATGTTTCCTAAGTTTCCTTTGAAACTGTAACGGGTATTTTTCGACATATTTTTCAGTCTTGATTCTTATATTATCTAAGATTTTCACGGGATACTGGAGAAAAAAGTGTTCTCACAACAACCGATTTATGGCCAGCGACCTGGCAAACTAAGATCTGTCTCAGTTGCATTTCAAACCTAGGGTAACGACTTGCAATGTGCTGTATTTAAGTCAGGCGTGATAGATTATTCTCTCTTGAAAGATCACTGTGTCACTTGTGCTGCTAATGCACCTTCAATTTGTCGTCAAATTCAAATGGTATACATGTGTATAATGTTCACTCATTCTCTATTACCCGACCTAGTCTAAAAAAATACCACTGCGGTAGCTCAGTTGGTAGAGTGCTTGCTCCGTAAGTGGGAGGTCGTGGGTTTGATCCCCAGCCGGGTCTGATCCAAGATTTAAAAGTTGGTAGTGACTGGTTTTTTTTTGCCAAGCACTCGCCATTACGAAATGAAAAGTCACGGTTCTTTTGGATCGGAACTTAAAATAAACGAGGTCCCGTGTACATGTCTTGGTAGGCTTGGCGCGATACAGAAACCTGCTGCATAATGCCATCAGCCCAACGCACAAGCAAAATTTCTGCACCTTCGTCTATAGCTGGCGAGGTCTCGATATAAGTGAAATATTCTTGACTGGGACGTTAAACACCATTACTCAACTCAACTCATTAGTCTGAAAATAGGCTGCTACATAACCATTATTTTGTCAAGCATTCGGTAATTTTAATTACAGCATTCAAATAGCGATCTAAACTTTTCCCCAATTAAGAAATCTGACAAAACAAGCTGTAGCAATGTGTTTTATGTATTTTGTATTTATGCAAATATTTCTATTATTTTTATTTTATTTTTGAATATTACAAAAGTACACGTTTTACACTCAATTTTTCACCACTACTGTAGCTTAGTCGGTAGAGTACTATTGTTGTATATGGGAAGTTGGGGTCCGAACACTGACTGGGTCTGACCACAACTTGGAAATACAATAGTAACTTTATTTTCCTCAAGAACGTGGCATTTAAACCACAGGTTTCGGGAAAAAAACGATGACCATGTCATGATAAGGAACCTAGCAGATTGTGCGCAATGCAATGCTAAACAATTCCACCGCTTCATCTTTATCAAGATATAAATGAAATATACTTGACTTGGAGGTAAAACCCTCACCAACCAACCAACCAACCAACCAACCAACCAAATAAATTTAAGTCCTAATTCTAACGAAAATAAGACAATTTTAAAAACCAGTTCCCTCCTCTTATAAATATCATTAATATTAATAAAATTCGACAGAACCTATATTCTAACATCTAGAAAAATGTGAGGATAGCAAATTTATACCACTTTTACTTATATTTCTCATATTTTCGAAGTTTCCGTTGCCATGGTAATGGATATTTTATTAAATTTATGACAAAATTTAAATCAAGAGAAAATCATCATAAAAGTGTTTACAATATATATTGCTGACCATTCCGTCTTAAATTGTTAAAAGTCAGAAGCCTACTAGTACATGTACGTTCCAGATCAACATTGAAACTAACAGAATATGGATGTTTTTGTTGAGAATTAAGCATGCCTATTTTAGGTTAAATTTGTCATATTTTAACAATTAAAAGACTATACGTCGTATAGTCTTGGTATTAGATAATTGAAACTGATTTTATTTATCAAAATTCAGCATATTTTTCATTTGCTGGTATATATAAATAGGCGAAATGTTTCAAGTTTTTAACAGAAATTTCCGCTTTTTGTTTGTGATTTTTAGGATCTCCGGTTTCTGTTGCCATAGTAACCGATATTTGTCGAAAAATATTTTTTATTCTTATTTAGTATAATAAGGTAAAAATATATTTATGGTTTTACTTTTTAATATTTCGATCGATAATTAAAAAATGGAGTCGAAACTGCGATTTATTTGGTTGTTCAAATATAAATTTAGAACATATATACTAGTATAGTGTTTGTTTTCAGTATTTGGCTGAAAATACACAAAATTTGCTGCTATTATTTTTTGGGAAAACATGAAAATTTGGATATAATTTTCATACACATGTTTGCGTAATATTTAAATTTAATAAGGACTCGAATAAATATTTTTCTATAAAACTTTCTGTCAAAATTAGGATATGAGCAATTTATTGTAACAAATGCAAAAATGTGCAAAATATTACTCATTTTCTTGGTAAAATCGATGGTTACGTTGCCATGTAACTGATATTTAGATTTTATGCACCTATAAGTGAAGTATGTTATATGGAGATACTAATATATAGGGTTGGTATTTACAAATTTTAGTCTAAATGCCCGAAAAATTGCGTTGAAAATCAGGTACTGGTTTTGTTAAAAAGCCACAAAAAAAGCGGGGGTTAAAGGGGTTAAAGGGTTTATGAGTACTAAACCATCTTCTGTACTGAGGGACCCAGAATGTTTGGCAATTATATCAGACATAAAAAACAAATATGATGTTGTCTCAGCTGTCAAGGCTTCCAGCAACATTATTCTTGTTTGTAAGAGACTCTACCGTGAATGTCTTATTAATAGACATTTCCAATTAAGAGGGAGACGGACTTCAGAGACCGAAACCGAGACGGACTTCATTATTTTAGGGGCGATCTCAGAAGTTGATATGTTAACATACAACAAAATATATATTATTCATAAACAGTTTATAGAATATAGGATTATCTGAATAGTCGCTGTCTACAGACAGCTAATGAAGCACAAATTTCTACGATTGACGAAATATACCAACGGGGATGACGCCACAGACTACCTATTGCCTGATACATTTTCATCTCCCGTATTTTATGCTCAGCTTTTACACGATATGTACAGTGAAACCTCCCTAAACCGGACACTTTCTAAACCGGACACCTCTCTATTCCGGCCAAAATATTTGGTCCCGAATTAATCCTTCTTTATTTCAACTAAAATAAACCTCTCTAAACCGGACACTGTCTTTTTGAATTTTGAAAATTTTGATTTTTTTTAATAACTTGTTTTTCTTTTTTAAATTAGATTAGTTTCAAACAGATTTATGAAAATATCTAATTAAGTACACTTTGAAATTATCAGTTATTTAGTCTTTTTTATTCTTATTTAAAATAATTGGTATTTAATATAATTACTCATGTATTTATTTTTTAAATATGGTATATCAGATAATCCTGCATATACTAGAACTAATTTTACCAAAGATGAAGTTCTTTCTAACCATAGGGGAGTTCTTGGTTCTTTTGGCATCAATCTTAAAGAGGAAGAACTTGGCCTTTCTTACTTGTATTGAATTCCTAAACTCCATAAAAATCCATACAAGGAAAGATATATTGCAGGCTCATCTAAATGTACTACTAAATCATTATCTGTAACTCCAACACAAATTTTAACAGTCGTCTAAGAAAGTCTTCAGTCGTATTCAGAAAAAGTATATTCTACATTTGGCATCAACCAAATGTAGATTTTTAAAAATTCTAAAGAATTACTTGAACATCTTGCTTCTAATACATTATCTCATGTAAAAAGTATAAAAACATTTGATTGTGTACACTATACACCACTATCCCTCATTCTAAATTGAAAGATGGTCTTAAAGAAATTATTCACATTTCATTCTTTTACAAAACGGTAAGCCAAGATACAAATATCTGGTGTTGAACAAGGATTCTGGTTATTTTGTCAAGCATCATACGGATCCCAAACAAAAAATACTGAAGATACCATCAACAACATTTTGGATTTTGTGATAGAAAACATATTTGTTGTGTTTTATAATATAATTTTCCAACAAAAAATCGGTATACCAAGGGGCGTAAACTGCGCACCATTGCTTGCTGATTTGTTTCTTTATTCTTATGAAGCCGAATTTATTCAGATCCTAGTTAAATATGTAGAGAAGAGTGTCGCCAAATCATTCAACTCATCATACAGATATATAGATGACGTTCTGTCTCTGAACAATCCTTAATTTGGAGACTATGTGAATGCCATCTATCCTAATGAGCTTAAAATAAAAGATACGACTGATTCCTATAGTTCTGCTTCATATTTAGACTTCAACCTGGATTATGATGCCCACAAAAGGCAACGTTTGAAACTTTATGACAAAGTGAAGACTTCATTTTTTCTGTTGTCAACTATCTTTGCAGCAATATACCTGCTTCTCCTTCTAATGTTGTATTTGTTTCTAATTTATACGCTATGGTAGAGCTTGTTCCCACTATGGGGGCTTTGTACAACGAAGCAGGCTACTTGCAAATAAATTGTTGACTCAGGGATATTGCAAGCCTAGGCTTATGAAGGCCCTCAAAAATTTATTTTTACATTACAGTATTGTTGACAAGTTTGATATGTCTGTGTGTGTCTGTGTCCAGGATTGCCTTGGATATTTTTGACGTCCCATAGTTCCATGTTCCTTTTACATAATTTAGATTACACACGTGGCGGGTGTAGCTAGCTTAACAGGAAGCGCTTACCCTTCCGAAACACCCGGCCTTACTTCCCTGGTGGAAGTTTACGTGTCTAACCTAACTTGTCAGTTCCAATGTTTTACTTTGCTTTTGGATTGTGATTCGGATATAGATTAGTATGTTTGTTTTTTGATTATCTTACACTGCCAATTTCCGGTAAAATAATATTTCGTTATGCAAGTTTTAATGGATATTGATTAGTTATAATTGGTCAGGCTTATCCATTTTATTGACCTACAATTGTACCAAATACACACCTGAAAACATTGATTTGTCAATGTTTATGTACATGGAGTGAATTATCATATAATAGGTTTCTGTGTTTTTATCTCCAGTGAATCAAAAGACCCAAAACCTTTTGTTTATCGTTATCGATTAAAGTTCTGGTAAATCAATTAATCAATCTGCCAAAATCTAAACATCAAGTGTTGTCAAATACAGTTTTGAATTCATTAAAATAAAAATTACAACAATGTAATATTTGTTTTATACAAAATCAAATATGCTTTTTTGTTTATACACGTCATTGATTTGTTTCTTTTCAATTTAAAACTGAAATTTGTGTTATATCAAGCGTCATTACCGCCAATTAGGATTTTAACGACAGTAGGAAATAGAAAACAAAGAAGTATATCAAACAGTATAAACATTGTTTAGAAATAAATAGTTTTATGTACATTGGACTATATTCTGTTTTTGTCATCTTGGAGTTGTTGTAAAACTAGGTATTAGAAAATGAATATTTAATATTTTAATTACAATCGTCAATGAAACATTTCATTCTTTGCTTATGAAAACTTAGTTTTTTTAATTAAAAGTTGATAGGGGAACTGAAGCATATACAGTGACGATTTAATTGTGTGTTGTGCTTCAGTAGATAATCTGATTGAGTGTTTAAAAATAAATAGACATTGGGCTATATAAATGACAACATTGCTCCATGGTCCAAATAAAAGATATTTAGAAGAAGAAAAGTCTTGGTTTTACTGTAAACGTTGTAACAGGATATTTAAAATGTTTTTTCGTTTACCTTTCTTTTTAGTATTTGTTAATAATATTTTCAGTTTAAGATTGGCATTTTTAGAAAACGTTTCATTTCGTGACAAAATCTTTAACACATTCAAACTTCAGAGAGTATCTGGATGCCAAATATCTTTAGATAATTGTTCACAATTATGTGAGGACTTTTATCTTTGTGTGTCATTTTTCTACAAGGATGGATGCGATATATGTCAGCTACATTCGGTTACATTTACAGATTCTACAGCAGGTCTATCTCAGACGGGATGGAAATATTACTCTGTGAATAAAACGGGTAAGAAATAGCATTTACAATTTAAGTATAAAGTTCTATCCTTTTGTTAATTAAGTTTATTATTGGAGGCCGAAT
This sequence comes from Anadara kagoshimensis, assembly GCA_021292105.1. Taxonomy (NCBI): domain Eukaryota; kingdom Metazoa; phylum Mollusca; class Bivalvia; order Arcoida; family Arcidae; genus Anadara; species Anadara kagoshimensis. Next base: position 66,540,845 of record CM037865.1, on the reverse strand, counting down.
TCTCAACTCTTGTTTGTTTGGTTGACGATATTAATAAATAATGTTTATACATTAATATATATCTTAAAGAGTACCTGTAACGATTTTTGTTTGATTTCATGTTTGTGTTAAATATCATTTTAATATCACAATATCGAATGCTGCATCAAAATTGATGACCAAATAAATCCGTTGGAATCTACTGGTTTAACCATCTCAGATTCGCTACAAGTGAAACTACCCGTTTTGAGAGATATCTATATATGACGTCACCAAGAACAAGTAATACAAATGGGCACTATTTTCCAAGTTCCTGATTTTTTTCCATACTTGTAAATATTTTTGATGCCCATCTGAAAATGTAAAAATATAGATGTAAACTTTTTACCTTCTTAGCTATAAAGCGTAAAAAAGTAACAAATCTTGGCTAAATAGGAAATCTCAATTTTGCAGGCTTTCGACAAATGGGTAAAATTAAGAACTAGAACAGTTTGTCCTACAACTTTTTGAAAAACTGACATAATGTAGTAAAAATTGTAAATGCTCCGAAAATGTAAATACAAACAAATGTCCCCTTGCTTTAGTTTTTGCTATGAAACTTCAAAGGCGATATCTAATGCGAAAATATTACCAAAATTAGCAATAACGTCATGATTATTGACGATATTACAAAAGGATCGACAATCGTGTAAACTTCAACGCCATCGTGTCGTAAACTAGGAGAGTTGTGTTTCTCCCTGTTGTAGTAAATATAATATTTTAGAATTTGCATACAAATTACTTTATCCATTAGATTATTTTCTATTCCTATTCAATTAAATTACAGAAATAATTAAATAATGAGACATTATTACTTTAAATAGCAGAAAAGAAAAGCCTTATCATCAGAAATAAGAGTCAATGATGATACTTCGAAAATGCTGCGTCAGGAAAATTGTGTCAATGGAAACATTTCAAAATTAAAACGATATTGAACTATTGAGACAAAATCTTGACTGGGGTGAAAAAAAATCATAAAAATCCAAAGCATTTTACTTGAACAGAGAAAGTGATTTAGGACCACCGACCTTGAAAATACGTCACTCAGAAATTATGTGCGCCATTCAAATAACACTGAAAGAATTTTGAAAATCGAAACGATATTAAAAAAGATACCATGAATTAAATTTTGTGGAAAACGTCTAAAGTTATCAATTGAAGGTATTAAAATATCATTGTGAACTATTTGTATGTGTTGAAATCGTGTTTATTGTATTTTTTATGCTTGAAATTTTTCATAAATTTGATTCGTTTAACTAATACAAATTATGTAGTTTATTCCCTGTTACTAATTTATCAAAATCATTACAGTTATATTAAGCTAGTACTTATAATAAAACCACAAGAGCGCATGTATATATATATATATATATATATATATATATATATATATATATATATATATATATATATATATATATATATATATATATATATATATACGCTAGGCGTAACGCCAGCTTCCATTTGTGCCACTTGGTCTTAGGTAAGAGTAGCAGTATTTAACAGGGTAGAAAGTAGTAATTATGCTGATGTATCGACGTATGATATGGTGAATGAACAGAAAATTATCGAATCCGACATGTACCTGTATATGTCATGTGATTCGTCATTATTTTCGGAAGACGGAGACAACCTTGTTAGTGACTATTTTGCTGTTCAGCTGTAATTTTTTTATCCAGAAACAGACGAATCCGATGAAGAAACTAAGCCAATCATTTTTGTTAGTTGTAAGAACAAATCAGGTTGATTAAGGGTACTAGTTTTAATAAAAACCATATACTAATCCATGTCAGAATCACAATCTATAAACAAAGTAAAAACTTAGAAACTGACAAATTAGGTTACGCACGTAAACTTCCACCGGGGAAGTGAGGCCGATGTTTCGTAAGGGTAAGCACCTGCTGTTTATCTAGCTACACCCGCCGAGTGTGCAATCAAAATTTGAATGCCTACTTAACAAACTTTTAATCAGAGTCGACTTAAATTAATACCTTTTTATTGGTATAGGTGTCATTCGGGTGTAAATTCACTTTATCAAATAAATTTATCGAGAAATAGTAAAATATATTAGTAATGTAGATGAATAATGTTCTGTGGGGGCTTCTTACTTAAGTGGCGTCACGTCACCGAATCCCTAAAACAGACCTTTTCGATTTGTATAACAGGAGGTGTATTAGAAATTTGCCGATATGGTCCTTATTTCAGCGTTGGGTTTTATGACATATTCGCTTTAAGTCATACTTCAGTATAGAGAGTATAATGCATGTTATAATCAAAAATCTTTATACAGGTACCCTTTATATATACAAAAAAAAAAAAAAAAAAAACGATAATAAAAAGAAGGTATCAAAAAAGATAGATAAAATAATACAACGGATCGAGCAAACGAAAAATGAAATATATATATATGGACACACTGATGAGGACATTCTATCGTATTTAATGATAAGATAGTGTCTAGTGGTTTGGTTAGCAACCACATAAATTTATAAAAGGTTTATTTTCCAGATGATTAAAACCGACATTTTGACTTGTAAATGCCAGATACCTATGTAGATGTTAAGGGTGTACCGTCCTTTATTTTTGAATCCTTACCAGTTAGCTCCATAAAAACAGTCGTATAACAATCGTTAACCTCTTAGGTTGTTGATACTCTGTATTTTATCAAAACTTTGCGAAGAGCAATGTTATTGACATCGAAACCCATGATCTACCATCACCTGCCACCTATATTAACTTTTATTTTTGCGCATGTTTTGTGTGATATAAAGGATCATGATAGAATTACTTTTGGCCAAACCGGTAGTAATTTATCTTTGAATTAGTTAAATATAAATTTTGTAAATGTAGAAAGTTAAAACAAATGTTTTATCGATCTGCTGAGGAGAATTAAATATGGATAGAAACTTCATAGTTTGATCACAATCAAACAATAACATACCGATCCATATACAAACAACAATCCAAAAATAAAAGTAAAAATTTTGAAAACTGACAAATTAAGCTAAACTCGTGAACTTCCACCAGGGGAGTGAGACCGGGTGCTCCGGGAGGGTAAACATATACTATTTAGGTACCTTCATACGCTACGTATTAAAACAAAATTAAAAGTGGAAGTAAAATGGGCCTACGAGCTCATATATATATCAAGGATAGATGAAATACACAGGCATTATATTTATCAACTATCTGAGAATTTTGTTTCGTTTTTTCTCATTAGCTGTTTTATTCTTAGGACGAGTTCTAGTAATTTTCTCCTCAATACTGAACACATAGATGAATTCATCTAATTGATTAAAATGAAATTATCAATATACCCATGTAGACTCCAAATCGAGATAACAAACATCTCTAAAATTTCACGTTACTAGTAAGTACTATTGTAATGAAAAACATATTATAGTGAAAGTCTTTTATTATCCTTCTGAATGTACAATCAGTACATTATAATGATATGCTTTATAGATGTATGAATTTTTTTGCTAGAATTAAAGCCGAGAGATTGTGAAGATGTATATAAGTTGGGAAATACAATAGATGGAGTGTATACAATATACAGAGATAACAGTCAGTATGAGGTCTATTGTGATATGAACAGACATGGATGGACGGTATGTATCGTATGCTATAGGGTTATTGAAGTGATATTGTGAAATATTGTTCCGAGTTGACTCGGCATTTGCACGAGCATGCGAGTGCAAATTTCGAGTCAACGAGGGACAATATTTCAAAATATCAATTCAATAACCCATTTATTACGAGGGGAAGTCAGAAAGTTCATAGAACAGCGTATTCAGCCAAGCGTAACACACATTTTCTTTACCTTTTTAGACAACACAACATTTCGCCATTTTAAACAAATCAAGTTTATTTGTCACAACATATTTGTGTAATTCTCAAAAGCATTCACAGTTGGTGACCATCAAGCAATGATGGAAAATCAAAATTTTAATTTAGGACAGTAATAAAGTTCCTCACATTAGAGAGATCAAATTTCAAAGAAATTCACCGGTGAATGGCTGAGGTGTACGGTGACAGTGGTCCTACCTATTCCACAGTGGCAAAATGGTCAGCTGAATTTAAACGTGGGCGCACATTACTAAAGGATGACCCACGGTCAGGTCGTCCATCTGATGCCATCACAAAGGAAATTGTCACGTCATCCTCATCATAAATGATCTTCGAATTAGGATAGATGACATAGATAGCGAGTGTGACATTTCACATGGAAGTGTATACACGGTTATCCACGAACATCTTGTGATGTCAAAAGTATCCGCAAGATGGGTCCCCAGAAACCTTAATGTGCAGGATCGCTTCTAAAGACTCCAGTCAAGTCGGGAGCTTCTTCGCATTTATAATGATAACCCGGAGAATTTCCATTTACGTTTAGTAACTGGTGATGAAACATGGATTCATCATTGGGACCCAGAAACCAAAAAAGAGTCCTTGCAATGGAAGCACCCTTGCTCACCCCCACCAAAGAAATTAAAAACCCAACCATCAGCTGGGAAAGTCATGGCCACTGTGTTTTGGGATTCTAAGGATGTTCTGTTAATCAATTATAAACCTGCTGGAATCTCTATCACTGGGGCTTACTATGCTGATCTAATGAAGCAGCTGAAAGCTGCTATTAAAATAAAAAGGAGGGGAAAGTCTAGCCGAGGGGTATTGATTCTATACTGCAATGCTCCTGTGCACAAGTCAAGGATTGCACAGGCAGCGAATCTTGAATGCAAGTTCGAACAACTTAATCACCCACCCTACAGTCCCGATTTGGCACCCAGTGATTATTTCCTATTTAGAAATTTGAAATCCCATTTACGGCGAATCAGATTTCCTGATGATGATGGAATTAAGGCTGCCACAGAGGCATGGTTTCAGGACCAAACGAAAGACTTCTATTTCAAAGGTAAAGATAGTCTAAAAGAAAAGTGGGCTAAGTGCATTGAGATAAATGGGGACTATATTGAAAAATAATAATAAAATGTATGGTTTGTTGCGGCAATTTATACCCTGTTCTATGAACTTTTTTTGCCTCTCCTCGTCTATAGCAAAATAAATTTCGTTTACTCCCGTCAAGTATTTCATAAAAATACCATTTTGTCATACAAAACATTAAATATTACACTAATTCTTGTAAATGGATATAAGAGCTAGTGCAATATGATAACAACACAGCGATGACGTCGACAACAATCGTATAACGTCATGAACGACAGCGTCATGTGACAAAGCGTGCAGTATGAAAAAATTGATTCGAGAAACCTCGGACTAGAACAAAGTTACCTTGCAAATATCGATATTTATTGCACGCTAACACATGTGGATTTATCGTATTTTTTCTATGCAAAGTACATATTATACAATTATTGTTCGCGTCGGGCAATAGTCAGGACCTCGGGTGCCAACAAAATTGCTATTGCCCGCACCACCAGTCAATAATTGTTCTGTTATATAAAAACAATTTAAATATACCAAGAAATTTCAACAAAAATTTAATTTAAAAATGTATTCAGTTCATCATCCGACATTTCGATCAACTTTTCTAAAGTCAAATTGTGATTTACATGATCCGCGTACTCTTGTAATATTTTGTAGCCACACCGATCACATTGGACGTGTTTTACTGTCCCTGTCGTTCAGTATGTTAATTAATTCCTCATCGTCGTAGGACACAAATCTGCCGACGGCCGACATTGTTTAAGTTGACAGGAAGCAGACGTTAAGGGGTCAAGGTGAAGGTTAGCGCGAATAGAACAACAGCATGTTACGTCACGGTCGCCAACCAATCAAATCGCCGATGACATTGACATTGCGGGAAAATTCAAAACGTTGTCTTGAAAATCACGCGCAGTCCAACAGCAAAAACTATTTGACCGGTCCGAAAAGACTATTTTCCTGGCTAGGTCGAATAGTAATTTTGATGAGGTTTTTTCTATTTAATTTATGTATAAGAAATTTTATATGAATATAACAATGCTATTTATAATATGGCCAATGATTGGAAGAGAAGGCGTTTGGCGAGCCTGATAAATCATTATATTCACCGCGCAATAACGCACGTGACGTTTTTATGACGTAACAGTGGGCAATGTTCACCGCGCAAAAACACACGCAACGTTTTTATGACGTAACAATGGGCAATGTTCACCGCGCAAAAACGCACGTGGCGTTATGTGATGTAACGTTGAAAAAAGAAAAGGACACTTTTTACGTCTTGTGCTATAAAACATAATAATATGGTGATTAAAATCATCGGTCAAATAATAAAACAATTATTGACTTTCGATTCGGTAGACATAAGGATTTATCAACCTCAAAAACATAATATTCACCTCGGCATACGACCTCGGTAAATATAGTGTGTTTGAAGTTGATAAATCCTTATGTTTACCTCATGAAAAGTCAATAATTGTATAATGATACATGTAATAATTGTTTTGCAACAGAACACATTTTGTGAATAATATGATGTAATATCTCTCTTCTTAAAGTTCGTCAAAGTATTTGAAGCTTGGGATATTTTTCATGAGTATAAATAGTCCATGTCTAAATGAGAATACCAAAGCAAAAACTGACAAAAAATAAAGTCTAACACGTGAATTTACATCAGGAAAGTGAGACCGGTTGCTCCGGAAGTTTAAAACCTCCTGTTTAGCTAGGTACCATCACCTCGTATTAAATCGAAATTTAGGATGTAATAAACATTGAACTATGGGACGTCAAATATATCCAGGTTAATTTTGGACACAGAGTTGAGTGAGTAATGGTGTTTAACGTCCCAGTCAAGAATATTTCACTTATATCGAGACGTCCCCAGAAATAGGGGAAGGTGCAGAAGTTTTGCCTGTGCGTTGCGCTGATGGCATTATACAGCAGGATTCTTTAGCGTACCAAGCCCACTGTGACACGGGACCTCGTTTATTTTAAGTTCCCATCCGAAAGAACGGTGACTTTCATTTCGTAATGCCGAGTGCTTGGCGGAAGAACAGTCACTACCCACTTTCAAGTCTTGGGTCAGACCCGGCCGGGGATCGAACCCACGACCTCCCACTTACGGAGCGAGCACTCTACCAACTGAGATACCGCAGTGGTTTTTGGACACAGAGACATCATACTTATTAACATTATTGCCATGATGACCATTCAATTTCTGATAAACTTAAGCTCGCAACATCCCTAGGTTAGCGATTTGTTAGTAGGTAGCTTCGTTTTAGGAAGTTCGTATTTACGTTAAACATTTCTGTGTGTTGTTCTAATGAATATTACTATGTACTGATATGGGTGGAACGGTTCAATACCTTCTATTTGAATTTTAATAACACAAATGGACTTTTACTGCTGTGCCCGTTACAAGTCAGGAATGTTGTGAGCAGCGGTTACAATATGTGTTTGTTTTCTTTGCATGTGGTGTTTTATTTTAACCATTTATTGTTCCTTATTGTTGTTAGAGTTTGCTATTGCTAAGTCCTTGTTTTTTGATTGCATATTTACTTTTACTGTTTATTTTTGTTTTACATTATCTGAAAATTAGACACTATTTTACACAAAAAGATAGTTCACAAAAGTTTAACATCACTCAATATATTTTTGAGACATCAAAATTAATGATATTTATATAAAACTTGCAGGTATTATTTGAAATGCATTATTTCGATTCCGCACCACATATTGTTTTGAACATGTAGCTCTATTCGGAAATAGTAGTGTTATCGCCCTTGAAAGTTTAAAAAATAACACATTTTTAACCTGTTATCGAATTATATGCGCTGTTAAAATGAAATAAATGGGTATGCAAACACCGTAACTGCCCCGTTCGATATTACTTCATGCATGTACTAAGTATTACACTATGGCTATAAGGTTGCTTATTAAAAAGCATAAGACGACGTCCATATCTTCCGACTTTGGAACGAGCAAATGTTGGACTGCTGCAATGTAGAACACTCATGTAAAAGGGCAACTCTCGCTATATTGCAAAAAACATTCCATTGTGTTTAAAGCGCTATTTTTAAGTTATTACAAAGTTTTGTGGCAACAATTTCTGTTGCTGAATGTTCCAGTACTGGTCGTCTAAGGAATTCCTGTTTATAGGCGTCCGGGTGAACGATTTTCTAACGTTATGTCGGGTATAACGGGCAATTCTCGGATTCATCTTTACCCCATCATGGTCTTACAGGCCATCGCTATATGGTTGAAGTTGCCCTATTGTGCCTTTTCTTACTTACAGTTGGCGGCACTCAATATTTTAGGATGACAATCCTGGGACACACAGGGGTCATGTAGTAAACCATTTCTTGGTCAACAACAATTTTACATGAATTGATTGTCCAGCTATATTTCCTGAATCAGTTTTAACAAAGCCTAACGTTGGAATTAAATGACATTTGACAGCATGTAAAAGGGCAATTCGTACAAAGGTTGAGACGGAGATGCATCACCCTGCATCAATTTCAACATTGCTGAATTGTATACCAGCCATGTGAATTGTTAGATTATTGCTTATAGGCTTTTATAAAGATTTTTGCACACTTTGATGATTTGTTAAAATTATGAGATAATAACGATAAGATAATGCATTGAAGAAGTTGAATGTAGTTTTTGAATTTTTTTGTAAGATAAATACCCAAATATTTAAATGATGCTAACTTTTTTGTGGTAAGTATATATCTGCATACACATCTGTCGCTTTAAACGCATTGTAAACATTATCATTATAGTAAACAAACTATACAGATATAGTTTACATTAAAATATCAAAATAAATTTTAAAGACCTAAGTATGCCGTTGTAATACATAAAACAAAACTAAATAAAACAAACTAATATAGAAATCGAACTGTGTTCATATAAATAATACATGGATTAAGATAAATCGATGATTAAGTTTTTTTTATTAAGTTTAAGCATTATTTCATGTTTGCATTTATTGGACATATGATATTGTCACCCTTCAAAGAAAATTCTTGCATAGCGATTGGTTAACTTGCCGGGGTACATGGAACGATGTTCGTAAATCTGCCGGGGTACATGAGAGCACGCGACGTTTAGCGGTAAAAGGGAAGTAACTCGTACATCTCTGACGTCTAGTTACGGTAAACAAACATGGCGACAACGCACGCAAGTCATAGAAAATACGAAATGGAAGTTAAAAAGATCCAACTGGTAACGCTTTGAAGGGTGACAAAAACGTTATACAGGGCTTTGGCAGGTTACACGGTCCCATGTACCCCGTCAAAGATGAATGTACATAAATCTTTGACGGGGTACATGGGACCGTGTAACCTGCCAAAGCCCTGTATAACTTATATTATTCATTCTATTTTTCATTATTAAAATATTGATGATAAAATTAATCGACCATAGTCAATTAAGATATATTGAGGAGATTATTGTTTGTTTTGGGTTTTAAAAGATCATATAACGATCATATAAAATGACTTTTCTACTTTAACCAAAGAAATCCTACAATGACTACAATAGCACTAATAATGCACCAACTATTTTTTAAATCTCACATGGATTCAAGATCGTAATCATGCATATTTCGTGATTTATACTTGCTGTATATGAATATAGCATGCGGGAATGGTTATCAATGGCAATCAACTTGCCGTGTCCATTTTAAGATGAATAATTCATTGTATGTTACGATTGAAGGGATTAAGTAATTACGGATTATTATATTGAGATATACAATAAATATGCAATCTGAAGCATAACAGTAATGTATTTACATTCAATATAGAATTAAATGTCATATGATACAACACCTTTCCTCTAAAAAGTTATAAAACAATGGATCACGTCTTCAAAAACAGGCGGCCTATCTGTCATTAAAGAGCTGTCGCAAAAAACATTAAATCAAAAACAAATATACCAATAAAAATGCATACTAATTCAAGTTCAAATCACAATTTAAAGCAGAGTAAAATAAATCTTTAAACTAAAAAATAAACACGTGAACTTTCACCAGGGAAGTAAGTCCGGTGCTCCGGAAATGTAACCACCTCCTGTTTAGCTAGCTACACTCGCCATGCGTGAAAAAAAATCTATGTGTAATCACAATCTCAAAGCAAAGCAAAACATTTGAAACTGAAAAAATAGATTACTTTGCTTGTGGATTGTGATTCAGACATGCTTTTGAATAACACGGAAGTTAAGGTGTATGATAAATCCTACAATAAATGACATAAAAGTGTAAAATGTTATAAATATATAATATAAATAATTGAATCAGCAGGTTCTGAATAAATGTTTGAGTTACCAGATCATGAATAAATGTACAGCTAAAAATCTAAGCATTTCTTTTTTGTTCGATATTACCCATGTTGCACAAAATACCTAGATGCACCGACATAACATGTATATCTGTTTCAGCAGCATTTTGAAATTAAAACATGTAGGTCTTGCAATTAATTCTTTTGAAACCCAATATTAAAATGAAGGTTAAATAAAAATTCATGAAGTATTTTTGTTTTATCCCAGGTGTTCCAGCGAAGAGTTGATGGTTCCACAGATTTCTATCGGAATTGGACTTCTTATGTCACTGGATTTGGCGACACAGCCGACGAATTCTGGCTTGGTATATTATCTCGCTTTGTATAATTTAAACGCAAAGAGTCGTTATCATGGAACAATATTTATCAAAGGTTGAGAATAATGTAAATACTCAGAAATTTGCCTGCCAGTGAAATACTTCTGTGAGATAACAATAAAATTGACACCTGTGTTACAGGAAGATTTTATTACCTTTTGATATTGTTACCAAATATGAGTTTAGATTTTATGACATGTTTAATTATGTTAGTAAATCACATATTATACATGTTAGAATAATAAATTGTTTAATATTTAAAATAATATCCGATTTAATCAAATAATTTTTTTTGAACTCAATATAACATTCAGAAATGGAACAAAAACTGATATTTTCGTTACCATATTCAAATAATTAGTTTTTCTGGTACTATACTCTGCATTCCCTTCTACTACAAGAGTTGTGTTACAATTACATGTTACAAAAAGAAAAGATTTTATACATTTTTAATCATATCATTGTTCTCCGACAACACTTTCTAAACTAGAAGATTTTGTACGCTACAATTCTATAAAAATAACCTGGTTTGTATTTTGGCAAAATAACTGCGCCTTTAGCAATTGATTTGAATCATTATTGGCGTCCGGTAGGTCTATTAGTTTGCCATCTATAGATAAATATAAAAACATCAAAATGTCTTATTTTATAGTTAATAAACCGGTGTCAAGTAAACAAATTATGGTTTAAGTTGATTCTTTATAATTAATTTTCCATTTATCTAGGTGACATTGTTATTTTTTTTTAAATATAACCACGCACTTCAGTCAAAACTCTCATTGTAGAAAATACTTAAGTAGCGTATTCATATATTGTATGGTAACAGGAACAATATCAATACATGCATAACCAAATATGACATTTTTGCATTTTAAAATACATTTGTAATTAGTGCAGTGTTGTTTCAAACGTAACCGAGTCTCTCTCTCTCTCTCCTCTCTCTCTCTCTCTCTCTCTCACACACACACCCACACTTTCTTCTATCTCCTCTCCTTCTCGATCGCAACTACGTTTACTTAACATTTTCGCTAAATGTGTATAGACATTAAGTAGACCCGATCCTTAATCTTGTACATATTAAATTTTGTAGGTCTTGACAAATTATATGAACTTACATCATCTGCCACCTATTCATTACGATTTGATATGGAAGATCATGCTGGGGTTTGGAAATTCGCAATGTACAATAATTTAGACTAGGTGACGCATCGGCAAATTACAATTTGAATTATGAACCTACACAGGAACCGCAGGTAATCTTCTACATTCTTAACATTTAAACTCGTAAACTGTGTGTCCTATATTATTCACCTCTACCTAACCAATCAGTGTTCAAATTACAATCCCAAAAGCAGAATATAAACTATGGAATTTGTCAAATTAAGTAAAATAAGTGAACTTTTATTTGTGTCGAAAAAGATACGCTCATATTGTAGACTTAATCATAATTGATTGGAGGACAGCTCTATTAAACACGGAAATAAAGGGGTTGGTCAATATTTTGTAGCATGTTCTGCTAAGATTATCTTACAGAAATCCTAGTTTTTATTGTATCAACGTATTACCTAAATTAAATGATATTGTTTGTGCCAGAAATCTCAACAAAGAATAATTGTCAACAACGGTCTATTTCAGTGTTTTAAAAGTGAGGTGAGTTATAGTATTTAATGTCCAAGTCAAGAATATTTCACTTATTTTGAGACGTCTTCAGTTCTTTATGAAAAAGTATTAAAATCATATATCTTTATTTGTAAGGCCGCAGACCCATGTAGTAGTTACATGGAATATACATTACATTTCGGCCAAAAGAATAACATATTTAGGATTACTAGCCTTACAAATTCTGTTTTGATTTTACAATATTTTAATATCTACCTTTCTCGATCATTAAATCATTGGAGCTAAAACGATAATTTGTTATGATTCAATGGTATTTCTTTAATTAAAAAATTTCTCAATAAGGTTCTTGACAAGAATTGGTTTTGAACAATTTGATAATCTTGAAGTGTATTTTTATATTTTTTCTCACTTTTGCAAATACAATGTATATTTCTTTTAACCTTTGTATAATTTCATTAATATAATATAACATATAAAAGTATTACTGGATTCTATATCTCATTTCAAATTATCTTATTTATAATTTGAAACTTTATGACAAACGTGATGACTTCAATTTTTCTATTGTCAACTTTCCATTTTTATGCAGCAATATACCTGCTTCTCCCGCTTATGGGCTATTTGTTTCCCAATTATTACGCTATGGTAGTGTTTGTTCCCACTACGGGGACTTTGTACAACGAAGTAGGCTGCTTGCAAATAAATTGTTGATCAGAGTTATTGCAAGCCTAGGCTTATCAAGGCCCTCAAAAAGTTTATGGCCGTCATCACAGTATTGTTGATAAGTTTGATGTCTCTGTGTCTAGGATTGCTCGGATATATTTGACGCCTCATAGTTCCATGTTCCTTTCACACAATTTGATTACACACGTGGAGGGTGTAGCTAGCTAACAGGAGATGCTTACCCTTCCGGAGCACCTGGCCTCACTTCCCTGGTAGAAATTCACGTGTGTAACCTAACTTGTCAGTTCCAAAGTTTTTACTTTGCTTCTGGATTGTGATTAGGACATCGATTAGTATGTTTGTTTTTGACTAATTAATTGAATTATTTGCTTAGGTCGTTTATTAAGATGCTATAGTAAATATAAGGTTATAAACAATCATATCATTCCATGTTAAATCACAAGAAAAAAAAAACAAAACAAAGTAAAAACTGAAGACTACTAAATTTAGTTAAACACGCCAACTTTAACTATGAAATTTTATATAAGTTGTTCACACTTGTTCATATTTTAAACAAGCTATCATGTTTATGTTTTAGGCGATGCACTACTCCACGGCAAAGGATATCGTTTCTCAACATACGACAATGACTTTAACTCATGTTCGGTGCGATTTAGTGGAGCTTGGTGGTATAATAGTTGTCACAATTCCAACCTGAATGGACTGTATGGTACCACTGTATTCGGGAAAGGAATGAATTGGAAACAATGGCATGGCACACTACTCTCTAAAGACAACTGAGATGAAAATACGCCGAATGTAATTGTAATATTTAAAAGTTTCAAAGCCCCGTTTTCAAATGTTGAAAAATGTTTTGAATTTATTGTTCCAGTATTATTTACGGCGGGTGTAGCTAGCTAAACAGGGGGTGCTTACCCCTCCGGAGCACCCGGCCTCACTTTCCTGGTGGAAGTTTACGTGTCTTACCTAACTTGTCAGTTCCAAAGTTTTTACTTCGCTTCTGGATTTTGATTCGGACATGGATTAGTAGTTTGTTTTTGATTATGTAACAATTGATTTCATAAGTGCATTAGAGTCATAGACTTTCAAGTGGATGATGTTATGAAGTATTATGTGAAATATTGAAATTATGTTACTGTTACAAGTTTATTTGTTTAGTCTTATTGTTGCATTGGCTGTTACTACGTACGTGTTTTACACATTGTCGTTTTTTATTTGTAATTTCATTGTAGAATTTGCTAAATATTTCATGATAATTAGAAAAACGAAAAACATATGTCAGAATCATGTAGCCTTTTTTGTTACATGAACCAAGCTAATGCTGACACGACGGCAGTCGTATACGGAGGGTATGGTTGTTTGTAAGTTAATAAATAGTTGCTAATTCACATTTTATGATGTATATTTATTAGCAATCCATAGTAACCATTATGATGTAAATTTTAGGTTACATTTGAATGATGTGCTTATTTAATAATCCATGGTAAGTTACATATGTATGATGTATTTATTTCAAAAACAATAGTAATCGTTGTTTATATCTTTATCCGCAATATTTCATATAATATGATCTATATATATAGTTCCATGTTCCTTTCACACAGTTTTGATTACACACGTGGCGGGTGTGGCTTGCTAAACAGGAGGTGCTTGCCCTTCCGGAGCATTCGGCCACTTCTCTGGTGGAGGTTCGCGTGTCTGACCTAACTTGTCAGTTCCAAAATTTTTACTTTGCTTCTGGATTGTGATTCGGACATGGATTGGTATGTTTGTTTTTGATATATACTAAATATTGTATATATGTGGTAGATTCTATCTTTCGTACATCAAACATACACTAGGTGTATACACAGAGATTAACTGCATTCGGGGTTCTTAAAATGATGTACATAAAGTTACACATGCCATAAAGGCATTGTATTACATAACTTTTGTTTTTGAATTGAAAAATATTCAACATTTCTTTATTATACAATTAATAGCTGTGATAGCCGCGCGTATGTGTTGCTTTTTTGTATATATTGTTTTTATTATTGCTGTAATAAAACCCGATAGCTTAAAACGCGTAATTGGCTCTATTAGCTTATGCAACCACAGCCAAAGTCAATAAAACACAATATATTATAGCAATACAAGATATACATATATACACGCCATTTATTATATATATGTATTGTATACACATTGTGTATATGATTTTTTCCTTCTGTTATTTCCAACAAGGTTATTTAAAATAATTAAAAGCGCCTTTATGTAAAACAATATATATTAACACGGAAAACACAATTAACTATTTCATGACATATGTTTTGAAGTAGAGGTGTTATAACTCGGTAATGTTTATGTATTTGTTTGAACAAAAATACTTACTGTATTTTATCAAGTATGGAAGAAAACAAGTCTTATGTAGGATATAATTATACAACATAGCCGTAAATTGACATAATCAAGTAAAAAAATACATGCATCTACCACCAATCTTAAAGTCTGTCTAGAACTTTTGATAAGACCAAACCATTCTTTTGTTACATTCTGTCGTCTTAAAAAGTCTACCCTGTATGCATATGGTTTATAGAAATTTATATAGTTGAACATATACATGTACTATCAATTAAGTCTCCCAAACGAATTTGTAAAGACTTATTTTTTTACCCCCGTTCCTTCCGTCTTTTTCGCATATGAAATTGTCCTCAAGAAAGAATAGTGTAATCATGATAAAACTTCACAGGATGATGGATATCCATCCTAAGCGGTTCAATTAAGCCCTCGAATTTTGAAAATAGCAACGAAAAACATGGCAACTAAAAAAGCAGAAAAAATAAAGTTCTCAAAAATAGATGAAACTTTACAGAATGGTTGAAGAGAAAGCATAGAACTCATTATAGGGCTAGAAGTTATAAAAAATGGCAGTCGTTACCATGGAAACGGAAAAAAGGAACAAAATTATAAGTAATCCAGATTAGAGTTACAAAACGTTTACACAAAAATTGTATTGGAAATACTGACATTATTTGCTGGCTAATCACTCCAAAACCAGGCGGCAGATGCCATGGAAATTCCATCCAAAAGGCTCCAAACTGGATTAAACTTTACAGAAAGGTTGTATAGGAACAACATAACTCATTTTCAGGCTAAAATTTTCAAGAAAGTGGTCATGGTCATGGAAACGAAGAAATCCAAACGTGTTCAATATTGGATAAAACTTTACAGAAAGGTTGCATAGGAACAAGATTCAATAACCGATTGCCACTCAATTCTAGTTTGGAGAATTTTAAATCAGTTCACTAATACAGGCATGAACTGATACAGGATTTTTCGTTATATTAGTTTTTATAACACGATTTTATGAGTCAGAAATTTTAACTTTTAAAAAATCTAAACAAGGAAAGATATATAACAGGCTCATCTAAATGTCCTACTAAATCATTAATGTTAACTCTAATACAAATTTTGACATTTACTAATCCATGTCCGAATTACAGTCCAGAAGCAAAGTAAAAACTTTTGAACTGACAAGTTAGGCTACACACGTGAACTTTTACCAGGGAAGTGAGGCCGAGTACTCCGGCAGGATAAGTACCTCTTATTAAGCCAGGTACATCTGCGACGTGTGTAATTAAATTGTGTGAAAGGAACATGGAACTATGGGATGCTAAATATAACAAGGAAAGTCAAATATATCCAGGATAATCCTGGACACAAATACATTAAACTTATCAACAATACTGTGAATACGACAATAAAACTTTTTGTTGGCCTTGATAAGCCTTGGCATGCAATATACCTGGGTCAACAATTTATTTACAAGCAGCCTAATTTCATTAAACAAAGCCCCCTTAATAGGAACAAGTTTTACCGTAGCGTATTGGTTCGTAAACAAGTACATGATAAGCAGAAAAACAGGTGTACTTGTGTATAGAAAAGAAAAGACAATAGAAAAATTGAAGTCACCATGTTTGTCATAAGTATGATGTATCTGTATACAGAATCGTCGTGGATTTATTTGACTTCCTATGGTTCCATGTTCATTTTATTTAAATGCAGTGAGTGTGGATAGCTGAACGGGAGATTCATACCGTCTTGGACATCCCACCTCATTTCACTGGTTGAATTCAGGTTTTGAAAGGTTAACTCGGCCTTCGGGTTAGTATTTAGACATGGATTTTGGTTTTTGACTGTGTCATGTTTTGGTGTTATGTCAATAAAGTGCATATATCTTTGCTTTACATTTTTGTCTGTATAGGGAATTGCTATATGTTTCATTAAAGTGTAAAAAAGATGACAACGATTTGGCCTTTGATTGGTGTTTGTATTTCATTTAATGTAAAAGCTTTATAAATATATCATACATTAAGGGTGTATGCTTCTGATATTTTAGTCTTTTTTTTTTGCAAATATCGTTGGAAACAATTTTCAAAATATGCAACACTTGTTTGAATCGTTGATGAATTTAAAAATTAATATGTTCCCATTAAATTGTGTGAAAACATTAAGTACTGAAAAATGTAGCTGTTGAGTATGGTGATTTTCAAGTTCTACGACTGAAAAATACAAATGGCATCAGCCAAAGTATGAAGAAAAAAAGTAGGTCTACAAAAATTGACTTTACAAAATATAAAATATTCTATTACAGTAACTATTGCTTTTAAAAGACGTTTCATATAATTTTTACCGTCCATTAACCTAGACAAAGTTGCAGTTAAATCCTATTTGGTTAACCGCATAACCTTCTTACAGGGATCTAGCTAACTATACCAGTCAAGTGTGTTATCACAATTCAGAAAGGAACGGCCATGGGACTAAGGGTTATTAGATATATTCAAAATTATTTTGACTACACAGACAATATACATTTTCACAATATTGTCATCACAGTGATAAAACTCCCTTGGGCATTGATAAGCCTAGAGCTTTGCAGCATTCTCATGTTTCCTTCTTCTGGTAGTGGAAACATTCTCTATAAGAAATTGCATTTCACAGTTTTACCTATATCATTAAAAGTTGTGTTGTAAACAACTAACTATTATAATCACCAAAATATCCGATATATGATTTCGACGTTTAATACTTATCTACTTTTAACATTGAGAGTTTTCTGGTAAAGCACTTGCTACCGAAACGCGAATATATGATAGATACAGTGACATTATACTTAGTAAATCTTATCCTCGGGGAGAAAATTCCATTAGCAGGCATACGAGCGGAGTTGTAAAAATCAAATACAAACACACCGATCTATGTCTAAATCGCAATCGCAAAGTAAGATATTATTGGGTTCATATTTATGACTAGGAGAGATGTAAAATTCACGACCAAACGTACCGATCCCTGTACAAATCACAATGCCAAAGTGAAATGTGATGGGTCGAAAGAAAACAAATCATAAAAGACTTGAAATTTTATTTTGTCTGTCCGTAAATTCTGAATTTCATTCGTGTTATAAGCTAGACAGTAGCGAAAGACAGTCTAGATAAGAATTTTACTAGCTTTAGGCGATTATATCAACCTGGACCGAGTTTCCTTAACTCAATTTTGATTACATACGTGGTGTGTGTAGCTAACTAAACAGTAGGGATTGTGATTCGGACGTGGATTAGTATGTTTGTTATTTATTTAAACTTGAGCAATTGTTAATAATGAAACACTTTAAAAAATTTGGTTAATATCTTCACAATAAAATAAAATAAATGAAAAACAATCATACTAATCAATGTTTAAATCACAATCCCAAAGCAAAGTAACAACTTTGAAACTGACACACTAGATTAAACACGTGATCATGAACTTGAAACTGACACATTAGGTTGAATACGTGATCATGAAATCCTACCAGGTAATTGAAACCAGGTGCTCCGGAAGGGTCAGCACCTCCTGATTAACTAGCTAGACTCGTCACGTGTGTAATCAATTTTGAGAGTGAAAAGAACGCCGAACTATGTCACGTCAAATGTATTTAGGACATTTCTGGACACAGAGACATAATACTCATCCACAATACTGTGATGACGACCATAAAAAGTCTTGATAAGCCTAGACTTGCAACATCCCTGTGTCAACAAGTTTAGCTAAGGAATGATTGTGGAATATGGTGAATGATGGTCAATAATATCTAAGTTTGATTTTAAGTTTAACGATAGTTTAGTGAGACAATACCTACAGAAACTGAGATATTGTGTTTATTCTATTATTCACGGGTGAGAAATGTCAAACGGTGGTATGGAATAATTAGACAGTAAAAATTAATTCCGAGACAGAGAAAAGGGCACAAAATCTGCATGCTGGAAAGGTAATGTCGGAGTGTTTAATACTGCTGCATTTGCATATGGAATCCGAGATGCAATCTTTAAATCAGAGGTCGACAAGTCTAAAGATGACAATTATGATGTATCTACGAGGGTTATTTCAGGAAATAAATGAAAATTTGGTAACCTTGGTACCTCGAGAGTAAGATCCAGGAAAACGTAACAGGCGAGAAACATTTAGTTTAGAAATATGAGGGCAAAAGATGAATCTGGATGTACAAGGTATTTATGGTGTGGTTAGAGAAACAGTTCATGAAATTTTACTGAGGTTTTTATTATTAAAATTTCATGCAATCTGTAGGCTTCCAGGTTGTGTAGAAGATACGAAGAGCATTATCGTGCGAATTGTAAGTTTGTTAGATCCTGACGATGTCTGGGTTGCAAGAAAAAAAGTTATTGAGAGGTACCAAGACACCATAGTGTCCGTCTTGTCAGCTGAAACGAAAAAAATCAAAATAAGTTATAGTCTTGACTGGGACAATAAACCTCTCTCATTTCATCAATAAATAAATCAATAGACCATAGGTTGTTTTTCCTTTTAGCAAATTTATTTCAGATGGAATACAGCTATATAAAATGGCTTTTAAAAGAAGCACTTTAAAAATCGCCCACTGTCATAGTCTGTACCCATTATGTTGCAAGAAACCCCTTTAAAAAGTATAAATTATTTAGAACGATTCAGAGATGTAATAATGCACATACAGCACAGAGCTGTCGAAAGTTTAAAACTCAGCTTACGAAAATGACTCGAAATATCGACCACTGTGTGACTGACATATGAAAAGCTAGTGACTGAAAACTGCCGAGAGATAGCTAGCAGCTGCCAAAAAGCTGTCGAGATATAGATAACGAGGTTAACTACCGATTCGACACTTATCCGTAAGGTAACTGGTCAAATCGTTCCAATTCCAAGTAGTTCCAACTGATTTTCGCCAACTCGTTCCAACTTTTTTACCAACTCGTTCCACTTTTATATGGAGAGTTTTGACACCTCTAATTTAATTACTAACTCGTTTCAACTAAATTACCAACTCGTTCCTACTAAAACACCAACTCTAAATTACCAACTCGTTCCAAATTTAAGAATTTTTAATGATTTTAGCCGTTACCAACTCGTTCGAACTTTTAACATAAGAGGGTATAGCCGTTGTCAATGATTAAAAATCAAGGGTCTCCTCATTTTTAATTAATCACAGCGTTGCCCAGCTCTAACCATGTGGAGGTATCCTTTTCAAGAGCCATAATAGCCCAAGGTTCCAAAAAGATTATTGCAGAGTTTTCTTTTCTTTTTTTTAATGTTACATTTTTTCTATATATTTCCTTCTTCTGTCTAATTTTCTTTTATTTCTTATGTATCTGTTTTCATTTTTTTCTTATTGCATTTATTATTTTATTAATCTTATTTATTTTATAATTAGTGCATTAAATATTTTTAATTATTAAATATTTTTTTCTTTTTTTTTCTCTTATATATATATTTTTTTATAAATATAAACATATAAGATACACAAGTGTAACTTAAATAAAATAAAATGAATAGTGGCTTATGTATTCTTTAGGATATTAGTCTTCGCGTGGACTCGTCTATATAATTGAAAGCACTAATTAGCACATCTGGCAAGTAGTTACGGTTTCATTTTCAAGATAGCACTAATGAATGTAAGGGTGTGGAATACATAAACCAATATATCAAATTTACATAATCGTTCAATATATACAAGATGACACATACAAAATATACACGTATATGGAGGCTGAACGATTCAATTATTACCTTATAATACATTCAAATCCAAAATCTTTGAATTATTATGTTGAAAGTTAAAATTTAAAAAGAAATAGAAAATCGTTAAGCCTACATATATTGTATATAATTCACACTTGAAATCCGAATACATTTTTTTTTTCGAAATAACATCTTTAAAGTCAATGTGTTAATTAAAACATGGTGTCGATATTGTGTTATTCTTAGTACGTCATGTTTAATATGTTTGTTTATCACTTGAAATAAAAGAAACAATTGGGAATAGTAATTATCTAATAAAATAAAATAAAATAAAATAATCTAATAAAATAAAATAAAATAAAATAAAATAAAATTTGGTACGAGTTTGTAGTTGGAACGAGTTGGCAAAAAAGTTTGAACGATTTGGTAGTCAAAAATTGGAACGAGTTGGAAAAAATCAGTTGGAACGAGTTGACTAGTAGTTATTCCGCAAGTTTAGTGTTAAACTTTCGACAAGTCTGTATGGTATAACAAACATTTTATTTATGTAAAACGTCATCGACCGTTAACCATACCATAACTGTAGCATGCCCATGTTTCATAATAAGGCGATAAGGGAATGAATAATCCGTTTTAGTATAATAAATTATAGAATTTTGTTTTTATTGTTTTCAAGTAATTCCTAAATGCACTATCAAGTCGCAAATATCTTTATCTATTTATTTAAACATTTTAATGATACAATTTATGTTTGATAGCATTACATTTTTTTTATTATTAATTCGAAGTAATTTATGTGAAATATTTTGAAGCATTTCTAATATGTGTTTCTTTACATATTTTACGTTTTGTTTTAATTGCTAATTTTTATAATCATTATGGTAACGTTTCATTTAAACTGGCGCAGTATGACATATTATTGCTGTCATTATGTTATCATTTTATTTGACAAAGTCATTCTCGAATACATTTTTGTCTGGCGGATGTCTTATTTTTTATTTTGATAAGCGTTAACACAAAGAAGGTATTAAAATCACATTTACATAGACACATTTTCGTTATAAAAGCAGCATAAATACAATACAACTATTTTATTAGTCTCACCATTTGTTATACAGTTGTATAAAATCATAAATAATAAAACAAACAAATGACATTCTATTTGGGCTTGAAATAAAAGATACGACTGATTCTCGAATTCTGCTTCATAATTAGACTTATACCTTAAATATGAAGCCCACGATATGCTACATTTTAAACCTTATTAAATACGCGATGACTTTATATATTGTCAACTTTCCGTTTCTATGCACCTGGTTCTCCTGCTTATGGTGTGTTTGTTTCCCAATTATTACGCTATGGTAGGGCTTGTCCCAATACGGGAACTTTGTTTAACAAAGCAAGCAAGCTGCTTGCAAATGAATTGTTTACCCAAGCTTATTGCAAGCCTAGGCCTATAAAGGCACTCAAAAAGTATTATGAACGTCATCACAGTATTGTTGATAAGTTTGAAGTCTTTGTGTACAGGATTGCCCAAAATATCTTTGACGTCCCATAGTTCAATATTCGTTTCAAACAATTTTGATTACACACGTAGCTGGTGAAGCTTAAAAGCTAGCTAAACATGCGGTGCTAACCCTTCCGGAGCATGCGATGTCACTTCCTTGGTGAAAGTTCACGTGTATAACCTGACTTGTCAGTTTCAAAGTTTTTGCTTCGCTTCTGTGTTGTGATTTGGACATAGATTAGTATGTTTCTTTTTGATGTAGAATTATGAGTGACTGTTATTAAAACAATATATGCAATTATATTAAAATATGTAAAACATACAACAATATTATAATATTAATAAACAGGTTCAAGAAAATAATTATCAATATAATGTTAAAAAATCAATTAATTAACCACATGTAACACTGTTTCTTCCATTTTAAATAATAAACAGGTTTTAGCAACTAAAAAGCACATACTCTTTTTGAAATAAAAATACAAGTTCCTCATTACTATCACGTGCCTTACACTAGTTAAAAAGATCTAGTCGCAAATCTACATATAATGGGCATGCTAAAAATGCATGTTTTTTTATCTTTTATAACATTTTTATAAATAAAACACTCCCTCTTCCATCGATAAATTTTCATAGCGACCAGTTTCAATATTAAATGGAGCATTACCACATCTGAATTTCGCATAAGCACTTTCGCGTTGAACACTCATTCTTTGTAATATATACAGTTCTGTGCCTTATTGATTTTTAAACATCTTAATGGGTCTGTAAATATTGGAAGCTTTTCTAGCCTAGCCAATGTTAGCATTAGATTTAAAAGCAATGTACTTAATTCTTTATGAAAATGAGAAAAACTTACTGAAAGCCTTTTAAATATAAAAGCAATTAAAAAAACTGTAGTAAAACTGACGTTAAGATTCAAAACAAATTACCTATATGTATGTTATCTTTTTCCAAATATGAGTTGAGTTGGTTCATAAGTCTTTATTTATCTATATTAAATGCTTCCTGTAAAAGAATTGGTATTATAGAGAATATATCTTATAGTACGTTGTCACCCTTCAAATACATTTCTTGCATACCGATTGGTTAATTTACCGGTATACATAGAACTATGTTTGGAAATCTGCTGGGGTACATATACGCAGACGATGTTTAGCGGAAAACGGAAGTAACTCATACATTGCGAACGTCTAGTAACGGTAAACAACATGGCGACAACGTAAGCAAGTCACACAGAAAACGAACTTAAAGTTAAAAGATCAAACTAGAATCCCATTGAAGGGTGAAAAAAAACGTCAAATAGGGTTTTAGCAGGTTATACGGCCCCATAATCTTTTAAGAGGGTATATGTGGCCGTGACACCTATATAACTTATAATAAACGAACCACAGAACATTTAACGCGGTGCCTTCCAAACGTTTGGAGTTTTTGTTGATGGTCTTATTTTGCGTCTAATACTTTCTTTCTTTGTCTCCTTTAATGTGCATCATACCGTGTTCTTGATTGCAATGACTTTGTCAACTACCTTAGTGTTTTAGATGAATTAATCTCTTGTATTAGTCTTAGTGTTTTAGATGAATTCATATCTTGTATTAGTCTCTGAATGTAGCCGTTATCCTGTTAATCAATTACCATGAAATACAATGATCCACCGAACCACCGAGTGCGATTTGGATACAGGCACTGTTATTAATAAGAATTTCACACCACTCAGCCATTGAGACCCACAAAACTTTACATTATATATGAAATGAATAATACTTAAAATATTTTATTATCTATCTTTGCATCTCTAAGAACAATTTATATTAAATTATCATTATGTGTGCGTATTAATGAATTTGTTTACACATGTTTATATGAATTAATTATGCTGTGACAAAATTAGACTTGTTTCAATCATGATACGGAAGTCTTTTTTCTTAACCTGCAAATAAACTATCTAATTTCGTATTAGGAGATTAAAAATGCGTGTCAAATGTATATCATACGCAGACAACTGTGTTTAGTTTATTTGAGATTGTCCCCTGTTATGACCATACCAAACTTGAAAATGTTCCTTAAATAACATTCTTTTAGTTGCCGATTTGTGAATTTGATCAAATATCTAATAATCCTTTAAACAATGATAAATTGAAAACTCAAACATCTCAGACCATGTCGGAATTTAAAATAGACTGGAGCGTGGAAATCCCCCTAGGTCACATGTTCTTTGGAAGTCTGTCTTAAGGTGGCATTGCCCATGTTATCATGTCAGAAAATGATGCAGTGTTTTCCGAAAAAAATTATAGTGTTGTTGCTGAAGGTTTTGTATTCAAATAACATATTGATGTGCATTTTAAAAACAGCTGAAAATATTCTTGACTCGGGCTTCATTTTAACCGTTTAAATTTATTTAAAGCTTCATTCATTTTCATTACCCCCTACATCTACTAAACAAGCTATGATTGCGGGTAACAACTAGAATAGATAATATCAGCATGAATTGAGTTCGCCAGCTTAGTCTATTGAGCAATGTGACGATAATAACAGCCCTATTGTTTCACTGAACAGTGGGTATCCACTAATGAATTTTTTAACCAGGAGAAGTGACATCAATTTTCCTTGTAGTAGACGTTTCAACATAATAAAAATCGTTTCGATTGACACTTACACACTATAAAATCATTTGGAATGTACTCGTCTTTTTAAAAAAAGACAATACAATTAAATAAATAATCAAACTCATCATCCACTTTATTTAAATTACAGATTAATAGAATCTGTCACCTGTTTGTGACCGATACCGTATGATCTCAGTCGAGGGTGATGTAATGTCACAATTTCATTGAATATTCCTGAATTGACTGCCTAGATTTTACTGAAAGAATCTTAACTGGAGCAGAAAAAGCCATTACTCCACTCCACTCTGGTATATAAGTATAAAAATCCAATAGTTATGCTGACTGCTTATACTGTAAATCAGGGAATGTTTATGTCAATTTATTTTCCCAGAGAATCATCACCTGCAAACTTGTAATTTTCCTGTTGTCGTATTTCAAACCCCGACCGGGTCCGACACAACACTTGTAAGGGGGTAGTGACTGTTCTTTCACCAAGCACTCAACATTACAAAATAAAAGTCACGGTTCTTTCAAAATGAGGTCCCCTGTCATAGTAGGCATGGCACGATAAAGAACCATGCTGTATAATGCCATCAGCACAAGCCAAATTTCTACACCTTTTCCTATATCTGAGAACATCTTGATATAAGTTAAATATTCTCAACTGGGACGTTAAACAGCATTACTCAACTCGACACACAGTGTAGAAAAATTACCATGATGTCGAATCTTTGCTGCTACTGTTTTGCGTCTGTCTTGCAGTTTTTCTCTTGTGTCATCCACAGTCTCGAATTCTGGTGCATAACAAACATGAAGGACTCCTCCAAGAAATGACCAATCATCTAATCTATGTTTAGCATGCCTGTAAAAATACAATAGACATTAATACACAACCTTAATACAGTAAATTCAACATTGGATTTTACAAAAAAATAACAACCACTATATAAAGAACATCTGTTAACTAAGAATTTTAGTTAGGTCCTTTTGCTTCATACTTCAACAAAAAATAACCTCTTTACATATATAAAGACACCCTGTCCATTAAAACCACTTTTATGAATCCTGTTCCCTTCATATTTTAACCAAAATGAGTCTCTATAAAAAAACCTGTCTGTAAAGTCCACATTTCTCAGGAGAACCCGGCCTTTCTTCCCTGGTGGAAATTTACATGTTTAACCTAACTTGTCAGTTTCAAAGTTTTTAATTTGCTTCTGGTTTGTGATTCGGACATGGATTAGTATGTTTGTTTTTATTAGGTCCTGTGGGTGCTCATACCAATCCATGTCCAAATCAGGTTTTAACTCTTCAATATGTTTTTTTTTTTTTGTTGCATCACCTATATTTGGGCTATGCCACTATAAATCATCTACTGAATGACTTGGAGTTGAGTACCAGTAATGGTGTTAAATGTCTCAGTTAAGAAAATTACACTTATATCGAGATGTTGCAAGCTATAGGAAAAGGTGCAGAAATTTTGCCTGTGTGTTGCCCTGATGACATTATACAGCAGAGTTTTGTATCGTGCCAAGCCTACCATGACACAGGATCTCGTTTATTTTAAGTACCCATTCAAAAGAACCCCAACTTTCATTTTTTAAATGCCAAGTGCTTGAAAGAACTGTCACTACCCACTTTCAAGTTTAGGGTCAGACCAAGTCTGGGTTCCAACCCACAACCTTCAACTTACAGAGTGAGCATCATGTACTGAATGAAGTTTTTACCTTGCTGACTGAATGCGTTTATATTTGATCAAGAAAACATCAGTAAACTGGTCTGCTGTTGGATATTCATCAAGGATTCTATATTCCTCAATAGCACCATGTAAAGCAAACAGCTTAATTAACTCATGGGTGGCTCCCATAGCTGGAACACCTTGTACTAATAAATACTTTGATTCTAAATTCACTGTGTACACCTGAAAGTAAAAAATAAATCTTGAGGAGGAAAAGAGAAAGGAGTATTATGATAATGTAAAGAATCAAAGCCACCTATCAAAGATCTGACCACAATCAAGGTTGTTTAACCTAATGTTAATTAACCAGTTGACTCAGTCAGTAATAAGAAGCTAATGTCCTCCCTTTGTCAAACTTTCCAAGCTAGCACTTTGAAGCACCCCTGCATCCACACCACTGACACCAGGTACAATTGTATCATCCCATGAGGAACCCAATCTTTTCTTATGCCACCAATTCTTTCATATGCCTCTCATCAACCTCTCAACTGCAAAGGAACCCATTTCAACTGTCAGCAAGGCCATCAAAGAAAATCAGCCACTCATCCAAGTGCCGAGCACTCTTGTCATTGCTTAATTTCTAATGTTAATGTGACGAATCATTGTACTCAGCGGGAGTAATTTGGAATAGCCAAGATATGGTCATTTACAGAGGGAGGTTAAATTGAACAGCCAAGGTGGCGGAGTAATTTTAACAAGATGAATTAAACTTCCTGGTTTATATTTTGATTAAATGCAATAATTCCATCATTAGAATGCAGATAAATTCATTGTGATTCGATTCCCTGATTGAATATGATTCCAAAGATATCAGAATACCAAGGTATTAGGTACTAGTTAATGAGTTTTATAATCAGTGATAGGACTATCTTAATTGGCGGACGACTACAGACTCATCACACATTACGGGTATATAAGGGGTGCTTCAGATCAGATTGATCATTCTGTTCTGAACAGTCTACAAGTCTGAGTTAAAAGACAAAGCTAAAGATATAAAGGTAAGCTTCTAATATAATAAAATATTAGGGAAAAGCGCCGGCGGGAGACCCGGTCGCTTGGATAAAGCGTCAAGGCAAGGCACACAAAGGTTTGTGACCTTGGACGTTCATCTGTGGTACAGAGAAGAAAAGGGCACCAGTGGAAACCCCGGTGTTGAAAAGCGTTGGAAAGTGCCAGAGGTTTAGCCCGGCACAAGCTAAGGTTTCACCAGTGGTAGGCCCGGTGAATCTAAGCCCTGATAACGCATTACACAGCAACGCAATAACACAACGCACGTCAGCGTAGAAGAAGGTGCACGGCAACGTTGGACGCATTGCACGGCAACGCAGTAACACAACGCACGGCAACGTGGGAAGGTGCACAGCAACGTGAGACGCAGCGCACAGTGAAGTGTGACGGCGCAGCGCACGGTATCGGTGGACGAAGTGCACAACAAAGTGGGACGCACCGCACAGTAACGTGGTACAGCACACGAAACCACGTGTACAGCAACGCTCGGCAATTAAGAAGAAAGGGTACATAACTCGGCAGTGGAGGACAAGACAAGACTTGGTCAATAATATTTGCAGCTACGCCATTCCGCAGGTCTTGTTAACTCGGCAATAAGTCCGGTGGCGTCCATAAAATATATTAAGAAAGAAACAGCTCGAGGTTACGTTACATAAATTTGGTGGCAGCGGTGGGATTTGTTGCCTTTGAATTGAAACGCCCATCACAGCATTTCAGCAACAAACGGACTTACACTCTGGCGGATATGGAGGAATTTGACGATAGTGTGTTACAATTTGGGAAAAGATCCGGCACGGACACTGAAAACAAATTTCACGCAGAAGAAACTGTAAGAATGTTTCGACCGCCCAGCAGATGAATGCACATTCACTTGTTGATTTAGACATGACAGAGAAGAGGGCAAAGAAAGATAAAGATGTTTTATTTGATGATTTATTGCCAGATTTTATGAGTAAAGGTGCACGGCCCAAGTATGAATCTACTCCTGATTCTGGCGTCAACATGCGCAGGAGCACAGAGGAGAGTCTGGATTGTTTCTTGTTTATGCAAAATGAACAGGATAAAAGGAAGAGGGAACATGACGAATTAAGGAAGAAATTTGATATGATGAAGAAGAAACCGTGCCAAAGAAAACAGAAAGTGAATCAAAAATTGACGAAAATAGTGAAGAACCGACACCAAGTGCTGATATAACAAGAAAGTCATGTAGAAATAGAAAACCACCGGCGTGGTGGACCGATTATGTTAATTTAGATGATTTCAAGTAAAATGTCCATGTTTAATTAGATGGTAATGTATTACTGTTGGCTCATGTTGATGTTAAGATATACTGGATATAGAATCAAAATTTGTTGATAATATTGGAAGATAAAATGCGGGACGCATTTTCCATGAGAGGGGGGCAATGTGACGAATCATTGTACTCAGCGGGAGTAATTTGGAATAGCCAAGATATGGTCATTTACAGAGGGAGGTTAAATTGAACAGCCAAGGTGGCGGAGTAATTTTAACAAGATGAATTAAACTTCCTGGTTTATATTTTGATTAAATGCAATAATTCCATCATTAGAATGCAGATAAATTCATTGTGATTCGATTCCCTGATTGAATATGATTCCAAAGATATCAGAATACCAAGGTATTAGGTACTAGTTAATGAGTTTTATAATCAGTGATAGGACTATCTTAATTGGCGGACGACTACAGACTCATCACACATTACGGGTATATAAGGGGTGCTTCAGATCAGATTGATCATTCTGTTCTGAACAGTCTACAAGTCTGAGTTAAAAGACAAAGCTAAAGATATAAAGGTAAGCTTCTAATATAATAAAATATTAGGGAAAAGCGCCGCTGGGAGACCCGGTCGCTTGGATAAAGCGTCAAGGCAAGGCACACAAAGGTTTGTGACCTTGGACGTTCATCTGTGGTACAGAGAAGAAAAGGGCACCAGTGGAAACCCCGGTGTTGAAAAGCGTTGGAAAGTGCCAGAGGTTTAGCCCGGCACAAGCTAAGGTTTCACCAGTGGTAGGCCCGGTGAATCTAAGCCCTGATAACGCATTACACAGCAACGCAATAACACAACGCACGTCAGCGTAGAAGAAGGTGCACGGCAACGTTGGACGCATTGCACGGCAACGCAGTAACACAACGCACGGCAACGTGGGAAGGTGCACAGCAACGTGAGACGCAGCGCACAGTGAAGTGTGACGGCGCAGCGCACGGTATCGGTGGACGAAGTGCACAACAAAGTGGAACGCACCGCACAGTAACGTGGTACAGCACACGAAACCACGTGTACAGCAACGCTCGGCAATTAAGAAGAAAGGGTACATAACTCGGCAGTGGAGGACAAGACAAGACTTGGTCAATAATATTCGCAGCTACGCCATTCCGCAGGTCTTGTTAACTCGGCAATAAGTCCGGTGGCGTCCATAAAATATATTAAGAAAGAAACAGCTCGAGGTTACGTTACATTAAGTGGGATGCTTACTGAATAAGCTATCTAGGTAACCCAAAGACTCAGTCAGTTAAAGTGGCACATGCCATTCCTATAAATTTCTACTGTAGGGGTCTGGACAGCTCATCAGTAAAGCACTTGTTTATATTGTGGGAGATCACAGGTTCAATCCCCAGTCCAACTCTACATTTTTCTCCATGCTGTTAGACTTGGAGTTTGGTAGTGAGTGTGGCCCAAGGAAGTGGTGGAGTGGTAATTATAGGTCATAAAGTCCATCCGAGGAAATTTGTGAAAGATTTCCCACTTTGGACAGTGGGAAACGGAGGAATGTAGCGGTCTAGGTAGCTCAGTGATAGAGCACTGGATTATTGTGCGGGTGGTCCCGGGTCCGATCCCCGGTCCGACCCTGCTTTTTCTGCAAAACATCTTGTTTCTGTTATAATATTTCAGGAAATGTCTGTCTTAAGTCATTACAAAACAAATAAGTATCTGTTTCTGAACATTTTCATTTTGTCTGAAATATTTTTAAGAATAATTCAAAATTCCTGATTTTTTTTATATAAGGCCACTTTTACACTGTTCAAATTGAAATTAGGGGAATACCAACTTTCACTGCCTTTTGTTTCCTTCCTTCGCGATAAGTTGCACTCGTAGTGCAAAGTTCCTCTCTAACATGATGTTTAGGTAGATCTATGGGCGCCGCCATATTGTTTATTTGAGATTGTACTTACTACATGACAAATCAACTCTGGCACAATAACGAATCGGATTTCTGAAGTTATTTGATTGTAGATGGAATCATACGGTGACGTCTAAAACGAGAAACAATTTTTTAACAAGATACTATTTTATAAAATGATAATTTAAATCGCTCGTATTAAAAAATTATGTCATTCGTAAGATAGAATTGTGTATCAAAAACATACTTGTGCTGAGTACAATTCCTACTTTCGTTTTCAAAAGCCACAGGTCAGAATGTTTCTGGTCGGTTTGACAGGTGGAATAGCTACAGGAAAAAGCACCGTGTCCAGTATTCTTCAGTCTAAATACAAGTGTCCTGTAATTGATGCCGATAAAATAGCTAGAGATGGTGAGTATTTAAACAACAAGGCAAAAATAATGTACATCATCTGGTTATATATACAATAAACTGATAAATATCAACAGGTGCTGGGGAATGGATTTTAAGGATTTTATTAAAAAATATATAGCGTATTACATAAATCAAAAAAGTATTCCCTTTGTAATGTAGTGATATAGCTACAGTATAGTATGTTCTATGTGCTACGTTACTACTGTCTCAAGAGTTGAGTAATGACGTTTTACGCCCCAGTCTAGATTCTTTCACATATCAGACAGTCATTTCTGAGATGATGGAGGGAAATGGAACACCCAGAGACAACCACCAACTTTTGACAACTAAAACTCGGAACTGACAAACATGCTTACGGTAGGATAAACATGCATGCTGTTGTCTGCCAAGGCCCCAAACCCACTCTACAAGTATATTCACTGCGGCTTGGGGTACATAAATCTTTGACAGGGCCATATAACCTTCCAAAACATTGTGTAACTTAAAATACTTATGTGAACCATTTTTTATATTATACATTGTACCATTGTTTAATGAATTGCAATTATTATTTGTTTGCTTATATCATGGCACTATTATATTTTAGTGGTGAAGCCAGGTACAGTTGGATGGAGAAAAATTAAACAAAAATTTGGCACTGATGTCCTGCAAGAAAATGGTGAATTGGATCGTGAAAAATTGGGACAGATAATATTTTCTGACTCAAACAAAAGGAAACTTCTGAATTCAATTACACATCCAGAAATCTATAAGGCAATGGTGTGGAGTGTATTCAAACTGTTCATTACAGGTATTGATGTGCTAATTTGGTCTTAGTTTTCTTTTATACTGTATGACACCACCAAGGATGAAACCCATGACCTCCCACTTTGGATGACAGATGCTCTAATTACTGAGCTACCAAGGTGGTGATCTAGGAGTGGACATGATTCTGTACTAGCAGGATTTCTTGCTTCACTTAAGTAGGAATTCCAGGGATGGTTAGCAATCTCTATTGCATGTATATTAGCTGTCTATCAAATATTTTCAAAACCTTTATGTTTCAAATAAAAAGTAGATTTTCATTATAATTTTTATATTTATTTACTAGAATTTATTTTTGTAATTTGATTAACTTCGAATAGATAATTTAACACACTAATCTTTATATGATATATATAATATATATAAACCACTGCGGTAGCTCAGTTGGTATAGTGCTCCCTTCATAAATGGAAGGTCGTGTGTTTGAAAACCGACCGGGTCTGACCCAAGACTTGAAAGTAGGTAATGACTGTTCTTTTGCCAAGCACTTGAAATGGAAATCATGGTTCTTTCGGATGGGAACTTAAAATAATCGAGGTCCTGTGTCATGGTAGGCTTGGCACGATGAAGAATCCTGCTGTATAATGCCATCAGTGCAACACACAGGCAAAATGACTACACCTTCGCCTATAGCTGGTGAGATCTCGATATAAGTGAAATATTCTTGACTGGAATGTTAAACACCATTACTCACTATATTTTATTTTTACTTTTCAGGTCATCAGTTTGTCATATTGGATTTACCACTGCTGTATGAATCAGGAAAAATGGTCCCATATATGACTTTCACCATTGTTGTTTCATGGTAATATTATTTTTAGTATTAGTGTATGTCATTCAGGCTGACCAATTCGTAAGATTTGTACCATAAAAACGAATAATGGACTGATCAAATGAAAAGGTCATATTAGACATATTTTTCTCATTTTAACGTTTTTTTTTAACTTAATAGTACTAAAAATTCAGACTATTTTGTATGGAAATTATACCAAAATCAAACACTTAAAGGTCACCGGTCACCAAAAACCGAATTTTTTTTAGTACTATTTTCCGAAAGATTACATAATAAAAAGTCGATTTAGCCACAAATATAATTTTTTAATCATTTTTGTCTTTTGTTACAGCGTAAAATAAAGTCCTAAAACTGTTGAAAAACGGTGTTATCTCCCTTTGGTAGTAAAAGGGTCCAAAACCGGAAGTGACACAGAAGGTGTTATCCAAGTTATCTAGTAACTAAAGCTTGTAGAGTGATCTGTATTTATTACCCAGATTTACCAGTAGTAACTTCTCATGTTTTATTTATTTATTTATTTTTAATATTGGATATTTTAATTTCCTTCAGCATATAAAAAAATAAATAAAAAATAAACATAATAAATAAATAAATAATTAAATAAATAAATCAGAACTATATTCTTGTTTGCTCTAAGTATGATATACTATTACTTATACTATTACAAAACATAATTTTACATTATTTATTTATTTATTAACTAATTTATTTATTTATCTTTTTATTTTTATCTATCAAAACGAATTGATAAAAAAATACACATTTTTGTGTTTTCATTTAAAATATTATTCATATTTATTTTCATTAATATTTAATATCATTTTAAATATCTTAACTTCTCTGTTGAATTTATTTATTTATTTATTTATTTATTTATTTATTATTTCCGTGAATTAATATTAAATATCAATATTAATATGTATATTAAAAACATACATAATTTTCTAGCACTTTTGACCAGATTCTAGTCTGTCGCTTTTTTTCTTCTCTCTAGTACAGCTGTATTATTAATTTACCTCAAATTGATTTTAATTCATATTTGTTTCAGAAATTATCCCATTTTTATTTTATTTTTAGGTTAAAATCAATATATTATTAGAACTCGTTTTCGAGTAGAATTTTTGTACAACGAAAATATCAAAATACAGATCTAAAATATAACCTCTTATTGTCTCTGAAATCAAATATTTCACCCCAGTATTACTTGAATATGAAAACGTTTGTAAACAATTTCCGAATTCTAATTAAAATCAATAGCTTCCCTATTCGCAGTTAGTTTAATTTAACAATAATAATGGAAATTGGAGTTTATGTCGGTGCGTAATATTTTTTTATCAAATATTGTTTAATTTTTTTTGGATATATTACTGGTCAGATTTCCAATCCCCATTTTGTTAAATCTTCAATTTTGATTTAATTTCAGTGTTTTCATGATAAATTTAAAAAACGATATTTAAAATTTTCATTTACTAATAATAATAATTTTATTACGCCTAATTTTAATGAGCTGAAAAGAACTCATATCAAAATGTGATACCAGTGGGATTATACCCGACTAACTAACGGCTTAATCAAAACTCGAGGGAAACTTTCTTTAATTTTTTTCACAATAAATTAATATCGGTTAAAGTGTGATTTACATCCCCTCACATACCAGTAATTAAGAGATTATCAATATGCTACATTGGCAAGCAACATCCTGTTTAGAAGTAGACATCTATCACCTGTAATCAACAGGGTTTACCTTACAATTTGCAACATTAATTGACATGTGTGTATAAATCTTTATGATATACCCGGTAAATGTTATTTGTCGTTTTTGATGGATTCTGAAAAGATGTGTTTGAAAAAATAAATGTTAAATTAGATTAGTTGATTTGAATAAGAGAAATACAAGTCTCGATTTGTGTGAACATATGAACTGGTGAACTGACTGACTTACGGAATTAAATTAATTTTGAATATTAAAATTGTTAAAATCTATGATTTTTTTTATTTGACTGAATCCATTCATAATAATTTATATTGTCTAAAATGATAATACCACTCTTATTTCCCTGACTTCTCTCGTATGTAAAAAATAGCCCAATACATTCAAAGCAATTACTGTATTTCCATAAATTGAGTGCACATGGTTTTCATCATTTATTTCTTTCAATTGAAAATGTTTCCATTAAACTATCAATAAATTGCATATTAAATCCAACTATGACATAATTATAATATTTATAGTTGTTCCGAGTAAGAAGGTACAGAAGGGATAATTTTGACATGGTTATATTAGTTGTTTTGTTAAAAACTTTAAAAATTGCTCTATGTACAGAATTAAATTCACTTATGGATGAATGAAAAATATTTTTTCCTATTAGGTAAGTATATTTTGTATCAAGTTTTGACAATATTTTGCGAGTTTGTTGGAAAATACGACTTTATTCTTGCGTTTCCATGTGCACTCAATTTGTAGAAAGCTGCATAAGGAACTTGTGTAAATCTGGCTTTAATTTGTTCTTAAATTCTTTGTAAAAAAATTTTTTATCGTTCATTTGTGGTATTATTATATCAAAATTTCACAAAATATATAATTTTGACTTGAAATCAAACTTTAAAACCCTTCAAAATGGCACACAAACCCACATGTTACATATGGATAGATATATAGGTTATGTGTCTTTCCTCAGCAGCTTAACACCATGTACGCCATCAATTAGGTCGCCGGAAAGTTACGAACGGTGTCGGAAATTACCGAGTATTAGAACTTCGTTTAGGTAAGTTTTTAGTATATTACAGGTAACTGTAATGTGTGAAAACCCACCAGACACATCAATATTGACAACTCTATCCATAGGAATGCAAATTACAAAATTCATAAATTTGGTGACCGGTGACCTTTAATGATAAGAAAGTACCTAAATGCTAACCTTGGGCTCTAAAATGTACCGATATGGACAAATAAATAAACTTGAGTGGTAAGCCTGGTCATTTGTGTGTATTATTTGCATGTTCAAGTCATTAAGAGTTTTTTACCTGCTTTGATTTCAGAGAAATTTGGGTCAAAAACATATCTAGGTCAGTGCAATTTTAAGATGACCAGAAATAGATCATTTGGTCATGGTTGGCCAGAAATCTTTAAAAATCTTTGTCTTAAAACTGATGATTGTATAAAACATTGTTGTTCTATTTGGAACTTCAAGGATTGTAAGCCTGTAAATTGTTCAATGCTCTAAGGAAAAAAGATTAAACATTTTTGTGTTAATTTTATTAATTTGAAAAACTTCATAAAATAGCCTTAAATGCTATATTTTGACTATTTGAAAAATAATGACAAAAGGGATTATCAGGTTTGATGTTTTCTTATAATGTCCTTGAATTTTGGTCAGGTCAAAGGTCAAGGTCATGATTTTGTTTTATCTATATGTTTTTGATACTATGAGTATTTTTTTGCCAGTTTTGATATGTATATTCAATGTTTGATGAGAGATAATGACATGAGGTTATCAGTTATTCAATGTTTGATGAGAGATAATGACATGAGGTAATCAGTTATTCAGTGTTTGATGAGAGATAATGACATGAGGTAATCAGTTATTCAGTGTTTGATGAGAGATAATGACATGAGGTAATCAGTTATTCAGTGTTTGATGAGAGATAATGACATGAGGTTATCAGTTATTCAGTGTTTGACGAGAGATAATGACATGAGGTTATCAGTTATTCAATGTTTGATGAGAGATAATGACATGAGGTAATCAGTTATTCAGTGTTTGATGAGAGATAATGACATGAGGTTATCAGTTATTCAGTGTTTGATGAGAGATAATGACATGAGGTTATCAGTTATTCAATGTTTGATGAGAGATAATGACATGAGGTAATCAGTTATTCAGTGTTTGATGAGAGATAATGACATGAGGTAATCAGTTATTCAGTGTTTGATGAGAGATAATGACATGAGGTAATCAGTTATTCAGTGTTTGATGAGAGATAATGACATGAGGTTATCAGTTATTCAGTGTTTGACGAGAGATAATGACATGAGGTTATCAGTTATTCAATGTTTGATGAGAGATAATGACATGAGGTAATCAGTTATTCAGTGTTTGATGAGAGATAATGACATGAGGTTATCAGTTATTCAGTGTTTGATGAGAGATAATGACATGAGGTTATCAGTTATTCAATGTTTGATGAGTGATAATGACATGAGGTAATCAGTTATTCAATGTTTGATGAGAGATAATGACATGAGGTAATCAGTTATTCAATGTTTGATGAGAGATAATGACATGAGGTTATCAGTTATTCAATGTTTGATGAGAGATAATGACATGAGGTTATCAGTTATTCAGTGTTTGATGAGAGATAATGACATGAGGTAATCAGTTATTCAGTGTTTGATGAGAGATAATGACATGAGGTTATCAGTTATTCAGTGTTTACTGAGAGATAATGACATGAGGTAATCAGTTATTCAGTGTTTGATGAGAGATAATGACATGAGGTTATCAGTTATTCAATGTTTGATGAGAGATAATGACATGAGGTAATCAGTTATTCAATGTTTGATGAGAGATAATGACATGAGGTTATCAGTTATTCAATGTTTGATGAGAGATAATGACATGAGGTTATCAGTTATTCAATGTTTGATGAGAGATAATGACATGAGGTAATCAGTTATTCAGTGTTTGATGAGAGATAATGACATGAGGTTATCAGTTATTCAGTGTTTGATGAGAGATAATGACATGAGGTTATCAGTTATTCAATGTTTGATGAGTGATAATGACATGAGGTAATCAGTTATTCAATGTTTGATGAGAGATAATGACATGAGGTTATCAGTTATTCAATGTTTGATGAGAGATAATGACATGAGGTAATCAGTTATTCATGTTTGATGAGTGATAATGACATGAGGTAATCAGTTATTCAATGTTTGATGAGAGATAATGACATGAGGTATCAGTTATTCAGTGTTTGATGAGAGATAATGACATGAGGTAATCAGTTATTCAATGTTTGATGAGTGATAATGACATGAGGTAATCAGTTATTCAATGTTTGATGAGAGATAATGACATGAGGTAATCAGTTATTCATGTTTGATGAGAGATAATGACATGAGGTAATCAGTTATTCATGTTTGATGAGTGATAATGACATGAGGTAATCAGTTATTCAATGTTTGATGAGAGATAATGACATGAGGTAATCAGTTATTCATGTTTGATGAGAGATAATGACATGAGGTAATCAGTTATTCAGTGTTTGATGAGAGATAATGACATGAGGTAATCAGTTATTCAATGTTTGATGAGTGATAATGACATGAGGTAATCAGTTATTCAATGTTTGATGAGAGATAATGACATGAGGTAATCAGTTATTCAATGTTTGATGAGAGATAATGACATGAGGTAATCAGTTATTCAGTGTTTGATGAGAGATAATGACATGAGGTAATCAGTTATTCAATGTTTGATGAGAGATAATGACATGAGGTTATCAGTTATTCAGTGTTTGATGAGAGATAATGACATGAGGTAATCAGTTATTCAGTGTTTGATGAGAGATAATGACATGAGGTTATCAGTTATTCAATGTTTGATGAGAGATAATGACATGAGGTTATCAGTTATTCAATGTTTGATGAGAGATAATGACATGAGGTAATCAGTTATTCAGTGTTTGATGAGAGATAATGACATGAGGTTATCAGTTATTCAGTGTTTGATGAGAGATAATGACATGACGTTATCAGTTATTCAATGTTTGATGAGAGATAATGACATGAGGTTATCAGTTATTCAGTGTTTACTGAGAGATAATGACATGAGGTAATCAGTTATTCAGTGTTTGATGAGAGATAATGACATGAGGTTATCAGTTATTCAATGTTTGATGAGAGATAATGACATGAGGTAATCAGTTATTCAATGTTTGATGAGAGATAATGACATGAGGTTATCAGTTATTCAATGTTTGATGAGAGATAATGACATGAGGTTATCAGTTATTCAATGTTTGATGAGAGATAATGACATGAGGTTATCAGTTATTCAATGTTTGATGAGAGATAATGACATGAGGTAATCAGTTATTCAGTGTTTGATGAGAGATAATGACATGAGGTTATCAGTTATTCAGTGTTTGATGAGAGATAATGACATGAGGTTATCAGTTATTCAATGTTTGATGAGTGATAATGACATGAGGTTATCAGTTATACAGTGTTTGATGAGAGATAATGACATGAGGTTATCAGTTATTCAATGTTTGATGAGTGATAATGACATGAGGTTATCAGTTATACAGTGTTTGATGAGAGATAATGACATGAGGTTATCAGTTATTCAGTGTTTGATGAGTGATAATGACATGAGGTTATCAGTTATACAGTGTTTGATGAGAGATAATGACATGAGGTTATCAGTTATTCAATGTTTGATGAGTGATAATGACATGAGGTTATCAGTTATACAGTGTTTGATGAGAGATAATGACATGAGGTTATCAGTTATTCAGTGTTTGATGAGAGATAATGACATGAGGTAATCAGTTATTCAATGTTTGATGAGAGATAATGACATGAGGTTATCAGTTATACAGTGTTTGATGAGAGATAATGACATGAGGTTATCAGTTATACAGTGTTTGATGAGAGATAATGACATGAGGTTATCAGTTATTCAATGTTTGATGAGTGATAATGACATGAGGTTATCAGTTATACAGTGTTTGATGAGAGATAATGACATGAGGTTATCAG
The DNA here is from genome assembly GCA_021292105.1 of Anadara kagoshimensis. NCBI lineage: Eukaryota > Metazoa > Mollusca > Bivalvia > Arcoida > Arcidae > Anadara > Anadara kagoshimensis. The sequence goes on along the minus strand of CM037865.1, from coordinate 66,501,116 downwards.
TTATTCAGTGTTTGATGAGAGATAATGACATGAGGTAATCAGTTATTCAGTGTTTGATGAGAGATAATGACATGAGGTTATCAGTTATTCAATGTTTGATGAGAGATAATGACATGAGGTAATCAGTTATTCAATGTTTGATGAGAGATAATGACATGAGGTTATCAGTTATTCAATGTTTGATGAGTGATAATGACATGAGGTTATCAGTTATACAGTGTTTGATGAGAGATAATGACATGAGGTTATCAGTTATTCAATGTTTGATGGAGATAATGACATGAGGTAATCAGTTATTCAATGTTTGATGAGAGATAATGACATGAGGTTATCAGTTATTCAATGTTTGATGAGAGATAATGACATGAGGTAATCAGTTATTCAGTGTTTGATGAGAGATAATGACATGAGGTAATCAGTTATTCAGTGTTTGATGAGAGATAATGACATGAGGTTATCAGTTATTCAATGTTTGATGAGAGATAATGACATGAGGTTATCAGTTATTCAATGTTTGATGAGAGATAATGACATGAGGTAATCAGTTATTCAATGTTTGATGAGAGATAATGACATGAGGTTATCAGTTATTCAGTGTTTGATGAGAGATAATGACATGAGGTAATCAGTTATTCAGTGTTTGATGAGAGATAATGACATGAGGTTATCAGTTATTCAATGTTTGATGAGAGATAATGACATGAGGTTATCAGTTATTCAATGTTTGATGAGAGATAATGACATGAGGTAATCAGTTATTCAGTGTTTGATGAGAGATAATGACATGAGGTTATCAGTTATTCAGTGTTTGATGAGAGATAATGACATGACGTTATCAGTTATTCAATGTTTGATGAGAGATAATGACATGAGGTTATCAGTTATTCAATGTTTGATGAGAGATAATGACATGAGGTAATCAGTTATTCAATGTTTGATGAGAGATAATGACATGACGTTATCAGTTATTCAATGTTTGATGAGAGATAATGACATGAGGTTATCAGTTATTCAGTGTTTGATGAGAGATAATGACATGAGGTTATCAGTTATTCAATGTTTGATGAGAGATAATGACATGAGGTTATCAGTTATTCAATGTTTGATGAGAGATAATGACATGAGGTAATCAGTTATTCAATGTTTGATGAGAGATAATGACATGAGGTTATCAGTTATTCAATGTTTGATGAGTGATAATGACATGAGGTTATCAGTTATTCAGTGTTTACTGAGAGATAATGACATGAGGTAATCAGTTATTCAATGTTTGATGAGAGATAATGACATGAGGTTATCAGTTATTCAGTGTTTGATGAGAGATAATGACATGAGGTTATCAGTTATTCAGTGTTTGACGAGAGATAATGACATGAGGTTATCAGTTATTCAGTGTTTGACGAGAGATAATGACATGAGGTAATCAGTTATTCAGTGTTTGATGAGAGATAATGACATGAGGTTATCAGTTATTCAGTGTTTGACGAGAGATAATGACATGAGGTAATCAGTTATTCAGTGTTTGATGAGAGATAATGACATGAGGTTATCAGTTATTCAATGTTTGACGAGAGATAATGACATGAGGTTATCAGTTATTCAATGTTTGACGAGAGATAATGACATGAGGTAATCAGTTATTCAGTGTTTGACGAGAGATAATGACATGAGGTTATCAGTTATTTAGTGTTTGATGAGAGATAATGACATGAGGTAATCAGTTATTCAGTGTTTGATGAGAGATAATGACATGACGTTATCAGTTATTCAGTGTTTGATGAGAGATAATGACATGAGGTTATCAGTTATTCAATGTTTGATGAGTGATAATGACATGAGGTTATCAGTTATTCAATGTTTGATGAGAGATAATGACATGAGGTTATCAGTTATTCAATGTTTGATGAGAGATAATGACATGAGGTAATCAGTTATTCAGTGTTTGATGAGAGATAATGACATGAGGTAATCAGTTATTCAGTGTTTGATGAGAGATAATGACATGAGGTTATCAGTTATTCAATGTTTGATGAGTGATAATGACATGAGGTTATCAGTTATACAGTGTTTGATGAGAGATAATGACATGAGGTTATCAGTTATTCAATGTTTGATGGAGATAATGACATGAGGTAATCAGTTATTCAATGTTTGATGAGAGATAATGACATGAGGTTATCAGTTATTCAATGTTTGATGAGAGATAATGACATGAGGTAATCAGTTATTCAGTGTTTGATGAGAGATAATGACATGAGGTAATCAGTTATTCAGTGTTTGATGAGAGATAATGACATGAGGTTATCAGTTATTCAATGTTTGATGAGAGATAATGACATGAGGTTATCAGTTATTCAATGTTTGATGAGAGATAATGACATGAGGTAATCAGTTATTCAATGTTTGATGAGAGATAATGACATGAGGTTATCAGTTATTCAGTGTTTGATGAGAGATAATGACATGAGGTAATCAGTTATTCAGTGTTTGATGAGAGATAATGACATGAGGTTATCAGTTATTCAATGTTTGATGAGAGATAATGACATGAGGTTATCAGTTATTCAATGTTTGATGAGAGATAATGACATGAGGTAATCAGTTATTCAGTGTTTGATGAGAGATAATGACATGAGGTTATCAGTTATTCAGTGTTTGATGAGAGATAATGACATGACGTTATCAGTTATTCAATGTTTGATGAGAGATAATGACATGAGGTTATCAGTTATTCAATGTTTGATGAGAGATATTGACATGAGGTAATCAGTTATTCAATGTTTGATGAGAGATAATGACATGACGTTATCAGTTATTCAATGTTTGATGAGAGATAATGACATGAGGTTATCAGTTATTCAGTGTTTGATGAGAGATAATGACATGAGGTTATCAGTTATTCAATGTTTGATGAGAGATAATGACATGAGGTTATCAGTTATTCAATGTTTGATGAGAGATAATGACATGAGGTAATCAGTTATTCAATGTTTGATGAGAGATAATGACATGAGGTTATCAGTTATTCAGTGTTTGATGAGAGATAATGACATGAGGTTATCAGTTATTCAGTGTTTGATGAGAGATAATGACATGAGGTTATCAGTTATTCAATGTTTGATGAGTGATAATGACATGAGGTTATCAGTTATTCAGTGTTTACTGAGAGATAATGACATGAGGTAATCAGTTATTCAATGTTTGATGAGAGATAATGACATGAGGTTATCAGTTATTCAGTGTTTGATGAGAGATAATGACATGAGGTTATCAGTTATTCAGTGTTTGACGAGAGATAATGACATGAGGTTATCAGTTATTCAGTGTTTGACGAGAGATAATGACATGAGGTAATCAGTTATTCAGTGTTTGATGAGAGATAATGACATGAGGTTATCAGTTATTCAGTGTTTGACGAGAGATAATGACATGAGGTAATCAGTTATTCAGTGTTTGATGAGAGATAATGACATGAGGTTATCAGTTATTCAATGTTTGACGAGAGATAATGACATGAGGTTATCAGTTATTCAATGTTTGACGAGAGATAATGACATGAGGTAATCAGTTATTCAGTGTTTGACGAGAGATAATGACATGAGGTTATCAGTTATTTAGTGTTTGATGAGAGATAATGACATGAGGTAATCAGTTATTCAGTGTTTGATGAGAGATAATGACATGACGTTATCAGTTATTCAGTGTTTGATGAGAGATAATGACATGAGGTTATCAGTTATTCAATGTTTGATGAGTGATAATGACATGAGGTTATCAGTTATTCAATGTTTGATGAGAGATAATGACATGAGGTTATCAGTTATTCAATGTTTGATGAGAGATAATGACATGAGGTAATCAGTTATTCAATGTTTGATGAGAGATAATGACATGAGGTTATCAGTTATTCAATGTTTGATGAGTGATAATGACATGAGGTTATCAGTTATTCAATGTTTGATGAGAGATAATGACATGAGGTAATCAGTTATTCAATGTTTGATGAGAGATAATGACATGAGGTTATCAGTTATTCAATGTTTGATGAGTGATAATGACATGAGGTTATCAGTTATTCAATGTTTGATGAGTGATAATGACATGAGGTTATCAGTTATTCAATGTTTGATGAGAGATAATGACATGAGGTTATCAGTTATTCAATGTTTGATGAGAGATAATGACATGAGGTTATCAGTTATTCAATGTTTGATGAGAGATAATGACATGAGGTTATCAGTTATTCAATGTTTACTGAGAGATAATGACATGACGTTATCAGTTTTGTTTTATTAAGTTTTTTATTAAAAAACACTTCAATGTAGGCATTATGAATTTGATTTTTGCCTATTTGCATGATGTGTTTCAGTTTTATGAAAGAGAAAGAATACTCTTTCATAAAAATGAGCAGTTCCAGATATATTTAAATGGGTTTTTATCATTTGAATGAGCTATGATATATCAGGTTGATATTTTAGGCCAATTGCATCTTGTGTTGATGATCAGGGCATGTGTTGTATCAGTTTTTCTTGATCCATAATTTTATATACAGCATAATAATTTGGTACATTTTCATGCACATAAGGACCCTAAAAAGTCCTTTGGAAATAGGAAAATTGACCTAAGATATTTTAGTTTAAGTTATGATGATTTTGTGTTATCTAACTAATCACTATGGTAGCTCAGTTGGTAGAGTGCTTGCTCTGTATGTAGGAAGGGTTTAGTTTGAATCCTATCCGAGTTCTGACCTATCTTGGTAATGACTGATCTTTGGCCAAGTACCTGTCATTTAGAAATCAAAGTCACATGGGCTTTTGGAAGAGACTTTAAAAAGCGATGACCCATGTAATGGCAGGCAAGGCACATAAAAGAATGGCAGGCATGACACATAATCTATCCTTGTCCTGAGTGCACTGGAAAGGTAAAACATTCTGCAACTTCACCTATAGCTGGTGATATCTCAATATAAATGAAATATTCTTGACTGGGATGTAAAACATCGATTAATCAATCAATCAATCAATCAAAATCAATCAGTCAGTCAGTCAGTCAGTCAGTCAGTCGATCAATCAATCAATCAATCAATCAATCAATCAATCAATCAATCAATCAATCAATCAATTAATCAATCAATCAATCAATCAATCAATCAATGTTATTTAAACAGTGTAAATATTGTTACATTATAGTGATTCTGACTGTGTCCTTTCCCACAATTAACATGTCATACAATATATATTATAAGTAAAATATATTTGTTGACCATTTCAGTTCTCCAGAACAACAGTTACAGCGATTAATGAACAGAAATGATTTAACAAAGGAAGAAGCAGAAAAACGAATAAATTCTCAAATGTCATTGGCTGATAAATGTAAGAAGGCCACACACATCATTGACAATACCGGGAACATATCCAGTACTGAGGAACAGGTTTTGAGACTGTATAATGAATTCAGAGCTAGTAAATCTCACTGGAGGTTAAGATTTTTACTCCTCTTTTGTACAGTGTCTTTTATCGGAGCTGTTACTTATTTGTGTTCTTATTTTCAAAGATAGCATCACATTCATAAATAGAATATACTTTAAACCAACTTTTATTTGCGGATATTATTTTTCGCGATTCTCTTATCAAACACATTTTGCGATTATTAACTTTTAGAAATTAGTTGAATATTTGGTATTAATAAAATCATTTTCGGAAACAAATTAGCAACGATAAACTTTCCCGATTATTTTGTACTCGCGAAACACGCGAAAGTTAATCCCCTGTGAACAGAAGTTGATTTACAGTAATTGTATGATACTTTTGCTCAAAACGATTTAACTGAATGTTTTGAAATAATTACTTTTTACAAATCAATTTAATTTTTTACGGTTATATGAAATGGAACTCGGTATCAGACCAAAGATAGCATCACATTCAGAAATATATGATTTATGATACTATGCGCAAAATGATTTTATTTGATGTTATGAAATAACTTATCACTTATCACATATCCATTTAATCTTGCTACAGTCAATTTTGTCACAGTGATCACCTCTTTTAAGCAACCTCCTGTCTTATGTGACCTTATTTAAGCCCTCCTGATGTATTTTCCTATATTTTGAACCAATACACTATTTTTTCAAGCCATGTGATATAGAATTTGGCCATAGGAGCCAAGACCTCTTTATAGGGGAATTTCTTTTCCCTTACATTATTGATAAATAAACTGAATATTTGGAGGTTAATATTAGAAGAACCAAAACAAGACACGGAAATACTAGTCACATGAAAAATATCCAGGACTTGGTTGTTCAAAGCTTGATTAGTTATTCAATAATACATGTATAAGGTGCCATTTTAAAGATCACCTAAAGGTTTTAATATGGATTTTGTCAAAATATTCATTATTAGTTCCAAATAAACTTACAAAGATTTGCACATTTTGTGTCAAGAAAAATCTTAGTGAACTGGAGCCTGATGCCTGCAATGTGAGTATGATTAATGTTAAAAAATAAAATGTCACCATGACACCAGACCAACCCATTTTCTTCAACAGTACCATATTCCGAGAAAATATACCTAACAATCCTTTAAATATATTTATATAAATCTGAATAAGTCAGTGCATTTCCATGTGTCTTCGTTCCAAATAAAAGCCTTGAAGCTTATTTCTAGTTAATATTCATTCATTGCTCAAAGCAATCACTGACACCAAGTAATTTGTAAATATTATTCATCAGAGAATATATAAAAAATCTTATAATGGTTGCTTCTGGATTGTGAATCGGAAATGGATTTGTATGTTTGTTTTTACTTTGCTTCTGGATTGTGATTTGGACATGGATTTGTATGTTTGTTTTTACTTTGCTTCTGGATTGTGATTCGGACATGGATTGGTATGTTTGTTTTTACTTTGCTTCTGGATTGTGATTCGGACATGGATTTGTATGTTTGTTTTTACTTTGCTTCTGGATTGTGAATCGGAAATGGATTTGTATGTTTGTTTTTACTTTGCTTCTTGATTGTGATTTGGACATGGATTTGTATGTTTGTTTTTACTTTGCTTCTGGATTGTGAATCGGAAATGGATTTGTATGTTTGTTTTTACTTTGCTTCTGGATTGTGATTTGGACATGGATTTGTATGTTTGTTTTTACTTTGCTTCTGGATTGTGATTCGGACATGGATTGGTATGTTTGTTTTTACTTTGCTTCTGGATTGTGATTCGGACATGGATTTGTATGTTTGTTTTTACTTTGGTTCTGGATTGTGATTCGGACATGGATTTGTATGTTTGTTTTATACTTTGCTTCTGGATTGTGATTCGGACATGGATTTGTATGTTTGTTTTATACTTTGTTTCTGGATTGTGATTCGGACATGGATTGGTATGTTTGTTTTATACTTTGTTTCTGGATTGTTATTCAGACATGGATTGGTATGTTTGTTTTTACTTTGCTTCTGGATTGTGATTCGGACATGGATTTGTATGTTTGTTTTTACTTTGCTTCTGGATTGTGATTCGGACATGGATTGGTATGTTTGTTTTTACTTTGCTTCTGGATTGTGATTCGGACATGATATTAGTATGTTTGTTTTTACTTTGGGTTTGTGATTTGGACATGGATTGGTATGTTTGTTTTTACTTTGGGATTTTGAGTTGGACATGGATTGGTATGTTTGTTTTTTCTTTGTGATTGTGATTTGGACATGGATTGGTATGTTTGTTTTTACTTTGGGATTGTGATTTGGACATGGATTAGTATGTTTGCTTTTGCTTTGGGATTGTGATTCGGACATGGATTGGTTTGTTTGTTTTTTCTTTCCTTCTGGATTGTGATTCAGACATGGATTGGTATGTTTGTTTTTACTTGATTGTGATTCAGACATGGATTGGTATGTTTGTTTTTACTTTGCTTCTTGATTGTGATTCGGACATGGATTGGTTTGTTTGTTTTTACTTTGGGATTGTGATTCGGATTTTACTTTGCTTCTGGATTGTGATTCGGACATGGATTGGTATGTTAGTTTTTACTTTGCTTCTTGATTGTGATTCGGACATGGATTGGTATGTTTGTTTTTACTTTGCTTCTTGATTGTGATTCGGACATGGATTGGTTTGTTTGTTTTTACTTTGGGATTGTGATTCGGACATGGATTGGTATGTTTGTTTTTACTTTGCTTCTGGATTGTGATTCGGACATGGATTGGTATGTTTGTTTTTACTTTGCTTCTGGATTGTGATTAGGACATGGATTGGTATGTTTGTTTTTACTTTGGTTCTGGATTGTGATTCGGACATGGATTGGTATGTTTGTTTTTACTTGCTTCTGGATTGTGATTCGGACATGGATTGGTATGTTTGTTTTTACTTTGCTTCTGGATTGTGATTCGGACATGGATTGGTATGTTTGTTTTTGATTAGTAGTATATTTTAGAAATAACTTTCAATTTGTTTTGGTTTAAGTTTTACTCTAAAAAATGAGAAGCAATTTATGACAGAATTGCTAATTCCAAAATCTTGTTTGTACCCTCGTTAACCACAACAAATTGAAATTTATTTCTTATATTACCAATATTAATTGTTGCCATTTCTGCTAAGAATTTGCAAGCGGTAAATCAAATGGTATTACGAAATACTGGTTTTGTTTCTCGACCACTGGTTTTGTCAAGAAATAAAACAGCGTCATTTATACTTTCAGAGCATTTACCACCGCCTTATATTATTGACGTTATCATTTAGCCCCACCCTCTTCGACGTCACAATTAAGAACGCAAACCAAACCCAGACTAGACGAGAGGTTGACAGGTCATGATAGTTTACTGAAATGTAAACGTGATTGTTGTCAGTAAGTTTATGTAAGAAAAAAATCAGTGATTATAAATTTTTACAGGGAATTTAGCTAAAGGAAAATTAAACGACATTTCTTTGTGTTCTAGGTGACATTAAACATTTAAAAATTTTACTTAGTTTTACTGCGAAGTTAAATATTTTACATCGTTAATCAATCCGAAGTGCCAAAGTTTTGTCTGAAAATTTAGGAATCCTTGTCGCAGGTCAAATCGCAGAAGTATAGCTCAAGACAATTTCCAGAAGATCTACATGGCAACGTACACTTAACAATCCTATCAGATTAAGTCAAATGTCAACAAGATTACCAATCAAAATTCATTTACAACCACTCATTATAACCTCATCTGCGTGTTTTCAATTGAACAATTTGGGTTTCCTCGTCAACAGTTTTACAGAAGGTGTAGCAAGCTAGACCACAGGTGTTTACCCTTTCCGGAAGACCCGGCCCTTAATTTTCCGGTTTTCATTTTCTACCATGAGTTGCCAGGTCTACATTGCTTTTGGAATAGTGTTTTGAATATGTATGGATCAGTATGTCCAGTGTATACAACGTTTGACCTCTGTTTAATCAGTTCGTCTTAAAACAGCTGAAACCTTATTCTAAGTAAATGAGATATTAACTCGAATAGTTCCCTTTTACCCGGAAGACTAGCTCCAGTTTCCTGTAATGCAAACACAACATGTTTAAAACAACAATCAGCATTTTTCTAATAGTCATCTTGACAACAGATATATTTTACATGAGATCAGACTTATTTCAAAGAAAGACATTTTATTCAAAATTACGAGATGTGCTGATAACCCAAGTATTGACATTCCACCCATGGCAATGGTGAGGTATATACCGTCAAAGGGCCGTATCTCACTGATACCTTTGCTTGGAAACAAAACTATCATGGCAAGCGATATCCATTTATACATATTATGCTTCATATAAAAAACTACTAATTTATGGTATGGTAGAGCTTGTTCCCACTACGGGGACTTTGTACAACGAGGTAGGCTGCTTGCAAATAAATTGTTGGCTCAGGGATATTACAAGCCTAGGCTTATCAAGGCCCTCAAAAAGTTTTATGGCCGTCATCACATTATTGTTGATAAGTTTGATGTCTCTGTGTCCAGCATTGCCCTGGATATATTTGACGTCTCATAGTTCCATGTTCCTTTCACACAATTTTGATTACACACGTGGCGGGTGTAGCTATCTAAACAGAAGGTGCTAACCCTTCCGGAGCACCCGGCCCCACTTCCCTGGTGGAAGTTCACGTGTCTTACCTAACTTGTCAGTTAATCAATCCGAAGTGCCAAAGTTTTGTCTGAAAATTTAGGAATCCTTGTCGCAAGTCAAATCGCAGAAGTATAGCTCAAGACAATTTCCAGAAGATCTACATGGCAACGTACACTTAACAATCCTATCAGATTAAGTCAAATGTCAACAAGATTACCAATCAAAATTCATTTACAACCACTCATTATAACCTCATCTGCGTGTTTTCAATTGAACAATTTGGGTTTCCTCGTCAACAGTTTCTTTTGCTTTGAGATTGTGATTTGGATATTGTCTTGGTATGCTTGTTTTTATTCAAAACATTTGTCTAAAATATCATTTTTAAATCTTTTTATAAAAATTTATTTGCTACAAAAATCTCTTACATGTACACAAGCTTGCTCTGCTTCATTTTGATTTTCTTTGTTCAAACACCTGCAACACAACATGGGTATGAATTGATACACAAAAACTTGGTGACTACAACTCCAATAATCTTAGATGACTATACCATGTTTTCAATATAAGAGGAAATTAATTTATCAGAGATTTAATACAGGACAGTTTACATGATAAAGAATGAGTGTTTCTTACAAAATATTTTCAATGCACCATAGTTTCATATCTCTAATTGGCGGAAGTTGGTGTTGTAATAAATCGTCTACTTTATCAAAGTTTTAACTTTGCTTTCGGGTTTGTGATTTCAACTAAATTCATACAACTTTCGACTGTTCGAATGTGGTAGAACCTGTCATTGCACGTTTTGTTAACGAACGTAAGAGACTAATAGTCATTCAAACAATGTTTCTCATCTAACTTCCACAACCTTTCCCCTGAACATCTTCACTCAGTTATCTGTATAGGCAAACAACATTGACTTGTCCACTTTATTTTTCATCAGGAATATTCATACGGCGTCCCATAGTTCCATCGTTCTCTCACAATTTTGATTACACACGTGGCGGGTATAGCTTCCTAAACAGGATGTGCTAACCCTTCCGGAGTACCTGGGCATACTTCCCTGGTTGACGTTCACGTGTTTAACCTAATTTGTCAGTTCCAAAGTTTTTACTTTGCTTATGGATTGTGATTAGAACATGGATTAGTTTGTTTTGATTATTTGCGGTGATCGACTTTTTACATGGGAAGTATTCACATCTAATGCATATACAATTTACGTTTCCTTAATATAGACAATAAACATCCGTCTTCCGTATACATAATTGAACTGGTTCACAGACAGATCAATTTTATCTTATATATTATCTATATTTATCTTATTTGGTTAATGCATTTACATTTTAGTTTTCTTGGTCTAGATGGTTTGTTTTTTTAATGTTGATTAATGTCGCAACAGAAATTTTTCAGCTATTAGCGATGAGAATTATTTTATTAATCTTAAGGATTAATCTATTAACAATTTTGTGTATGCATGTGAAGTGCGAGTGTGTTGTATAGTCTGCCTTGTACTAGCGCACACGCTAGTCAGTACGCCGCAGACAAGCATACCACTACCCCAGTCCAGTACACTGATATCAGGTGAATCAGTAAAGACCAACGGCAAGAGAAAATCACTTTCCCACATGTGGTTCGAGCGGGACTCGAACTCACAGTGGTGATATACCCTTGATTTGAAGACTGACGTGTTATTCATTAGGCCACCGCGGCCTCCCCTTAAGTACAAAATTGAAGATGTAGTTGTACTTTTACATCGTTTTAATTATCTAGAACACATGGTATGTTGATGAAAATTATTCTGTATTAAATTTATAATTTAAAGTAATGAACTAAATTTAAAGCATCTGAAAGATAAAAAACGTAACTTTCAAAATTATAACACTATAAAATAGAACGATAGAAACCTTAAAAGTAAGGTATACTCCCTCATGCAAAGTAATTTGTTAAATTTTGTCAAATATATACAAATGTATTTATATTTCTGATTTTTTCACTCTAAAATTTAATATTGGTTCAAACACTACTGGTGAGTGATTGTATTTCGAAACGGCTGTCTAGTGCTGTAATATTAACCCTATCAATCCTTAATATGTCATAAATGTTGAAAACAAATTTTGCTTCAAATACCAGTTGTTCAAAACTTGCGTTCAAATACAGAATAGAGCACAAAAATAACATGCACATGACAACAGAGAGCATACCTGAAGAAATAAAACAATAATAAACAATAAGAGTAACACTGTATATCAACACCTAGGATTATAAAAGTCACGAAAATTGATAGGCACTGACGTTAATGGTTAATTGGGAAACCGCAGACCATCAAATCTATTTGGCGAATATATTAAATTCGATATTCATGTTCCCTCTACAGTTCATGTATCAATCAGTCATTACAAGTTGTGTCGCAGCTTATCGGAAGTATTTTGCACCATACTTTTGAGGTAGGCTAAGACAGTAAGATGGCATTTCTCAAAAGTTAAGCAATAAGATACATATACAGGTCCGTTTTAAAGTAACGTCACCCATAAATTTCCAAAACTAAAAATACATTCAAAAATACATAACTGAGAGTTATTATTAAGTGGATGTTCCTGTTGGTTTGTTGAAGCTATTATTCGTCTTGGTATACTCTCAAACAGATCTTTGCATTTTGCTTTTGTTATCTTATACTAATGACTTTGCGTGGTCTTCCAAAGAGTAGAATTGGATCTAGGAATACCCAAAGCTAATTTCGTCTTTAAATTATTCCACAAATTTTCTATGGGATTCATGTCCGGAGAATAACCAGGGCATTCTAGAAAGGGTATATTTATTATAAAATTTGGTGTAAACATTGACGAATATCACTATAAACATGCATTCAAAATTAGAAATGAAAAATTAACTAAAAATACATGATCGAAAATAAACATAGAGCAAATTCTTTAATCATGTTTATGAAGTAACAAAATATAATCACTCTGACCTCATTCCAATTTTACCGTATACTCTTCAAATTATTCTTATAACTCTGCCAAGAACAACCTTTTGCAGTTGCCAGTATTATTTGAAAATTAAACTTTAACTTAACATTTTAAAAAAGTTGCATCATAGATCATAGATATTTCTAATATATTTATCTTTGAGTTGTGAAATATATTTTATTTTAAGTGTTTAACTGTTTGAGAAAAATCTTTTAACTTTACGGATTTTAATTAACATTTAAACAGTTCAAATTTGAAATATCATGAAATTGATGCATAACACTGAAAACATTATGTAGAGACGTTTAAGCTGTATGACAAGAAATTCCAGATATAACAATGCCTTCCCTTTTCTCGCATATATTTGCGAATATACCTCATGCAAAGTGAAAACGGTGCAAAATACTAATTTCAGATTGAAAAGACAGACATGATCTTATAAATGTTAATTAAAATGATATATCAATAAACTGTCTCGACATCATCCCATTTGCCAAACCCGATGGTAACAAATATACGAAAAGCCAATGGCATATGTTGGATTGGAATATTACATGAATATATTATTTTTCGTTATATTACCTCTACTGTATAACATAATGTTTATTAGTCATTAGTCCTTACATCACATTGTATCGCAGCTGTTAGGAAGTATTTTATATCCTTCTAGTTAGGTAAGTTTTAACATTTAAAACGAATATCGGCTTTAAAAAGTTAAGCAACAAATATAATTTTCATACTTTTGACGTTGAAAAGTACAATATCAATGAAAAAATTATAATATATGCATATTATTTTTATCATGAATATCCGATAACCATTACTTAAAAGAATATGACTATATACAGATAGGAAGACAAAAACACAGTAATGTGATTTAGAATGTGGTCAATTACAAACACCTTTGTTAAAGTAAGTTGATATAAACATTGACAAAGTATTTATTTAACCTTTGTTGTAACGTCTAAAATTAAGCTACAATAAAATTTCAATGACAATTCTGCCTCGTAACATTTAAAGTGAATAAAATAGAAATAATGATTGAAATTGTAGAATATCTTGAAGATTAAATTATGTCTTTAAAACAGTAGTATAAGGCTTAATCAAATAAAACTATTCATTCTTAAATGTTAAAGACTTTGTAGAGAGCAAATGTTTTTAATTTGGTACCACCACTCTTTTGATAAATATATTGAATTTCCGGTTTTAATGATGGATCCAAACCATGGTAACGTCGTCGGTTTGTGCGTATGTTTGCAATGTCTAATTTGACGTAATTTCGGTCTATGATGTCACAAATTTATGGCCTATTATAACGGAAATGTCGAGTCCAATACCCATTTGAAATTATCAACTTCTGCATTCATTAAAGACTAAATTCACGCTATCAGTTTTGGATAGAACTTAAAGAAAAAATGACAATTTAAATGAAAATCAGAAATATCTTCTTCTTTGTATATGTACAATTTTAAAAATGCCTAATAACTCGTTTGAGATATCAAGCTGCGTGAGTTGTTCGGTGAATTCAAACACAGATACTGTTGACTTAGACAAATTGACGGTTCTTTAATACATATATTGTATCAGTTTCAGATTTTGGTAATTCTTCCGTGAATTTATTTTTGCGGTCTAGAATCAAGAACGTTTATTCGCGTTTTCGAATTTCGATCCCTTTCCACTATAATTTTGTGCTCGGTAACAGTTGCGGCTGCTTTGTGTACTGACTGTATGACAACTATTAAAGGCTTTCTTTGTAAACAAAAGTAGCTATAAACCAATATCCTTGTTAATTAACACCAAACAACATATTTTTAATTAAAAGTTTACTTAATAATGAAGTTTTATAGAAGGAATCAAACCATTTCTCTTGTTTTTTTTTGTATTTGTAGAGTAATTATTTTTATTTCATTCATTTTAAATGTTACAAGACAAAATTGTCATAGGAAATTTTATTGTACCTTAATTTTAATTTTATAAAAAGTAAATTGACAACACCTTATTTTTTGTTTTCAAAAAAAAAAATTATACAGTCATGTACATTGTTTGTGAAAATCAGTGGTCTTTTCAACTAAATTTATAATCTTCAAAAAATCGTAAGAGTGTCAATTTTAGTTTTCCAGAAATATTCTCATTTGATAGGCTGAAGAAAACTACCGGAACTAAAATTACATCGGTCCAAATAATGTCCATGTCATATTAGTTTATTAAGATGGCATTTTTAATTTCTTTCCGCAAGAAAACATGATTAAAAATAACTTGTTTGCCATCATGAGTATAGTTTGATAATTTGTACCCTGAAGTGGCCTCCAAGTGGCGTTTCATTTTCTCAAAATTAAGTGAAAATCTATCCTGAGATTTTGACATGTTATGTAATTAAGTTCCATGTTCATCATATAAAAATAAATATATTTTTTCAGGCGATTTGTAAAGTACGGGTCTACCTTAAACAAAAACAAGTTAATTATTTTGTTTTAGTGATAAAAACATATAAGCGTTGCTATTATTTTCGAATGACTGGTATATGTTCGCCTAAGATGAAAGATTTAAAAAATAGAAGTGTAAAAAAACCTGAAAATCTTACACAGAGGTAATAAGATGCCAGGACTGTATTTTGCTGAATCCATGCCCTAAGTTTACACAACTTCCTTAATATAACATATTTCTTTTGAAAACATGGTATAGTTCTTTAAAAAAAGTTTTTATAAAAAATCAATCTTGCACGGACATTTTTATTATTTTTCGTTGGAAAAAATATTATTTAAACCTTGAAATCAGTCGGTGTAAATTGAATAGTTATAGCCTTGAGATGCATTTGAAATGACTCAATTTGCACTTTTCTATTTTTCTACTGGATTGTACGTTTATCCAACAATCAGAACGCCTTCTGAAAGTACTTTATGGTTAGCATTAAATGTTGTAAATTATTACTCTAGGGATAATTTCATTTCTAAATCATGTCGAGTGTGGTTTTTGCACCAATGACAACAACACTGATGACGACAACAACAACCCCGATGACAACAACAACCCCAATGAAAACAACAACCCCGATGACAACAACAACCCCAATGACAACAACAACCCCAATGACTACAACAACCCCAATGACAACAACAACCCCGATGACAACAACAACCCCGATGGCAACAACAACCTCGATGACGACAACAATACCAACTACTACAACTACTAGAAGAAATGATGGAAGGAACAATTTGGCTCTATTGATCCTCTTTTTTCTTTGTAAGTAAACTGTAACCATTTAAAATCATAAAATAAAAAATGAATAGGGTTAAAACCTGCACCCAAGTAAATACTTCCATAATTAAATCTGAAATTACATTGGTTTATGAAATAAAAGCATTGCTTTTCTGAGATTTTCTAAATGTCAAATAATAAGTTCACGTGTGTCCCTTAGTTAGCCAGTTTAAAAGGTTTAAGATTGTTTTGGTATTTTGATTTGGACATTACAAAAGCTTGTTAGTGTCATTGTTCCAATAATAACTTTTTGCTATGAAATCGTTTAAAAGATTTTAAATTATTCTACCAATTTTAGAAATCGAAAAACCCATTGAAAACATAGAACCAATCAATTTTAAAATCGTACTTTTAAACGTTTAAAAAATGTACTTCGATAATCGTTTTAATGATTTTTCAATAGTTTAAACCAATTTCTCAATCGTATAAACGAAATTTAAATCGTTCAAAGGAATTGAATTTGGTAATCGCACAATCGATTTTAATATCGTACTAAACAATTCTATAAAAACGTTAGAATGGTTTTTAAAAAGCGTTTATTTAGAAAGTAATTAATACTTTTTACTATTTTACTGTATTTGTTTTAGATTTTTCAAAAATGATTTTGTTCTTTTTTAAAGCCGGTTAAAAATTCGTTTGCACAAAAAAAAATTCGTTTGACCGATTTACAAAATCTTTAATAAGATTAAAAAATTGTACGATTTAAAAAAAATGCTCAAAGATGTTTAAAAATCATTCCAACAATTTAAAAAAATTGTTCAAACGATTTAAAATTTGCAGATACAATTTAAAAACCGTTCAAACGATTTTATTGTAAAAAATGTCACTGTCAATCTTAAGCAGGACATGGATTTTGATGTTTTTGTGTTTATTCTCCATCGCTTATAACATATTTTAGGTCTCATTTTCTATTTGTCTTCTATTTTGTTTTTAAAAAATCGTATTCAGCTTGTATAGATTGAAAATGAGACGGGTACTTACATTACTTTATAGTGATTCAGAAAGGCTTCCAAGAAATGTCAGAATTACCAATATGTTGGTTACTTAATTCTTGTAATCGCTGATCCCCGACTATTGACCTCCTAGTTTTTTTTGTATAAACACTAATGTAATTATTTCACTTGATGATGATTTATTAATTATTTCTCAACAAAATCACCAACAGGAATATGCATTTACCGGCAGTTACCGAGTATCCGCCTCAATATGAAGTTTTGCTAGCTATTGCAGATAAATTAAGCCATCCTTGGCTTATCAAAGCAACAAAAATGGCTATATACAGCCGGGGTAAATCAATTATCGCCTATTGCTTTTTCAACCAAGTAGACTATACATTGGGGATTGAGGTTTATACACAGATACATAGACTGGTATGTTTGTTTGACATATCACTTCGCCAATGTTCAATTGAAATAAAAAATTAAAACTAACAAATTTAGATAAAGAAATGAAATAAATAAGAAATGAAATATTAATACACAGCTATTTGTTTATTTTCTACTCTATGAGAGAGAGAGAGAGTGAGACAGAGAGAGAGAGTGAGAGAGAGTGAGAGAGAGAGAGCTGATACACAGACATATATTTGCTCACAATTATACATTCTAGTTTGTTATTCATCAATTAAATTCTAATTTACATAACAAATTATAAAATAATTTCTACATTAATTGTGAAAAGTTGCATACATTTCTTAAATCATATTCATTGTTCATCAAGTATTTCTAGTTTTTAATAAATATTAAAATCGTTTTGCCTAAAATCTAAAACCTAAAATCGGTGCTTTATATCCCAATGTTAATAATACGGAATTTGATAGAAACAGAAAATGTGTAATAATGCTGATATAAAAACACAAATTAGAGAAATTTGTTACCAATGGAACTAGAAATTTTGTTGAAATCAAATGGCAACTTACAATTTTACTAAACACATGATTTTCCCTCAGGAAAGCGATGATATACTGTAGCAATATAAAATATAATGTAAATAAAATGAACCTGTACCTATTTTTGTTTTACTGATATTCTAGTTATTTTGCCATCGATATTGAACCAGGGGTACCAGTATCCGAGCCAGTATCCATATGGTTTGTAGTTCTCTTGGATCTTACAAAAAGGTAATCTCTTTATATCTTCCCTTTGATATCACTATTTTTTCTGTGTTCTTTATTATTGTATTTGTTGATTGCCGCTGTTTAAAAGTATATCTTTAAGATAATAATAAATAATTTTTCGTACAATGTATTGCCATGATATAAAAATTTAAATGATTGTCAAAATGACCAAATTGAAAATACAAGCACAAAAACAACTCTATGTCTATCTTTATAGTATAAGTCCTTTGTAAAAGACTCCCTCTCTCTCTCTCTCTCTCTCTCTCTCTCTCTCTCTCTCGCTCATAAAACGCATTCATTATACAAGATTATATAGTATTATAAATGTATATGTCAAAATATTTTGAAAGTATGTTCAATGTGAACAAAATAAATAAATAAAAAAGTCCTTTGTGACAAGTTTTCTGGAATAAATCGTTATATGTCTAAAATGTATTGCTTAAAATGGCAAAATACAGTTTAAACAATTTGATTTCCAAAATTTTGGTTTGATGAGAAATTGTTTTCCCAAGCGACAGTCTATTTTTGCAAAATTAAAACTGGTTTAATATTAATAAATATGGAACAACTAAAACGAAGTTTAAAACGTTTTACTTGAAAAACAAAATACTTATTTCAATTCAAACATTTTATATTGATCAACTATAATGCATATCCAATCAAACCAGATATAACGAGTTATGTCGTTTACATCTTTAGGTATGATATGTTCCATCTGACGTGTTTTAGAATTTCTTTCCTAATAATGCAAAGGCAAAACTAAATATCTACTTTTTTGTATGAGTATACTTTAGTTTGAAAATGTTCAGTTTTTAACTAGCAGCAAATCTAGATAATAGTGTATTTTTGATAATACAAAAGTATTGCATACTAACTTTATTATATTCTCCTGAATGTTTAGTCTACCAGCAGAGATACCGGTTTAGTGATTTATTTTACATATTCTACCTGTTAAACTGTTTCTAATATCCTTCATTAACACAAGTCCAATCTAAAGTTCCTGCTTATTTCAAATGTAAGTAACCACTTCTAGTTTCACACTCCTATATTTAATCAGTTGCATCTGAAATATTATTTATCAACAGACATAGCAGTTGTTTGAACTTGCATAAGCATTAAAAAGTGTGTGGTTAAAATACCTTTTATAGACACTTCCTCACTGTTATGAGGTTACCTTATTAAATTTACTCTTCTTTTGTTAACAGGAGCGGAAATTGGACATTGGAAAAAACGGACAAATTTTGTCATTTCTAATGTGAGGTGAAAGGGAAAAATAAAAATATTCTGTCGCATTGAGATTTTATATTATTCTTGACAGATTGAGAAATGAAAAATGCTAGACAATCTTGAATTCTTAAATTGATCTCCTAGCTCTTATTTTATTTCTGAATTCCAGACAAACAAGATAAGTCTCCAACATTTTACGTCGACCAGTAAATGTTAACGACAGACACACGCCATCATATATATATCGTTTTAAGTATCTTCAATGACGGTCAAGGTTTTACAACAAAACAAACAAATGGACGTTTTTGGTGATACAAAGTAGATGATTTTTAGACTTTTAAGATGAGATCAAAATACCGATCCATGTTCATATTACAATCTGAAAAAAGCAAATTAAAAACTCGAAATATGTGTAAATAAAAAAACTAGCTATTACCGTAACATTTAGAATCAAAATTGAATATAAAAAATATGGAACTATGAGACGTCAAATACATCAAGGGTAATTTTTTATATAGAGACATCATATTATCAAAGATGATATGACGACCAAACTACTGCTTATCTCTCTAATAATCATAGGCTTGTGATACTCCGAGTCAACAATATATTTGTTAGCAGATTGCTTTGATGTATAAATTGCCTATTGTACGTATATTGGGCATAGAATTGGGTAAAGTCTAAAGAAACCAAGATTTCTAGTATATGCAGGATACCCCGATATACCGAGGGAAGTCAGAAAGTACATAGAACAGCGTATTCAGCCAAGCGTAACACACATTTTCTTAACCTTTTTAAACAACACAACATTCCGCCATTTTAAACATATCAAGTTTATTTGCCACATCATATGTGTGTAATTTTAAAAGCATTTAAAGTTGGTGACCATCAAACATTGATGGAAAATCAAAATGTTGAGTTTAGGGCAGTAATAAAGTTCCTCACAGTAGATGGATCAAATGCCAAAGAAATTTACCGGCGAATGGCCGAGGTGTACAGTGACAGTGGGCCTGTCTATTTCACAGTGGCAAAATGGTCAGCTAAATTTAAACGTGGGCGCACCTCACTGAAGGATGACCCACGGTCAGGTCGGCCAGCTAATGTCATCACAAAGGAAATTGTCACGTCTGTGGAGACCCTCATCATAAATGATCGTCGAATTGAGGATTGATGATTGATAGCTAGGGAGTGTGACATTTCTCATGGAAGTGTATACACGGTTATCCACGAGCATCTTGGGATGTCAAAAGTATCCGCAAGATGGGTCACCAGAAACCTTAATGTGCAGGATCGCTTACAAAGAGGCATGGTTTTAGGACCAAACCGAAGACTTCTATTTCAAAGGTATGGACAGTCTGGAAGAAAAGTGGGCTAAGTGTATTGGGGTAAATGGGGACTATATTGAAAACTAATAATAAAATGTATGGTTTGTTGCGCAATATATTCCCAGTTCTATGAACTTTTTACCTCCCCTCGTACTATCCAAACCAAGCTCCTTTGACAAGAAGAAATTTTTGTACCTAAACACCTTACAATCCTATCAAAAAAGACGTTACTTCCTTGATCCGGCTAGATAATATATACAGATCCACGTCTTATTATTTTATAGACTAGAATACCTTTGAATAAAAACCATAAAAGCTCTGATAATGATTTTCAGTGGATATTTTTTACAGGTAAACATTATCTAGAAAACAAAGAGCATATCTTGGTGTTTTGGGAAATTTTGTTTGTAGTTTAATTTTGATTATTTGGCACCCAATTTAAAAGTGCCAAAATTTAACAAACTTATATAATGCATATCCTAAAAAATGCCAATATTATAATAACTGGTAACATGCAACTGAAAACTGATATTCCGTAAATATTGCTTTTGTCTTAAACTTATATTACCTATATGTATAGATATCTTTGTGACATGTTTTCACAACTGTAATATTAACTGATTATTATTTCGATAGTGGGCAGTTTTAACATTGATTGTCAATATTGGGTAGTTAATTTTATTTCAATTTGTATCTAGAATATCGTTATTTCATGAAACCCTTATGGCTTACTTGTTCGTTCCGTTTACAAATTACAACACTTCCGGTTTTCATTACTCATAATTCGTTGGTCTAGTTGTTGTCTGTTAAACGCCTTATTCATTGAAGTCCCAAAACAAAACATTTTATTTAGGTCAATGTCAAAATTAAACAACAACATTTTGAGAAAAACCGCCAAAATACCCCGATGCCAAAATATGCCTATTTACGATATTATGAGAGACAAGACTTATTATTCAGTAGACAGATATTATTTTATTCAGATTTAAGAGGTGTTCTGAGTACCATAGTTTTGGTATTCCGGTCGAACATGCCATCAATGAGGGATAAATTACCAACAAATCGTAATTTCTGATATCTTTGCGCCAAACAGCCTGAACTCAAACATGCCTATTATTATTATTGTACTGTATATCAAGTAACAAATCTCATTAAATATAGATTCAAAAAACGGGTAGAATATCAAGGACTTGGGTATAGGAGATTTAAATGCGACACTACTACATCTGGTGCCCATAATTACAAGTGACGAACAACCGCATATACTGCCACTGCAGTCGTTTTTAAAACCGACAACATAAACAAAGTGTTATGTTTGAATATTTTGACTGATCTACTGGCAATATATTTATCAACGCCTTTGGCAGAGAAATGATTATTGTAATGCTAAAGCTCCATTTCATATCATTTCACTTATATTGATTTGACAAATTCTGGAAACCGAAGAACCATGTCACAACTTACCTGAGAGGTGCTATGATCCAAAGCTGAGATCTTTAAGCCAGTTTGCCACCAACGTTCAAACTATGTTTTTGAAACCTTTACTGCCATCTTTAGATGTAGGAGTGTTTTAGTACCGATATAAAATTCATTGATGTTTGCCATTTGATCGTTATTTTGTCGCAATTTGATTATTTTTCTCAATATTTTACGTCGTACCTCCATAAATTTAAAAACCGCATGGGTTAAAAAAATATGTCTACATCCATGACACTAAATCAATTATAGATGTCTATATCCCGAGGACATGTCCCGAAATATATCTATAATTATGAAGCAATTCTCATATTTCAAGGTCATATTCTCACTCCTTTAAAGATAATACCATACACTTGGATAGTTTAAAGGTTTTACAGGTCACCCTATTCTAACGAAAGAATACTGTTTTCACGTACAACTGTTTTTGAAAGTTTTTTAAACGGGTAAATAAAAACATTTGCTGTATTGCACTTTAAGTTTGGAAACATAAGAATATAACTTACATATCAATGTGCATGATAGTTTCTATTATAAATGCTTTAAACAGTTATTATAATACGTTATTGGCATTATGCAATAAATAATGATATTTCTAATTTATGAATCAAATATTTTCTGAAATGATTTAAGACTTATAGTGTATATAATCGGAATCTAGTACGTAATTTTGTATTTTGATGTCAAAACCATCTCATGAGAAAGAAGCTTACTAAGATAATTATAATTCGAAAGTGTTAATCCTGTAACAAAACATTTATCATAATTAAGAATAGCCAAAAATTGTGAAAGGCTACCATTTGTACAATTTGTTTACTAAAATTCTTGTAATTTATATTTCATTGGCAAAAAATGGAACATGAAGTCTTGTATGATCTCATTATGAGTGACCGTGGTCATACCAGGAACGCCTTTTACAACAGAGTGAATATTAAAAGACACTAACACACGCATAAATTTGAGAAAAATGCCAAATGCTAAGTGAAAACGGTGCAAAATACTAATTTCAGATTGAAAAGACAGACATGATCTCATGAATGTTAATTAAAATGACATATCAAGAAACTGTCTTGACATCATTCTATTTGCCCACCCTGATGGTAACAAATATATAAAAAGCCAATGGCGTAAGTAGAATTTGAATATTAGATAAATATATTATGATTTTTCGTCATATTACCTCTACTATATAACATAATGTTCATTAGTTATCAGTCCTTACATCAGGTTGTCTCGCAGCTTATTAGAAGTATTTTATATCATTCTAGTTAGGTAAGTTTTAACATTTTTAAAAGAATATCATCTTTAAAAAGTTAAGCAACAAATATAATTTTCATACTTTTGTCGTTAAAAAGTACAATATCAATGAAAAAGTATAATATATGCATATTATTTTTATCATGAATATCCGATAACCATTACTTAAAAGAATATGACTATATACAGATAGGAAGACAAAAACACAATAATGTGATTTAGAATGTGGTCAATTACAAACACCTTTGTTAAAGTAAGTTGACATACACATAAAGTATTCATTTAACCTTTGTTGTAACGTCTAAAATTAAGCTACAATAAAATTTCCTATGACAATTCTGCCTTGTAACATTTAAAGTGAATAAGATAGAAATAATGATTCATATTCTAGAATCTTGAAGATTAAATTATGTCTTTAAAACAGAAAATAAGGCTTAATCAATTACAACTATTCATTCTTAAATGTTAAAGGCTTTGTAGAGAATAAATGTTTTTAATTTGGTACCACCACTCTTTTGAAAATATATTGAATTTACGGTTTTAATGCTGGATCCATACCATGGTAACGTCGTCGGTTTGTGCGTATGTTTGCAATGTCTAATTTGACGTAATTTCGATCTATGATGTCACAAATTTATGGCCTATTATGACGGAAATGTCGAGTCCCATACCCATTTGAAATTATCAACTTCTGCATTCATTAAAGACTAAAATTCAAGTTATCAGTTTTGGATAGAACTTAAAGAAAAAATGACAATTTAAATGAAAATCAGAAAGATCTTCTTTGTATATGTAC